>CM055124.1:310042130-310393436 GCA_029206835.1 Rana muscosa | reverse complement strand
GAAGGGGGAGAGAGAGAGCAAAAGACCTTTTAACATGCTTATTAAAAAAAATTATCTAGTGTGTTTGTTTGTCTTTTTTAACTTGACATCATTTATATTAATTATAGACACATTGCTGCCAATTAAAAAAAAAAAGAAAAAAAAGAAGCCTGATGTCCAAGTCTCTGCTGCTCTTACTGCCAAAACCAGCACCTAAAAATCTGTCAATGTCCGGACAGATTAAACCGATCGTTTTCTTATCAGCATGGAGGAAAAAACGCAAAGACTTAATCACTCATCCACACAAACATTTAACTGATGTCTGGCTACATCCAATGATTCGTTTCTAGAGACTCATATTATAGGTCTGAGCAATACTGACAATTCCCAGAGGCCCGCTGTGGTGAAAAATATTATATTATGGTGACTGTGTAGGGTAATTATTATTATTATACAAGATTTATATAGCGCCAACGCTTTACATCAGGGAAGACAGTACAGTCACAATACAATTCAATACAGAGGGATCAGGGGGCCCGGCTCGTTAGAGCTTACAATCTACAAGGGAGGGTCATGTGGAACAAAGGGTAGTAGCTGTGGGGGGATGATCAGATGGACAGAAATGAAAATACAGTTGTTAGGTGTGGGTAGGATAGGCTTCTCTGAAGAGGAGGGTTTTTAGGAATCCTCTAAAAGCTAGTAGAGAAGGAGATAGACGGACAGATTGGGGTAAGGAGTTCCATAGGCTTGGAGAGGCTCTGGAAAAGTCCTGGAGATGAGCATGGGAGGAGGTGATGAGAGAGCTAGAGAGCAGGAGGTCTTGAGAGGAATGAAGAGAACGATTAGGTTGGTATTTAGAGACTAGGTCAGTGATGTAACTGGGGGCAGAGTTGTGGACGGCTTTGTAGGTAGTCGTTAGTATTTTGAATTTAATTAGTTGGGTGAGCGGAAGCCAGTGGAGGGATTGACAGAGAGGAGTAGCAGACACTAAGCGGTTGGTAAGGTGGATGAGTCTGGCAGCAGCATTCATGATGGACTGAAGGGGGGATAGAGTATGCCAAGGTAAGCCAATGAGGAGGGAGTTGCAGTAATCAAGGCGAGAGATGACCAGGGAGAGAATTAGGAGCTTTGTTGTGTCATCGGTTAGAAAGGGGCGTATTTTGGAGATGCTGCGGAGGTTGAGGCGGCAAGATTAGGACAGTGATTGGACATGAGGCTTAAAGGAGAGTTCAGAGTCGAGGATTACTCCTAGGACCTTGGCATGTGGGGATGGCCTGATAGCTGTGCCATCAATTTTGACAGAGAGATCGGGGGAAGAGGCACGTGGGGGAGGAAAAATGATCAGTTCAGTTCTGGATAGATTAAGTTTGAGGAAGTGGTGTGATCTCCAGACTGATATATATGATAGTAAATTAGAGATACGTGAGGCGAATGAAGAAGTGAGTTGAGGGGCAGAGAAATAGATTTGAGTGTCGTCAGCGTAGAGGTGGCATTGGAAGCCGTGGGAGGCCATCATCTGACTGAAAGAAGATTGAAAATAGGAGAAGTCCAAGAACAGAACCTTGGGGGACCCCAACAGAGAATGGAAGAGGAGAGGAGGAAGTAGTGTTGTAATGATAGGATCTACAATATGAATTCCAATTTTTTATTACTATTTCCCATGTTTTATATGTATTTTTTTCTACATTTGCATGCGGGCCGAGCTGTATAAGAATATTCTCAGTGGTGCTTTTTTTATATATGGTGTAAACCCCCCCCCCCAAAAAAAAAAAATTGTTACTGTAATTGCTTAATGTATCATTATAGTGGAAGTAGAATCACTAATCTTACCTCCTCTTTAACGTCCAATGTCCACGGGGTGTTCATCTCCGGCATCTTTTTCCTGAGTGCCAGTCTTCAGGTCTCTTCATTGGCCGGGGTGACGTGGATCCCAATGATAGGATTTTGTTTCTAAATTACATTTTTTATTTATTATTTCATGTTCTACATGTATTTTTCTCTACATTTGCAGTCGGGTCTAGCTGTCCAACAGTGCCAGTTACAGGTGTTGGAACAAACCATAGGATATTGTCAGTGGTGCTTTTATTTATATGGCGTAAACTACCCCCCCCCCAAAAAAAAAAACCCAAAAAAAAACATTTTGTGCTTTAATTACTTAAAGTATCAATAAAGTGGAACTAAACTTGCCTCTTCCCCAACGTCCAAAGTCCGCAAAGTATCCGTCTCTGACGCCAGCAGCTTCTTCCCGAGTGCCAGGCTTCGGGGCGTCTTCATTGGCTGGCGAGAAGTGGATCCTAATGATAGGATTTAGTATATGTACTCCATTTTTTTTAATATATACTTTTCTCTACATTTGCATGTATGGCCAAGCTATTCAGCAAAAGTGTGAGGGGTTGGCACAAACCATATATAACATTATCAGGGGTGCTTTTATTTATATAGTGTAAACTTGCCCTCCCAAAAAATAAATAAATAAATAAAAATGTTACTGTAATTGCACTAAAATATCATTAAAACTAAAGTCAATAAACTTACCTCCTCTCTAACGTCCAATGCCTGCAAGGTGTCCCTCTCTGGCACCAGCATCTTCTTCCTGAGATCCATACCAGATCCAAAACGCCTGGTATGGATTTTTTTCATGCAGCGGGTACTATGCATGTTACAGATGTGCCACTTTGCAGGCAGACTAAAGGGGACCCCCCGGGCACTATATTAAAAGGAATTTTTCATTTTTATTGTTTCACTTTAAGCATCATTAAAATCACTGCAGTACCCGGACCCCCACACCACTTTTTTGGCCAATAACTTGCATATAAGCCTTAAAAATGGTCTCTTTTGATTATTTATGTTTTTTAGCTGCTTAACAATTAGTCATCCTTCACACAGAATTCAAATCGGTTGATCATTTTTCAACCGATCCGAATTCTAATCATCCTGAAAATTTGGAATTAGGTACAAAATGAATAAACGAAACAAACGTTAACAAATTTTAATGAAATTCATTAATATTTCATTTGGAGATTCAGATACATCCGAATCTCCGAATAACCAAAAATTTGTCAGAATTTGTATTTGTATCGAAACAAATTGCAATTGCCTAGTGGCTATGTTCCCACATACAATGAGACCAAGACAGGTTGACTACATTCCTACATACAGTGGAACCAAGGCAGGGTGTCTACATTATTAATACAGTGGGACCAAGGCAAGGTGACTACGTTCCTACATACAGTGGGACCAAGGCAGGGTGACTACGTTCCTTCATACAGTGGAACCAAGGCAGGGTGACTACATTACTAAATACAGTGAGACCAAGGCAGGGTGACTACGTTCCTACATACAGTGAGACCAAGGCAGGGTGACTACATTCCTACATACAGTGGGACCAAGGCAAGGTGACTACGTTCCTACATACAGTGGGACCAAGGCAGGGTGACTACGTTCCTACATACAGTAAGAACAAGGCAGGGTGACTATGTTCCTACATACAGTAAGAACAAGGCAGGGTGACTACGTTCCTACATATCGTGAGACCAAGACAGGGTGACTACGTTCCTACATACAGTGGAACCAAGGCAGGGTGACTACGTTCCTACATACCGTGAGACCAAGGCAGGGTGACTACGTTCCTACATACCGTGAGACCAAGGCAGGGTGACTACGTTCCTACATACTGTGAGAACAAGGCAGTGTGACTACGTTCCTACATATCGTGAGACCAAGACAGGGTGACTACGTTCCTACATACAGTGGAACCAAGGCAGGGTGACTACGTTCCTACATACCGTGAGACCAAGGCAGGGTGACTACGTTCCTACATACCGTGAGACCAAGGCAGGGTGACTACGTTCCTACATACCGTGAGAACAAGGCAGTGTGACTACGTTCCTACATATCGTGAGACCAAGACAGGGTGACTACGTTCCTACATACAGTGGAACTAAGGCAGGGTGACTACGTTCCTACATACCGTGAGACCAAGGCAGGGTGACTACGTTCCTACATACCGTGAGAACAAGGGAAGGTGACTACGTTCCTACATACAGTGGGCCAAATGGGGTGACTATGTTCCTACATACCGTGAGACCAAGGCAGGGTGGCTACATTCCTACATACAGTGGGACCAAGGCAGGGTGACTATGTTCCTACATATCGTGAGACCAAGACAGGGTGACTACGTTCCTACATACAGTGGAACTAAGGCAGGGTGACTACGTTCCTACATATCGTGAGACCAAGGCAGGGTGACTACGTTCCTACATACCGTGAGAACAAGGGAGGGTGACTACGTTCCTACATACAGTGGGACCAAGTGGGGTGACTATGTTCCTACATACCGTGAGACCAAGGCAGGGTGGCTACATTCCTACATACAGTGGGACCAAGGCAGGGTGACTATGTTCCTACATACCGTGAGACCAAGGCAGGGTGACTATGTTCCTACATACCGTGAGACCAGGGCAGGGTGACTACGTTCCTACATACAGTGAGACCAAGGCAGGGTGACTACTTCCTACATACCGTGGGACCAAGGCAGGGTGACTATGTTCCTACATACCGTGAGACCAGGGCAGGGTGACTACGTTCCTACATAGAGTGAGACCAAGGCAGGGTGACTACTTCCTACATACCGTGAGACCAAGGCAGGGTGACTACGTTCCTACATACCGTGGGACCAAGGCAGGGTGGCTACGTTCCTACATACAGTGAGACCAAGGCAGGGTGACTACATTCCTACATACCGTGGGACCAAGGCAGGGTGACTATGTTCCTACATACCGTGAGACCAAGGCAGGGTGACTACGTTCCTACATACAGTGAGACCAAGGCAGGGTGACTACTTCCTACATACCGTCAGACCAAGGAAGGGTGGCTACATTCCTACATACAGTGGGACCAAGGCAAGGTGACTACGTTCCTACATACAGTGGGACCAAGGCAGGGTGACTACGTTGCTACATACAGTGGGACCAAGGCAGGGTGACTACGTTCCTACATACAGTAAGAACAAGGCAGGGTGACTACGTTCCTACATACAGTAAGAACAAGGCAGGGTGACTACGTTCCTACATATCGTGAGACCAAGACAGGGTGACTACGTTCCTACATACAGTGGAACCAAGGCAGGGTGACTACGTTCCTACATACCGTGAGACCAAGGCAGGGTGACTACGTTCCTACATACCGTGAGACCAAGGCAGGGTGACTACGTTCCTACATACCGTGAGACCAAGGCAGGGTGAATACGTTCCTACATACCGTGAGAACAAGGCAGTGTGACTACGTTCCTACATATCGTGAGACCAAGACAGGGTGACTACGTTCCTACATACAGTGGAACTAAGGCAGGGTGACTACGTTCCTACATACAGTGAGACCAAGGCAGGGTGGCTACGTTCCTACATACAGTGAGACCAAGGCAGGGTGACTACATTCCTACATACCGTGGGACCAAGGCAGGGTGACTATGTTCCTACATACCGTGAGACCAAGGCAGGGTGACTACGTTCCTACATACAGTGAGACCAAGGCAGGGTGACTACTTCCTACATACCGTCAGACCAAGGAAGGGTGGCTACATTCCTACATACAGTGGGACCAAGGCAAGGTGACTACGTTCCTACATACAGTGGGACCAAGGCAGGGTGACTACGTTGCTACGTACAGTGGGACCAAGGCAGGGT
This sequence comes from Rana muscosa, assembly GCA_029206835.1. NCBI lineage: Eukaryota > Metazoa > Chordata > Amphibia > Anura > Ranidae > Rana > Rana muscosa. Next base: position 310,387,773 of record CM055124.1, on the reverse strand, counting down.
GACTACGTTCCTACATACAGTAAGAACAAGGCAGGGTGACTACGTTCCTACATACAGTAAGAACAAGGCAGGGTGACTACGTTCCTACATATCGTGAGACCAAGACAGGGTGACTACGTTCCTACATACAGTGGAACCAAGGCAGGGTGACTACGTTCCTACATACCGTGAGACCAAGGCAGGGTGACTACGTTCCTACATACCGTGAGACAAAGGCAGGGTGAATACGTTCCTACATACCGTGAGAACAAGGCAGTGTGACTACGTTCCTACATATCGTGAGACCAAGACAGGGTGACTACGTTCCTACATACAGTGGAACTAAGGCAGGGTGACTACGTTCCTACATACAGTGAGACCAAGGCAGGGTGACTACGTTCCTACATACAGTGGGACCAAGTGGGGTGACTATGTTCCTACATACCGTGAGACCAAGGCAGGGTGACTATGTTCCTACATACCGTGAGACCAAGGCAGGGTGACTACATTCCTACATACAGTGGAACTAAGGCAGGGTGACTACGTTCCTACATACCGTGAGACCAGGGCAGGGTGACTACGTTCCTACATACAGTGAGACCAAGGCAGGGTGACTACGTTCCTACATACCGTGAGACCAAGGCAGGGTGACTACATTCCTACATACCGTGGGACCAAGGCAGGGTGACTATGTTCCTACATACCGTGAGAACAAGGCAGTGTGACTACGTTCCTACATATCGTGAGACCAAGACAGGGTGACTACGTTCCTACATACAGTGGAACTAAGGCAGGGTGACTACGTTCCTACATACAGTGAGACCAAGGCAGGGTGGCTACGTTCCTACATACAGTGAGACCAAGGCAGGGTGACTACATTCCTACATACCGTGGGACCAAGGCAGGGTGACTATGTTCCTACATACCGTGAGACCAAGGCAGGGTGACTACGTTCCTACATACAGTGAGACCAAGGCAGGGTGACTACTTCCTACATACCGTCAGACCAAGGAAGGGTGGCTACATTCCTACATACAGTGGGACCAAGGCAAGGTGACTACGTTCCTACATACAGTGGGACCAAGGCAGGGTGACTACGTTGCTACATACAGTGGGACCAAGGCAGGGTGACTACGTTCCTACATACAGTAAGAACAAGGCAGGGTGACTACGTTCCTACATACAGTAAGAACAAGGCAGGGTGACTACGTTCCTACATACAGTAAGAACAAGGTAGGGTGACTACGTTCCTACATATCGTGAGACCAAGACAGGGTGACTACGTTCCTACATACAGTGGAACCAAGGCAGGGTGACTACGTTCCTACATACCGTGAGACCAAGGCAGGGTGACTACGTTCCTACATACCGTGAGACCAAGGCAGGGTGAATACGTTCCTACATACCGTGAGAACAAGGCAGTGTGACTACGTTCCTACATATCGTGAGACCAAGACAGGGTGACTACGTTCCTACATACAGTGGAACTAAGGCAGGGTGACTACGTTCCTACATACAGTGAGACCAAGGCAGGGTGACTACTTCCTACATACCGTGAGACCAAGGCAGGGTGACTACATTCCTACATACCGTGGGACCAAGGCAGGGTGACTATGTTCCTACATACCGTGAGAACAAGGCAGTGTGACTACTGTGAGGGGGTTAGCTCGGCAGCGGGTGTGTGTGACCCCCGGGATGGGCTCCCCACACAAAAACAGGCCCAGCAAACGGAGGTTGTGGTTTTCAAAATCAAAAAAAAGGTGCGGTTTATTTTCTATTTACAGTGACAAAACACAGCAAAGCCAAAAGAAACATATAAACAAAATAAATCCTGGTCAACTTGACCTCTGACTAAACATACAGGTTTCCTAACTAACAACTGGGATCAGCCTAGTGCTGTCCTAGTCCCTAAGTCCCTGGTTTTAAATGTCCAAGCAAATAGCCACACAGGCTTTTTCTCACCGCACAGGGGTTCACTCTCCCTAGACAGTCCACACAGGTCTGGTTCCAGGCATGAGCTAACATCTAATGAAGCTGGGAGTTCTTATAGAGGCCTAAATGAGCTGACAAGCTTCAGCTGGCCTCATCAACTCCCTGCCTGCACGACGCCCAGCCCTCTCCCTAGAGGTATGAGTCATCCATGAGCCCACTAGCCTTAGCTGGGCTTATACAACTCTCCACCTAGTTGTATAAGTCGGCGTAAAGCCTGAATCTGGGCGAAATATATCTACCCCCCTGGATGCAACCAGGTGACTTTACCTTCCTGCTGTCACATACCCCCCCCTCTTGTTTTAACCTCGGGGTTGGAACACCAGCAATCAGGCATTCATGTACTCGAGACAAAGCATCCACATTCCCCATTTGAACGCCAGGGCGATGCTTTACTGTGAAGTTGAATTCCTGGAGGGCCAGGAACCACCTATTCACTCTTCTATTTGTTTCCTTGTTTTGAGCCATCCACTTTAACGGAGCGTGATCCGTAACCATGTCAAAGTGCCTACCTAGCAGGTAGTACCGAAGGGAATCTAGAGCCCACTTCACCGCTAAACACTCCTTTTCAACGGTGGCGTAATTTACCTCATGGGACTTCAACTTCCTGCTGAGGTAAATGACTGGGTGCTCTTCCCCGTTCCAGACCTGGGACAATACTGCTCCTAACCCCACATCTGACGCATCACTTTGTACGACAAAGTCTTTAGAGAAGTCGGGTGAGTACAACACTGGCTGGCTACATAAGGCTTGTTTCAAGAATTGGAATGCTGCCTCAGCCTCGGGGGTCCATTTAATCATGACCGACCCTTTCCCCTTCGTTAGGTTGGTTAGGGGCACAGCCTTAGAAGCAAAGTGGGGAATGAATCGCCGATAATACCCAGCGATTCCCAGAAAGGCTCGTACCTGCTTCTTGCTGTTGGGACGTGGCCAACTCTGGATGGCCTCGACTTTGTTGAGTTGGGGTTTTATTACTCCCCTCCCAATGGTGTACCCAAGATATTTGGCCTCCTCCTGCCCAATGGTACACTTCTTGGGGTTAGCCGTAAACCCCGCTTCCCGAACAGAGTCCAGGACTGCTTGCACTTTTGGCAGATGTGAGGCCCAATCTGTGCTATGGACAATTACGTCATCCAGGTAAGCCGCAGCATACTTCCGATGGGGCCTCAGCATCTGGTCCATTTTCCGCTGGAATGTGGCCGGCGCATTCTGTAACCCGAACGGCATTCTTTTATATTGGAACGCCCCGTCTGGGGTTACAAATGCGGTTTTCTCTTTGGCCAATTTGGCCAGGGGGATTTGCCAATACCCTTTTGTGAGGTCAAGAGTCGTCATGTATCGGGCTGTTCCCAGCCGGTCGATCAACTCATCTATACGTGGCATGGGGTAGGTGTCAAATTTTGTAACTTTGTTCAACTGACGAAAATCGTTACAAAATCGCCAGCTCCCATCCGGTTTAGGCACCAACACAATGGGACTAGACCAATCACTTTGGGACTCCTCTATCACCCCTAAGTTCAGCATTTTCTGTACTTCCTCCCGTATTGCCTCCCGTCGGGCCTCTGGGATCCGATAGGGTTTTAACTTCACCCTTTCACCGGGCGGGGTAATGATGTCATGCTCTGCCCCAAATGTTTGTCCCGGCAGCTCAGAGAATACCTCCTTGTTGCGAAGCACAAACTCCTTAACCTCCTGTTGTTGGGGTTGTGACAAGGTGGCTGCTATTCCAACCTCAGGAATCACGCAACCAGTTTGAGCTGGTGACCAAGTGTCTGCGACTAGGGACTCTCTATCCCTCCAGGCTTTCAACAGATTAACGTGATAGATCTGTTCGGGCTTTCGCCTTCCTGGTTGTCTGACCTTGTAATTCACTTCACTCACTTTTTCCATTATCTCGTAGGGGCCTTGCCATTTGGCAAGGAATTTACTTTCAACCGTAGGGACAAGTACCAGTATCCTATCCCCCGGGGAAAAGGTACGGGTCTTGGCTCCATGGTTGTACACTCTCTGCTGTGCTAACTGCGCTTGGGCCAAATGTTCCTTCACGATGGGCATTACCTGTGCAATTCGGTCTTGCATCAGGGCGACATGCTCAATCACACTCCTGTGGGGAGAACTCTCACTTTCCCAAGTTTCCTTGGCAATATCCAACAGCCCTCTTGGGTGTCTCCCATACAGTAACTCAAAGGGGGAGAATCCCGTAGAGGATTGGGGCACCTCCCTAATAGCAAACATCAGATAAGGAAGTAGACAGTCCCAATCCTTTCCATCTCTATCCACCACTTTCTTCAACATTTGTTTTAGGGTTTTGTTGAATCTTTCAACCAGCCCATCGGTTTGGGGGTGATACACAGATGTACGTAATTGCGTCACTTTGAACAATTTACACAGCTCCTTCATAACCCGGGACATAAAGGGTGTACCTTGGTCCGTAAGCAGTTCTTTACAAATACCCACCCGGCTAAACACAAGAGATAGCTCTTTGGCTATGGTTTTGGCCGAGGTATTTCGGAGAGGGATCGCTTCTGGATAACGGGTGGCATAGTCCATTATAACTAATATGTACTGGTGCCCCCTAGCGGACTTGATTATAGGACCTACCAAATCCATGGCGATCCTCTCAAACGGGACCTCAATGATGGGTAGAGGGACCAGCGGGCTACGGAAATGTGGCATCGGGGCCGACCTCTGACACACAGGGCAGGAGGAACAATAATTTTCTATGTCCTTCATCACCCCCGGCCAATAGAATCTCTGTAATACCCTCTCTCGGGTTTTCTCTGTCCCCAGATGACCTCCAAGAATGTGCCCATGGGCCAACTCCAACACCAACTTCCTGTAAGGTTTGGGCACCACAAGCTGCTCAACGGTTTCTTCTGCCCTTTTTGCCACCCGATACAGTAGGTCCTTCTCTACGCTGAAGTATGGGTAAGTGCAGGTATTATCTGGGTGCACTAACTCGCCATCTATTTTCACTACGTTTTCGCGTGCCTTTATTAGGGCGGGGTCTTTCAACTGTTCTGTGGCAAAGTTTTCCCTGTGAACCTCAAGATCAGAAAACTCCACAGACGGTAGGTTTTCGTCTGAGGAGGTGGGCTCCTCTCCAGTTTCTTGAGTCTCCCCTGCCAATACTGATAAGGGAAATTCCGGAGAGTCCTCACCACTCTCAGGGGAGTTCTGGCTATCACATTCCTGGTACATAGGGGCACCAGTGGGGGGCTCAGGATCATCCCACAGTTCCCAGAACTTCGGAAAATCCCTTCCCACAATGGCGTCATACGGTAACTGAGATACTAAGCCCACTGGATGAGAGAGGGTACCTTTGGGGGTCTCGAAACACACTGTAGTCACTGGATACTCTCGGGTGTCCCCATGCACACAAATAACAGCTACCTTGCTATTCCCAGAGACCTCTGTTTTAACTAACTCAGCCTTTATCAGGGTCACAAGGCTACCTGAATCCAGCAATACCACAACATTTCTACCATTAACACACATTTTGCATAAATGTTTCTCAATTCCTCGAATGGCAGTGCATGCGACTGTCGCACACAGCGACTGACGTCTGCCCGTCAGAAAGTCACACTGCATGGGTTCCTCCACAACCGGGCAATTGGCTGCAATATGTCCCGCTTGCCGGCAGCGGTAGCAAACGATCCTTCTTGCCGCCTCTTGAGCCGCTGATTTCCCAGGCTGTTCTCGCCAAACTTGGGGTAGAGCTCCCACCCTCTCACTCTCTCCACCCTTACCCCTTGGAATCCTCTTATCCGCCCCTGGGGATGGTCTGGTCTTAGGGTGGAAAGTCCGAGTGTCTCTGGAAGAGGCCGTCAGGTTCTCTGTAGCCAAGTATTTCTCCACACGATCCACAAGACCATCGGCCGTCTCTGGGTCTCCATGGCTTACCCACTTTTGGATGGCAGTAGGAAGAGCTCTCAAAAACCGATCCATTACAACACGTTCCACAATCTTTGGTGCGGACAAAGTCTCTGGCTGTAGCCACTTTCTGCTCAGGTGAATGAGATCATACATTTGAGACCTGGGGGGTTTTCCAAGCTGGAAAGTCCAGTTATGCACACGCTGAGCCCGGACAGCCTGGGTGACACCCAGCCTTGCCAATATCTCAGCTTTTAGCATCACATAGTCTTTTGCTTGGTCAGGCTCTAGGTCATAGTAAGCCTTCTGCGATTCACCAGTTAACAGAGGAGCCACCAGTCCAGCCCACTGCTCCTCAGGCCACTTTTCTCTTTCAGCAGTCCTTTCAAATGTGGTCAAAAATACCTCTGGATCATCCTCTCCAGTCATTTTTGTCAATAAACGACTCACCCCAAAGGACGCGGTATTAGTGGGACGGCTTTCCTCACTGGTCTGCGGACGTTGCTGCATTACTGCTTCCATTTGTTGTAGTCTCTGCTCTTGCTTCTGTAACAGGTCTATGAAGCGGGCCTCAGATTGCTGCTGGGCTTGTTGCTGAGCTTCCAGACTCTGTTGGTGAGCTTGCTGCTGGGCTGCAAGGCTCTGTTGATGAGCTTGCTGCTGGGCTGCGAAGTTCTGTTGTTGAGCTGCAAGGCTCTTTTGCAAACCTGCATTTGTCTGCTGTTGATTGGCATTTGCTAGAGCCAGCTGCTTCAGTATCTCCTCCATGCTGGCTTAAAAAAAACTGCCACTGGTTCTCCACCAACTGTGAGGGGGTTAGCTCGGCAGCGGGTGTGTGTGACCCCCGGGATGGGCTCCCCACACAAAAACAGGCCCAGCAAACGGAGGTTGTGGTTTTCAAAATCAAAAAAAAGGTGCGGTTTATTTTCTATTTACAGTGACAAAACACAGCAAAGCCAAAAGAAACATATAAACAAAATAAATCCTGGTCAACTTGACCTCTGACTAAACATACAGGTTTCCTAACTAACAACTGGGATCAGCCTAGTGCTGTCCTAGTCCCTAAGTCCCTGGTTTTAAATGTCCAAGCAAATAGCCACACAGGCTTTTTCTCACCGCACAGGGGTTCACTCTCCCTAGACAGTCCACACAGGTCTGGTTCCAGGCATGAGCTAACATCTAATGAAGCTGGGAGTTCTTATAGAGGCCTAAATGAGCTGACAAGCTTCAGCTGGCCTCATCAACTCCCTGCCTGCACGACGCCCAGCCCTCTCCCTAGAGGTATGAGTCATCCATGAGCCCACTAGCCTTAGCTGGGCTTATACAACTCTCCACCTAGTTGTATAAGTCGGCGTAAAGCCTGAATCTGGGCGAAATATATCTACCCCCCTGGATGCAACCAGGTGACTTTACCTTCCTGCTGTCACACTACGTTCCTACATATCGTGAGACCAAGACAGGGTGACTACGTTCCTACATACAGTGGAACTAAGGCAGGGTGACTACGTTCCTACATACAGTGAGACCAAGGCAGGGTGGCTACGTTCCTACATACAGTGAGACCAAGGCAGGGTGACTACATTCCTACATACCGTGAGACCAAGGCAGGGTGACTACGTTCCTACATACAGTGAGACCAAGGCAGGGTGACTACTTCCTACATACCGTCAGACCAAGGAAGGGTGGCTACATTCCTACATACAGTGGGACCAAGGCAAGGTGACTACGTTCCTACATACAGTGGGACCAAGGCAGGGTGACTACGTTGCTACATACAGTGGGACCAAGGCAGGGTGACTACGTTCCTACATACAGTAAGAACAAGGCAGGGTGACTACGTTCCTACATACAGTAAGGACAAGGCAGGGTGACTACGTTCCTACATATCGTGAGACCAAGACAGGGTGACTACGTTCCTACATACAGTGGAACCAAGGCAGGGTGACTACGTTCCTACATACCGTGAGACCAAGGCAGGGTGACTACATTCCTACATACCGTGGGACCAAGGCAGGGTGACTATGTTCCTACATACCGTGAGAACAAGGCAGTGTGACTACGTTCCTACATATCGTGAGACCAAGACAGGGTGACTACGTTCCTACATACAGTGGAACTAAGGCAGGGTGACTACGTTCCTACATACAGTGAGACCAAGGCAGGGTGGCTACATTCCTACATACAGTGAGACCAAGGCAGGGTGACTACATTCCTACATACCGTGGGACCAAGGCAGGGTGACTATGTTCCTACATACCGTGAGACCAAGGCAGGGTGACTACGTTCCTACATACAGTGAGACCAAGGCAGGGTGACTACTTCCTACATACCGTCAGACCAAGGAAGGGTGGCTACATTCCTACATACAGTGGGACCAAGGCAAGGTGACTACGTTCCTACATACAGTGGGACCAAGGCAGGGTGACTACGTTGCTACATACAGTGGGACCAAGGCAGGGTGACTACGTTCCTACATACAGTAAGAACAAGGCAGGGTGACTACGTTCCTACATACAGTAAGAACAAGGCAGGGTGACTACGTTCCTACATATCGTGAGACCAAGACAGGGTGACTACGTTCCTACATACAGTGGAACCAAGGCAGGGTGACTACGTTCCTACATACCGTGAGACCAAGGCAGGGTGACTACGTTCCTACATACCGTGAGACCAAGGCAGGGTGAATACGTTCCTACATACCGTGAGAACAAGGCAGTGTGACTACGTTCCTACATATCGTGAGACCAAGACAGGGTGACTACGTTCCTACATACAGTGGAACTAAGGCAGGGTGACTACGTTCCTACATACAGTGAGACCAAGGCAGGGTGACTACGTTCCTACATACAGTGGGACCAAGTGGGGTGACTATGTTCCTACATACCGTGAGACCAAGGCAGGGTGACTACGTTCCTACATACAGTGGGACCAAGGCAGGGTGACTATGTTCCTACATACCGTGAGACCAAGGCAGGGTGACTACATTCCTACATACCGTGGGACCAAGGCAGGGTGACTACGTTCCTACATACCGTGAGACCAGGGCAGGGTGACTACGTTCCTACATACAGTGAGACCAAGGCAGGGTGACTACTTCCTACATACCGTGAGACCAAGGCAGGGTGACTACGTTCCTACATACAGTGAGACCAAGGCAGGGTGACTACATTCCTACATACCGTGGGACCAAGGCAGGGTGACTATGTTCCTACATACCGTGAGACCAAGGCAGGGTGACTACGTTCCTACATACAGTGAGACCAAGGCAGGGTGACTACTTCCTACATACCGTCAGACCAAGGAAGGGTGGCTACATTCCTAAATACAGTGAGACCAAGGCAGGGTGACTACATTGCTACATACAGTGGGACCAAGACAGGGTGACTATGTTCCTACATACAGTGGGACCAAGACAGGGTGACTACGTTCCTACATGCAGTGAGACCAAGGCAGGGGGATTACGTTCCTTCATACCGTGTGACCAAGACAAGGTGACTACGTTCCTACATACAGTGAGACCAAGATAGGGTGACTACGTTCCTACATACAGTGGAACCAAGACAGGATAACTACGTTCCTACATACAGTGAGATCAAGGCAGGGTGACTACGTTCCTACATACAGTGAGACCAAAACAGGGTGACTACGTTCCGACATACAGTGAGAGCAAGACAGGGTGACTACGTTCCTACCTATAGTGAGACCAAGACAGGGTGACTACGTTCCTACATACAGTGAGACCAAGACAGGGTGACTACTTTCCTACATACAGTGAGACCAAGACAGGGTGACTACGTTCCTACATACCGTGAGACCAAGGCAGGGTGGCTACGTTCCTACATACAGTGGGACCAAAACAGGGTGACTACGTTCCTACATACCGTGAGACCAAGGCAGGGTGGCTACGCTCCTACATACAGTGGGACGAAGGCAGGGTGGCTACGTTCCTACATACAGTGGGACTAGGAGGGACTTTTTAGAGTTAAGAATACTAACTGGAACAGAATTTTCATTTTTTAGACCACAATTTAGGGACACTTTAAATGCAAATACTTTCACATTTGACTGGATTGTAATTTGAAACTTTTTAGCTAAGTTGAAGCATTGATTGGAAGTGTTATCTTCAGTCACTGCACCCGATACATAGTAAGCGTAAAAGTCACGCTACGCTGCGAGTCAATAATTAGAACACGAGGCTTGTTCTCGTATGTTATTTTTGATCATGCTTAGAGTCATTGACAACTAACACTCCACAATTAAAATTTGCGTCACAAATTCACAGATGTGTCTGGTGCGATTCTTCCACGGGAGGAATCCGACAATTGGATAAAGATAGTATTAGCTCTATAGGATATGACTAGCACTATTCCCTACGTGAGAATCACAACTCTAGCAGGTTTAATTTGCCAGAAGTTAAAGTTCTATAAATTACTGGATAAATGTCACAATTATAGAATCAATTCCAAAACTTAGTCTTTTCATGTTTGAAATACTGAAGTTTAGATGGTAGAATTTTAAATTTAAAGGGGAAAACTTTACTTTTAGTTAAAAACAAATAGCATCTTTAATAACTATATAATATATAATTATTTATATATGTATATATTGAGCTTTCCCACAACTAACTCATTGCTAGTGATGAGCCGAACACCCCCGGGTTCGGTTCGCACCAGAACCCGCGAACGGACCGAAAGTTCGAACGAACATTAGAACCCTATTAAATACAATGGATGCGAACGTTCGAATTCTAAAGTGCTAATTATAACAACTATTATGCATGTTATTGTCATAAATAGGGTTTGGGAACCCGGGTTCTGCACCAGGGGACATGTATCAATGCAAAAAGAAGTTTTAAAAACGGTCGTTTTTCGGGAGCAGTCATTTTAATGATGCATAAAGTGAAAAAAAAAAAGTCAAATATTCCTTTAAATATCGTACCTGGGGGGTGTCTAAAGTATGCCTGTGAAGTGCCACGTGTTTCCCGTGTTTAGAACTGTCCCTGCACAAAATGACACTTCTAAAGGAAAAAAAAGCCATTTAAAACTGCTTGCGGCTTTAATGTAATGTCTGGTCCCGGTAATATGGATGAAATTCTTTAAGAAAAATGGCATAGCTACCCCATGACCCCCCCCCCCCTACCCCAGCCCATTACCAGCCCCTTTGGGTCTTGTATGGATATTAAGGGGAACCCCGCACATAAAATAAAAAAGGCCCTATATACTCTGAACAGCCGTATACAGGCGGTGCATACAAGACAGGGACTGTAGGTTTGTTCTTATGTAGAATCTGTTTGTAATTTTGAACAGGTACATTGTTGAAGTGTAGCTCCAGCCCAAAAATCTATTTTTAAACTTTTTGGGAAACATAGGTAAGGGTTATCACCCCTGTAACATTTGTTTTGCTGTCTGTGCCCCTGTTCAGAACATTTCACCTCACTTTCCGTCCCAATGACAACTGTTTTTGAAATGTGGTGTTTTTCTTGAAACAAGGATTGCTGATAAAGCATCAGTACAGATAAGACCCCTTTCTCCCATATTTATTCTTACAGGAGAGAATTTTCCTTCCTAGGGGTAGATTTCCTCTCACTTCCTGTTGTCTTCTTTCGTTTGCAAGTAGGAGTCGTTTGTAAGTTGGATGTTTGAAAGTAGGGACCTGCCGTATATACTCTGCAGAAATAGGCCCCTTAGTTGTTGGTGTTGGCACAACACTGTAAGCACTCACAGTTACTCTTGGTTGGTGCTGGAACGCCCTGCTGTCAACTATTATATCAGGAATTTTAATTACATATAATTGTTGAACAGTGGTAGTAAAAATTGGGGCTTTGATGGTGGTGCTGGTGCCACAACACTGTAAGCCCTGACAGTTACTCTTGGTGGGTGCAGCAATGGGCCCTGCTGTGAATTATTAAATCAAGAATTGTAATTGCATGCCCCTGTTGAACAGGGGCTGAAAAATTGGGCTTTTCGTGGTGGTGGTGGTGGTGGTGGTGTTGCCACAACACTGTAAGCCCTCAGAGTTACTCTTGGTGGGTGCAGGAATGGGCCCTGCTGTGAATTATTAGATCAAGAATTGTAATTACATGCCCCTTTTGAACAGTGGCTGAAAAATTGGGCCTTTCGTGGTGGTGGTGGTGGTGGCGTTGCCACAACACTGTAAGCCCTCAGACTTACTCTTGGTGGGTGCAGGAATGGGCCCTGCTGTGAATTATTACATCAAGAATTGTAATTGCATGCCCCTGTTGAACAGGGGCTGAAAAATTGGGCCTTAGGCACTGGTGGCACAACACTACAACCCCTCACAGATACTGTACTTGGAGCACAGCAATGAGCCCTGTTGCAAAGTATTGCTTCAAAAATTGTAATGACACGCCCCTGTTAAACAGGGGCTGAAAAATTGGGCCTTAGGCACTGGTGGCACAACACTACAACCCCTCACAGATACTGTACTTGGAGCACAGCAATGAGCCCTATGGCAAATTACTGCTAAAAAAATTGTAAGTACACGCCCCTGTAAAACAGGGGCTGAAAAATTGGGCCTTAGCCACTGGTGGCGGCACCCATAAACAAAAATGATCTTCCAAGCTATCATCATCAATCGTATCATTGAGGACTCGGAGGAGGAGGATAGCCAGTCAACATAACAGCACAGGCACTCAGCATCAGCATCAGTCTTGAAGGGACGTGACATGTTAAAATCAATTAGTCTGTTATATCAGCATCAGGTGTGTGGTAGCTGGTGGTGATCCAAGACTGGTTCATCTTGATGAAAGTCAGTCGATCAACCGAGTCGGTGGACAGGCGCACCCTGTGATCCGTGACAAATCCTCCAGCAGCACTGAATGTGCGTTCCGAAAGAACGCTGGATGCAGGACAGGCCAGTAGCTCAATTGCATACTGTGCAAGCTCTGGCCAGTGATCCATCCTCAAGACCCAGTAAGCCAGAGGATTTTCGGTGGGGAAGGTGTCCAAGTCTGACCTTGCCCCTAGATATTCCTGCACCATGTTTATCAGACGCTGGCGATGGTTGCTGGAACCAATCATACTTTGGGGCTGCGGACTAAAGAATTGTCTGAACGCATCGGTCAGACGGCCACCTTCCCCACCGCTCCTTCTTTGACTGGCCGAAGCCTCAGCAACTCGTTGTCCTGGACCAGGAGTTTGTAACCTCCCAGTCTCTGGGAACGCGTTGCACAGACCTTTCTGCAAGGCCTCCCGGAGTTGTCTCATCCTCTGCTCCCTCTGCGACGGTAACATAAGGTCCGCAACCTTACCCTTGTACCGTGGATCAAGGAGAGTGGCCAGCCAGTAATGGTCCCTCTCCTTGATCCGAAGAATACGAGGATCCTTCCGCAGACTTTGCAGGATCAGGGAGGCCATGCAGCGTAGGTTTGCTGAGGCATTCGCTCCGGAGTCCTCTGGGTCACTAAGGACGACATGATCCGCAGTCACCTCCTCCCAGCCACGTACAAGTCCACTGGTTTCTTGGGACTGTAAATCATCCCTAAAAGACTGCTGCTGATGATGCTGAGTGCCAGCCTCCACCTCCATGCTGACACAATCCTCCTCCTCCTCCTCCTCCTCTTCCTCTTCCTGTGCGATGGGTGGGACAGAAGGAACACTGTCTGGGTAAAGGGGGCCTTGAGAGGCAAGGAAGTCCTCCTCTTCCTGCCTCTGTTCTGCCTCAAGTGCCCTGTCCATTATTCCACGCAGCGTGTGCTCCAACAGGTGGACAAGAGGTACAGTGTCACTGATGCATGCACTGTCACTGCTCACCATCCTCGTGGCCTCCTCAAATGGTGCCAGGACAGTGCATGCATCCCTGATCATGCCCCACTGGCGTGGAGAAAAAAAACCAAGCTCCCCTGACCCTGTCCTGGTGCCGTAGTCGCACAGGTACTCATTGATGGCCCTCTGCTGCGTGTGCAGCCGCTGCAGCATGGCCAACGTTGAGTTCCACCTGGTGGGCATGTCACATATAAGGCGGTTCTTGGGCAGGTTCAACTCCTTTTGCAGCTCAGCCAGGCGAGCACTGGCATTATAAGATCTGCGGAAATGCACACAGACTTTCCTGGCCTGCCTCAGGACATCCTGTAAGCCCGGGTACCTGCCCAAGAACCGCTGCACCACCAGGTTAAGGACGTGAGCCACACAGGGCACATGGGTCAGTTGTCCCTGTCGGAGGGCGGAGAGGAGGTTGGTGCCATTGTCGCAAACCACCATTCCTGGCTTAAGCTGGCGTGGCGTCAACCACCTCTCGGCCTGGCCCTGCAGAGCAGACAGGACCTCTGCCCCAGTGTGGCTTCTGTCCCCCAAACACACCAGCGGTACTGCACCTTGTCCTGCATCCTTCCCAGCTGCCAAAAGAGTGACCCAATGGGCCGTGAAAGAAAGGTAACGTCCCTGTCCATGCCTGCTGGACCATGAGTCAGCGGTAATATGCACCTTACCGCTGACCGCCCTGTCCAGCGAGGCCAAGACATTGCCTTCCACATGCCGGTAGAGAGCCGGAATAGCCTTCCGTGAGAAAAAGTGGCGTTTGGGAACCTGCCACTGAGGAACCGCACATTGCACAAACTCACGGAAGGGGGCCGAGTCTACCAACTGAAAAGGCAGCAGTTGAAGCGCTAGCAATTTAGCCAAGCTAGCATTCAACCGCTGGGCATGTGGATGGCTGGGAGTGAACTTCTTTCGACGGTCCAGCAGCTGGGGCAGGGAAATTTGCCTGCTAGAATCGGACGTCGGTGTACTGCTAGCAGAGTGGCCGCAAGTACTTGGCTGTGACACACCTAATTCTACACCTTCATTCCTCTCAGTGCATGTTTCAGAGAGGACTGAAGTTATAGTGGGGTTGGAAATCCCAGCTGATGCGGTGCAAGGAGAGGTCCGCTTTGTTCTTTGGTGTGGGTCTTTGAGGTAGGCTTGCCAACGAGCTGCATGGCAGGTCAACATATGTCTGGTCAGGCATGTGGTACCCAAGCGGCTGATGTTTTGGCCACGCGATATACGCTTGAGACATATGTTGCAAACAGCAGCTGTGCGATCTGATGCACTAGCCTCAAAAAAGGCCCACACCAAGGAACTTTTTGAATGACGGGCAGAGGCAGCGCCCTGCACAGGCGGAGCTCTGCGGTGTGATTCCGTCGGTGTACTGCCCTTACGCTGGCCACCAAAGGGCATCCTGTCTCGTTGGAGATGTGCCTCCTCCTCATCCTCCTCCTCCTCTCTCCTATTAGGCACCCACGTGGAGTCAGTGACCTCATCATCCCCTCCCTCCTCATCACTGGAGCCAATCTGGCAGTATGCTGCAGCTGCTGGAACATGACTGCCAGATTGGTGTCCTTCTTGAGCATCCCCTCTGTCTGCTCTCACCCTACTGCCTTCCTGTAGCTGGGTTTCATCATCAGACCCTTCGAAACGCTGGGCATCCTCCTGGAGCATGTACCCAACACTGTGCTGAAACAGTTCGGGGGACTCCTCAGGAGGAGGACATGGTGGGTCTAGGGAAGGAGTGACTGATGATGAGTCTGACATTTATACCAGGGAAGAGGACGCTTTGGCAGCTGCTTTGCCAGTACCCTGAGCCTGGGTGAGAGAGGATGAGGAGGAGGAGGAGGGCTTGGTCATCCACTCTACCAAGTCTTCGGCATGATGTGGCTCAACATGTCCAGCTGGGGAAAAGAAGGACAAGCGTGTCCCATGGCCATGTGCTGATGACAATGCACCGCGTCCACGACCAGCACTGTTGCCCCCAGACACAGAGCCTGCTTGCCCTCTTTTATTGCCTCCTGACTGTCTGCCTCTCCTTGTTTGCCTTCCAGACATTCTAATAGATGGCCTGCAGGGAGATGGGACAAAAGCAATAAGGGCTACCTTCAGGTGTCCTTCTCTGTCCCTTGAAACAAGGACTTGCACAGTGAACGAAACTGACACTCTCCCTACCTACAGTTTTCTGTCCCTAGAAAAAATGTTTTTTTTAAGCACAATATAGCACAAGGAGAATTCACTCACTGTCCTTCCAGGTCCCTAGAAACAAGGACTTGCACAGTGAAAGAAACTGACACTCTCCCTACCTACAGTTTTCTGTCCCTAGAAAAAATGTTTTTTTTAAGCACAATATAGCACAAGGAGAATTCACTCACTGTCCTTCCAGGTCCCTAGAAACAAGGACTTGCACAGTGAAAGAAACTGACACTCTCCCTACCTACAGTTTTCTGTCCCTAGAAAAAATGTTTTTTTTAAGCACAATATAGCACAAGGAGAATTCACTCACTGTCCTTCCAGGTCCCTGGAAACAAGGACTTGCACAGTGAAAGAAACTGACACTCTCCCTACCTACAGTTTTCTGTCCCTAGAAAAAATGTTTTTTTTAAGCACAATATAGCACAAGGAGAATTCACTCACTGTCCTTCCAGGTCCCTAGAAACAAGGACTTGCACAGTGAAAGAAACTGACACTCTCCCTACCTACAGTTTTCTGTACCTAGAAAAAATGTTTTTTTTTAAGCACAATATAGCACAAGGAGAATTCACTCACTGTCCTTCCAGGTCCCTAGAAACAAGGACTTGCACAGTGAAAGAAACTGACACTCTCCCTACCTACAGTTTTCTGTCCCTAGAAAAAATGTTTTTTTTAAGCACAATATAGCACAAGGAGAATTCACTCACTGTCCTTCCAGGTCCCTAGAAACAAGGACTTGCACAGTGAAAGAAACTGACACTCTCCCTACCTACAGTTTTCTGTCCCTAGAAAAAATGTTTTTTTTAAGCACAATATAGCACAAGGAGAATTCACTCACTGTCCTTCCAGGTCCCTAGAAACAAGGACTTGCACAGTGAAAGAAACTGACACTCTCCCTACCTACAGTTTTCTGTCCCTAGAAAAAATGTTTTTTTTAAGCACAATATAGCACAAGGAGAATTCACTCACTGTCCTTCCAGGTCCCTAGAAACAAGGACTTGCACAGTGAAAGAAACTGACACTCTCCCTACCTACAGTTTTCTGTCCCTAGAAAAAATGTTTTTTTTAAGCACAATATAGCACAAGGAGAATTCACTCACTGTCCTTCCAGGTCCCTGGAAACAAGGACTTGCACAGTGAAAGAAACTGACACTCTCCCTACCTACAGTTTTCTGTCCCTAGAAAAAATGTTTTTTTTAAGCACAATATAGCACAAGGAGAATTCACTCACTGTCCTTCCAGGTCCCTGGAAACAAGGACTTACACAGTGAAAGAAACTGACACTCTCCCTACCTACAGTTTTCTGTCCCTAGAAAAAATGTTTTTTTTAAGCACAATATAGCACAAGGAGAATTCACTCACTGTCCTTCCAGGTCCCTGGAAACAAGGACTTGCACAGTGAAAGAAACTGACACTCTCCCTACCTACAGTTTTCTGTCCCTAGAAAAAATGTTTTTTTTAAGCACAATATAGCACAAGGAGAATTCACTCACTGTCCTTCCAGGTCCCTAGAAACAAGGACTTGCACAGTGAAAGAAACTGACACTCTCCCTACCTACAGTTTTCTGTCCCTAGAAAAAATGTTTTTTTTAAGCACAATATAGCACAAGGAGAATTCACTCACTGTCCTTCCAGGTCCCTAGAAACAAGGACTTGCACAGTGAAAGAAACTGACACTCTCCCTACCTACAGTTTTCTGTCCCTAGAAAAAATGTTTTTTTTAAGCACAATATAGCACAAGGAGAATTCACTCACTGTCCTTCCAGGTCCCTAGAAACAAGGACTTGCACAGTGAAATAAACTGACACTCTCCCTACCTACAGTTTTCTGTCCCTAGAAAAAATGTTTTTTTTTAAGCACAATATAGCACAAGGAGAATTCACTCACTGTCCTTCCAGGTCCCTAGAAACAAGGACTTGCACAGTGAAAGAAACTGACACTCTCCCTACCTACAGTTTTCTGTCCCTAGAAAAAATGTTTTTTTAAGCACAATATAGCACAAGGAGAATTCACTCACTGTCCTTCCAGGTCCCTGGAAACAAGGACTTGCACAGTGAAAGAAACTGACACTCTCCCTACCTACAGTTTTCTGTCCCTAGAAAAAATGTTTTTTTTAAGCACAATATAGCACAAGGAGAATTCACTCACTGTCCTTCCAGGTCCCTGGAAACAAGGACTTGCACAGTGAAAGAAACTGACACTCTCCCTACCTACAGTTTTCTGTCCCTAGAAAAAATGTTTTTTTTAAGCACAATATAGCACAAGGAGAATTCACTCACTGTCCTTCCAGGTCCCTGGAAACAAGGACTTGCACAGTGAAAGAAACTGACACTCTCCCTACCTACAGTTTTCTGTCCCTAGAAAAAATGTTTTTTTAAGCACAATATAGCACAAGGAGAATTCACTCACTGTCCTTCCAGGTCCCTAGAAACAAGGACTTGCACAGTGAAAGAAACTGACACTCCCCCTACCTACAGTTTTCTGTCCCTAGAAAAAATGTTTTTTTTAAGCACAATATAGCACAAGGAGAATTCACTCACTGTCCTTCCAGGTCCCTGGAAACAAGGACTTGCACAGTGAAAGAAACTGACACTCTCCCTACCTACAGTTTTCTGTCCCTAGAAAAAATGTTTTTTTTAAGCACAATATAGCACAAGGAGAATTCACTCACTGTCCTTCCAGGTCCCTAGAAACAAGGACTTGCACAGTGAAAGAAACTGACACTCTCCCTACCTACAGTTTTCTGTCCCTAGAAAAAATGTTTTTTTTAAGCACAATATAGCACAAGGAGAATTCACTCACTGTCCTTGCAGGTCCCTGGAAACAAGGACTTGCACAGTGAAAGAAACTGACACTCTCCCTACCTACAGTTTTCTGTCCCTAGAAAAAATGTTTTTTTTAAGCACAATATAGCACAAGGAGAATTCACTCACTGTCCTTCCAGGTCCCTAGAAACAAGGACTTGCACAGTGAAAGAAACTGACACTCTCCCTACCTACAGTTTTCTGTCCCTAGAAAAAATGTTTTTTTTAAGCACAATATAGCACAAGGAGAATTCACTCACTGTCCTTCCAGGTCCCTGGAAACAAGGACTTGCACAGTGAAAGAAACTGACACTCTCCCTACCTACAGTTTTCTGTCCCTAGAAAAAATGTTTTTTTTAAGCACAATATAGCACAAGGAGAATTCACTCACTGTCCTTCCAGGTCCCTAGAAACAAGGACTTGCACAGTGAAAGAAACTGACACTCTCCCTACCTACAGTTTTCTGTCCCTAGAAAAAATGTTTTTTTTAAGCACACTATAGCACAAGCACAAAACACACTGACACTCTCCCTACCTATCCTTCTCTTTCCCTAAACTAAAGGAATCCAGGTTAAGCAAGAAAGAAATAAAAGTCACTGTCCCTGCCTATGCTGCTCTATCCCTGCTCCGGAACACACTACACTAGGCCGCCGTGCTGGCGGCCTTTTATAGTGTGGGGCGTGTACTAAACACCCTCAGCAATAATTGGCCACAGGCATCCTGCCTGTGGCCAATCATTGCTCTCCTCGCTGCCGGCGCTGTGATTGGCCAAGCATGCGGGGTCACAGTGCATGCTTGGCCAATCACAGCGCCTGGATGACACTGCAATGGCGTAGTGCATTGTGGGCCGTTCGCGTCACTCGAATTTGGCGCGAACGGCCCAAATCGTTCGATCTTCGTCGAACGATCGAACAGCCGATGTTCGAGTCGAACGTATGTTCGACTCGAACACGAAGCTCATCCCTAGTGATCAGTGGGAAGAATGTTCCTTACATTGGTGATCAGTGAGAAGAATGTTCCTTACATTGGTGATCAGTGGGAAGAATGCTCCTTACATTGGTGGCCAGTGGGAAGAATGTTCCTTACATTGGTGATCAGTGGGAAGAATGTTCCTTACATTGGTGATCAGTGGGAAGAATGTTCCTTACATTGGTGATCAGTGGGAAGAATGTTCCTTACATTGGTGATCAGTGGGAAGAATGTTCCTTACATTGGTGATCAGTGGGAAGAATGTTCCTTACATTGGTGATCAGTGGGAAGAATGTTCCTTACATTGGTGATCAGTGGGAAGAATGTTCCTTACATTGGTGATCAGTGGGAAGAATGTTCCTTACATTGGTGATCAGTGGGAAGAATGCTCCTTACATTGGTGATCAGTGGGAAGAATGTTCCTTACATTGGTGATCAGTGAGAAGAATGTGCCTTACATTGGTGATCAGTGGGAAGAATGTTCCTTACATTGGTGATCAGTGGGAAGAATGTTCCTTACATTGGTGATCAGTGGGAAGAAAGCAAACCCCCGGAGCTAACTGGAACAGTTCAGTGGAGGGGGGACATGACAGGGTGATAAGGTTATCCTGGAAGGAAGGGGTTAAGTAAGTGGTCAGTGAAGGGATAGTAGGCGATTGGGCAAGCAGGGGGTGTGAGGGGGGTGTAGCCAGGTCAATATTAGGTCTGGGAAGGGGTGGAGCCCTATCAGTTAGCTGGCAGCCAAGGCAGAAATTAGGACGTCTGTCTGCAGCCACTGTTTCTTCACAATGAGTGAGCTGGAGATGCTTATTTCACAGCTCAGAGCTGCGGCCGATACTCATGGCGCAGCATGGGTGCAAAGCCAGGTCGTGGCGTCACTGCAAGGGGTCCAGCAGAGCCCCCCCGTTCTGGGGCCTGCGCCACCGCGTGCTCGGCGGTCTAGGCTGCCGGAGCGCTTCAGTCCTGACAGGACCCCTCGGGCTCAGCGCCGCATTGGGAGCCTGCCTTCGGACCCTTCGGGCCCCCCTGCCAAGCGCACGCTGCCTTCGGCGGGGGGTTCGCCCGGTAGGAATCCCCATCTTAGGCGGAGCCCGCAGGGGAAAGGGGTTTCACGGCGCGCCTTGCCGGGCCCTTCCTCCGTCGTCCAGATACCGGAGCAGGCGGCTGGCGTGACTGGCGAGGCTCCGGTCGGCGCGTCGGCCCAGCGTGGGAGAGTGGAAGCTGCGGGCTCCGGCCTGAGGCCTGGTGCGGCCGGAAGCCCTTCCTTGAGTTCCGGAGCGCGGCGTGGGAGGGCGGGCACGTCTGCCTGCGGGGGTCACAAGATGGCGGCGCGCAGCTCCAGTGGAGGCAAGAGGACGGGGACGGGTCGCAGGCGCCTGGCTGTCGGATCGGAGGAGAGGGGAGCGGCGGCGGCAGGACGGGAGAGAGGAAGGTCAGCGGTGCGGCGGTCGGTGGAACCCGTGGTGCCTGGGGAGCGGGCAGAAGCGGAGTGCAGCAGCGCAGAGGAAGGAGAGCTGGAAGAGGATGTCGGTGCTTCTGAGGATGTCTGTCCGGCGGCTGGCGGGGTTCCTAGCCCCATGCAGCCTGGTGAGTGTGTCTCTATGTCCCCCTTTTTGTCTCCCTCTGAGCGGGCGGGTGAGCAGGCCTGGGGTGGGGGGGCTAGGGCCCGGGAATCAGAGGGACTTCATAGGGAGGTGCTGGTGGGGCTGAGGGAGCTGCTAAGAAGATTGGATGCTGAGGTGCAGGCAGGTGCTGTAGTGACGCCGAGGGACATCGCTGGGACTACGGGGGAGTCACAGGCTGCTACCATTTCGGCTACCGTCGTGCCGGCCAGAGTGGAGAGGCAAGGGGCGGATGCCGCCGCGGAGAAGGAAAAGGATGACGGTGAGACGGTCAAGGTGAGATTGGCGGACTCGGCGAAATGCGAGGTCTATGTGTGCTTTGAGGGGCCCCTCGGGGCGCACTTAAAAGCTGAGGTACGGGAAAAAATTTGGAAGGGGGAGTATGTGGAAATTTTTTCCCTGCTCCCGCTGGAAAAATGTAATCTTGATCGGGCGAAGCCGGAGGATAGCAAGAAAGAGGAGGAGGAGAAATGCAGATATCGCCTTATTCCTCACACGTTTGCTAATTGGTTGCAAGCGTTTGCGATTTTAGCAAGTGTGGTGGGCGAAAGAGAACCGGACAGCTGTTCGGCCCTGTTCTGCTACCTGGACGCTATAGGGGAGGCGTATCGCGTTTATGGGGGAGTGGCCTGGCTTCGTTACGACGAGCAATTTAGGCAAAGGGAGGCGGTGCGCCCGGCTATTCGGTGGGATCACAAGGACATTGGCCTCTGGATGAAGCTGATGACACAGGCCAGGGCAGGTCAGTCATTTCAATGGGGGGCTGGCGGACCCTCCACCTCGGGATCGTCGGCCGTTCGGAAGAAGGGGGTGTGCTGGCAGTTCAACGACAGCTCTTGTCGTTTCGGGGGCACCTGTCGATTTAAACACGAATGTTCCGGGTGCGGCGGAAACCATTCGCTTGCCCGATGTTTCAAAGCTGGAAAAGGTCGATCGGGTGAGGCGTCTGGAAAGAGGGTCGACTCCGGTGAGGGTGGGAAGGATGCGTCCTTTCCTAAATAGGTACCCAGATCGTGAGGCAGCTCGTTTATTGGGGGAGGGTTTTGAGGTGGGTTTCCGTATCCCGTGCACGTTAAAAGATATTCCTCCTGTGGCGCCGAACTTGAGGTCGGCTCTACAATTTCCCGAAGTGGTGGCGGACAAACTTGCCAAGGAGGTTTCGCTGGGTAGGATGAGCGGACCGTTTTCTGCTCCTTCACTGCGGGGCCTGGTGGTTTATCCATTGGGAGTGGTTCCCAAGAAGGAACCGGGCAAGTTTCGGTTAATACACCACCTTTCACACCCGAAAGGGGGCTCGGTCAATGATGGTATCGATCCGCATGACTGTGCGGTCACCTATACATCGTTTGACGCGGCGGTGGCCTGGGTTCGTAGATATGGACGGGGGTCACTGCTGGCCAAGTCGGATGTTGAGGCGGCATTCCGCCTGCTTCCGGTACATCCGGACAGTGTGCATTTGCTGGGCTGTAGGTGGAAAGATTACTATTTCGTAGATCGTTGTCTGCCTATGGGGTGTTCCATTTCCTGCGCCCTTTTCGAGAAGTTCAGCTCGTTCGTTGAATGGGTTGTGCGGGATGTGTCCGGTCTGAACTCCATCATCCACTATTTGGATGATTTTCTGTGCATTGGCCCTCCGGACTCTAAGGTGTGCGGGGTGTTGCTAGGGACGCTGCAGCACATTGCGGCGTGTTTCGGGATCCCAGTGGCTCCCGACAAAACAGAGGGCCCGGCGACTGAGCTGGTTTTTTTGGGCATTACTATCGACTCCGTGGCCATGGAATGTCGATTGCCCGTGGACAAGCTGGTGGCCCTCAGGAGGGAGGTGGTCGGCATGTCAGGTAGAAAAAAGGTGAGGTTGAGGGAGTTGCAGTCTCTTCTTGGGAAGCTGAATTTTGCATGCAGAATAATTCCCATGGGTAGGATATTTTGCCGGCGGCTCTCTTTGGCTATGGCGGGCATCAGTGGCCCACGTCATTTTGTTCGTTTGTCCAGAGATCTCAGGGCAGACTTGGGGGTGTGGGAGGAATTTCTGTCAACGTACAATGGGCGTTCCTTGTGGATGTCGGGGCCGGTGAGCAATCCGGATTTGACGCTGTTTACGGACGCGGCGGGGGCGGGCGGCTATGGTGCATTTTTTCAGGGTAAGTGGAGTGCGGGGCCGTGGCCGGTGTCGTGGCAGGAGGCGGGTTGGTTGAAGAACCTGGTGCTGTTGGAATTGTTTCCGATCGTACTGGCGGTTGAACTCTGGGGCGCGGCTTTTCGCAATCGGAAAGTGCGATTCAACTGCGATAACATGGGGGTGGTATCTGCTATCAATACCATCTCCGCTTCCTCTCTGCCGGTGGTGCGCCTTTTGCGCCACCTGGTCTTGTTATGCCTTCAGTTGAATACGTTTATCTATGCTGTGCATATACCGGGGGGTTACTAACAAGATTGCGGATTTATTGTCTCGTTCGCAGTGGCAGGAATTTCGCGAGTTGGCCCCGGACGCGGAGCAACTGGGCACGCCTTGTCCTCCATGTCTTTGGGAGATAGCGTTGGAGTCGCCGCAGGATTGATCCGGAAGTCGTTGAGTGTGTCGACGTGGGAGGCGTACTCTGGAACGTGGAAAGAATGGAATGGGTTGCTGACTGAGGTAGGGGGTTTGGAGCGTGGGGGAGATGTATTTTCTGCGGTAGTTTATTTCGTTGTGAGGAACTTTGTGAGGGGGGCGTCGGCTGCGGCGGTAGACCGTAAATTGGCGGCACTCGCCTTCTGGTTTAAATTGCATGGGATGGAAGATGCCACAAAGTCTTTCTTGGTGCGCCAGGCAATGAAAGGATACCGCAGGGGACATAGATCCAAGGATTCCAGGCGTCCGGTGTCGTTTGCCTTGTTGAGGGCGGTACTGGAGCAATTGGGCTCGATTTGCACCACCTCCTATGAGCAGACGTTATTTCGGGCTGCTTTCTTGCTGGCCTTTTTTGGGGCCCTTCGGCTGGGCGAGCTCACCAGCCCTTCGCGAGCGGTCGCAGGGGGGGTTCTGTGGGAGGATGTGGTGTTCAAAGCGGATTCGGTGCGGCTTGGTTTACGTCATTCCAAAACGGACCAGTTGGGTAGAGGGGTGCATTTGGAATTGTTTCGGGGCACGGCGCCGGGCCTTTGTCCGGTGGTTGCGCTAACTAAATTTGCGGCTTTGCGTCCGCGAATGGCGGGCCCGTTCTTGGTTCATGCTGATGGCTCGGGACTGTCGCGATTCCAGTTCGTGGCGGTCTTCAAGAAGTGTTTGAGAGCGGAGGGTTTAGATCCTTCTGAATACGGGTCTCACTCTTTTCGCATAGGTGCGGCCACTGAGGCAGCTCGCTGGGGGTTGGATGAGGCTGCGGTCCGGCGGATCGGCCGGTGGGAGTCCAGCAGATACCGGCTATACGTTAGGCCGCATTTATTATAAGGGGGGTGAGTGGGTCTGTGGGTCTTCTTAGTGCTCGGAGTGGGACTATTGTCTGTTTCTTGTTTTCACGTGTGTCTTTGTGTTATCTATGTTGTGTTTTGCAGTGTTACTAGGAGGTCGGTGGGTGGTACTGTGTTGTTTTTGTTTACTTATAGGTCGGAGATGCCTGGTGTGGATCCTGGGGCACTCATATGTGTACTGGGGCGCCAGGAGGGCGGAGGTCAGGCCAGAATCCAGGCAGCTGGGCATACCCCGTGAGTTGGGCAGTGTTCGTTGGATAGGGGTCTGGGGCATGATGTGGAATCAGGTGGTGGCCGAAGTTAATCGGTTTGCCCGTTTAGACAGGCCTCCTGATATCCTAGTGTTACACGTAGGTGGTAACGATCTATGTGCTAGGGCCTCTAGAGAGCTCATTCGGGACATCCGTTTTGATTTTCTACGGCTTAGCTGTGCCTTTCCTAAGACACTATTGGTTTGGTCGGATATGGTGGCACGCACTGTGTGGCGTGGGGACAGATCTGTAGCAAAAATTAACAAGGCCAGGGTGAAGGTTAATAAGGAAGTTGGGAAGTTTTTTGTTAGGAACGGGGGTCTGGCGGTCAGGCATTTGGACCTGGAAGAGGACACGTGGCGTTTCCTCCGGGGGGATGGCGTTCACCTTAACGCCATTGGGACAGATTTATGGTGGTTGGGTCTTGAGGACGGAGTGCAGAGGGCTTTTCGGGTGTGGCGGGGTGCACAGGTGTAAGGTGTCACACCTGCGGCGCGGTGGCATGTTTTGGGGTCCTTGGCGGTGGTATAGAGAAGTAGGTCCATTTGGGTAAGCGGTGGGGAACCATCTCAGGTATGGTATCCTCGAGTGGGAACGATTCACTGGCTAGTGAATGGAGAGGGGTAAGGACCCTGGGTGGCTGAGGTCAGCTGGGTTTAGGCCCTGAGTCTATCAGTAGCGACTGGGGTGGCAATCCAGCTAGGTGGGGCCTCGGACACAAAATAAAAGGGGAGGACTATTTTGGGTACCGTCAAGGATCTCAAATAGCAGGATGTCTGTTTTTCTTGTTAGGTCATTTAAAAAGTTTATGATGTTTACGTTGTATTACAACAAGTGTTTGTTAACCACTTAAGCCCCGGACCATTTCGGGCCATTAGGACCAGGCCTGTTTTTGGGATTCGGCACTGCGCTGCTTTAACTGTAAATTGTGCGGACATGCAATGTTGTACCCAAATGAAATTTGCGTCCTTTTCTTCCCACAAATAGAGCTTTCTTTTAATGGTATTTGATTGCCTCTGCGATTTTTATTTTTTGCGATATAAACAGAAAAAGACCGAAAATTTTGAAAAAAAATGATATTTTCTACTTTTTGTTATAAGAAAAATCGAATAAACTCAATTTTAGTCATACATTTAGGCCAAAATGTATTCAGCCACATGTCTTTAGTAAAAAAAATGTCAATAAGCGTATATTTATTGGTTTGCGCAAAAGTTATAGCGTTTACAAACTAGGGTACATTTTCTGAAATTTACACAGCTTTAAATTTATGACTGCCTATCTCATTTCTTGAGGTGCTAAAATGGCAGGGCAGTACAAAACCCCCCCAAATGACCCCATTTTGGAAAGTAGACACCCCAAGGAAATTGCTGAGAGGCATGTTGAGCCCATTGAATATTTATTTTTTTGTCCCAAGTGATTGAATAATGACAAAAAAAAAAAAAAAATTACAAAAAGTTGTCACTAAATGATATATTGCTCACACATGCCATGGTTATATGTGGAATTGCACCCCAAAATACATTCTGCTGCTTCTCCTGAGTACGGGGATACCACATGTGTGGGACTTTTTAGGAGCCTAGCCACGTACGGGACCCCGGAAACCAAGCACCGCCTTCAGGATTTCTAAGGGCGCAAATTTTTGATTTCACTCCTCACTACCTATCACAGTTTCGAAGGCCATAAAATGCCAAAATAGCACAAAACCCCCCCAAATGACCCCATTTTGGAAAGTAGACACCCCAAGCTATTTACTGAGAGGCATGTTCAGTCCATGGAATATTTTATATTTTGCCACAAGTTGCGGGAATATGACAAACTTTTTTTTTTTTGCACAAAGTTGTCACTAAATGATATATTGCTCACACATGCCATGGGCATATGTGAAATTACACCCCAAAATACATTCTGCTGCTTCTCCTGAGTACAGGGATACCACATGTGTGGGACTTTTTGGGAGCCTAGCCGCGTACGGGACCCCAAAAACCAAGCACCGCCTTCAAGGTTTCTAAGGGCATACATTTTTGATTTCACTCCTCACTACCTATCACAGTTTTGAAGGCCATAAAATGCCAAGATGGCACAAAACCCCCCCAAATGACCCCATTTTGGAAAGTAGACACCCCAAGCTATTTGCTGAGAGGCATGTTGACCCCATTGAATATTTTTTTTTTTTGTCCCAAATGATTGAATAATGACAAAAAGAAAAAAAAAATGTACAAAAAGTTGTCACTAAATGATATATTGCTCACACATGCCATGGTTATATGTGGAATTGCACCCCAAAATACATTCTGCTGCTTTTCCTGAGTACGGGGATACCACATGTGTGGGACTTTTTGGGAGCCTAGCCGCGTACAGGGCCCCAAAAACCAAGCACCGCCTTCAGGATTTCTAAGGGCGTAAATTTTTGATTTCACTCCTCACTACCTATCACAGTTTTGAAGGCCATAAAATGCCAAAATAGCACAAAACCCCCCCAAATTACCCCATTTTGGAAAGTAGACACCCCAAGCTATTTGCTGAGAGGCATGTTGAGTCCATGGAATATTTTATATTTTGCCACAGGTTGCGGGAATATGACAAACTTTTTTTTTTTTGCACAAAGTTGTCACTAAATGATATATTGCTCACACATGCCATGGGCATATGTGAAATTACACCCCAAAATACATTCTGCTGCTTCTCCTGAGTACGGGGATACCACATGTGTGGGACTTTTTGGGAGCCTAGCCGCGTACGGGACCCCAAAAACCAAGCACCGCCTTCAAGGTTTCTAAGGGCATAAATTTTTGATTTCGCTCCTCACTACCTATCACAGTTTTGAAGGCCATAAAATGCCAAGATGGCACAAAACCCCCCCAAATTACCCCATTTTGGAAAGTAGACACCCCAAGCTATTTGCTGAGAGGCATGTTGAGCCCATTGAATATTTTTTTTTTGTCCCAAATGATTGAATAATGACAAAAAGAAAAAAAAAATGTACAAAAAGTTGTCACTAAATGATATATTGCTCACACATGCCATGGTTATATGTGAAATTACACCCCAAAATACATTCTGCTGCTTCTCCTGAGTACGGGGATACCACATGTGTGGGACTTTTTGGGAGCCTAGCCGCGTACGGGACCCCAAAAACCAAGCACCGCCTTCAAGGTTTCTAAGGGCATAAATTTTTGATTTCACTCCTCACTACCTATCACAGTTTTGAAGGCCATAAAATGTCAAAATAGCCCAAAACCCCCACAAATGACCCCATTTTGGAAAGTAGACACCCCAAGCTATTTGCTGAGAGGCATGGTGAGTATTTTACAGCTCTCATTTGTTTTTGAAAATTAAGTGTAGCGCTACCCCCAGTTAAGAGAGCCGCTGATATTGATTTGGGCCCTGCAGTGCACCGCTGTCAACCCCCGGCAATCGGCTCTAACCTCCCGTGGCACAGCTGGTGATAGAGAGATAGGACCGCGTGATCGCAACTGTTGGTGACGCAGTCCTATAACAAACATACACAGAATATACTTTAAAACTCCTATTAAAGTAAGCGGAACTGACACCAAATGTACTTTACCCAGATATTTTACTGAGGCTAATGGGCAAGTAATAAACAACAGTATAACAAGTTGCAGATCCCTGCAATAAACAGTAATAAAGATAAACAGAGTAATCAGAATAATAAAGTATTGCTATGCAACTCTAGCGCTGCCCTTTTACAGCTACTTCCCCTCATGGGTAGACTAACACCCAGCAATGTCTACCTATGCAGTCAGGCCTGACTGATCTAAATGGAAGTTCAGTGAAACAATATTCGCTAGCAATCTCTCGGTGGTGCACTTGAAGAACAACTTTGTAATCCCAACGAATAGTAAAGATAAAGTATCTGTCTTTAAACAGCTCTCACCACCTGGACAAGTCCAAGTCCCTTTCCTCCATCGATTCATCTAGGAACAGGAATCCACCGACATCCAAGTCTTCAATCCTTCTGGTGTACTGCAGCAAGGAGGATTAGATGTCTCTAAGGCTCTGCTAGGCTGGCAGAGGGCTCTTTGGAAAGGAGCACACGGCCCGGGCTTCAGGCCTTGTGCACACAGCAGTTCAGCACAGACATCCTCTTGCTAGGAGAGAGGGGTCCAAAGAGAGCGACCAAAACTCCGCCTCCCCTTTATAAAGTCTGCCCCAGCAGTCTCTGTTCTGGAGCAATGCACCCTGGGTGCTGCAAGATGTACTGGGAGATGTAGTCTCTTTCTCTCCTCTGCTTTCACTTCCAGTAATGTCTCTTTACTTCCTCCCGACTCACCTCTCACCTGGAACTTCTTATCTCTCTGCATTAAAGGGGAACACCCCGCTACACACTCCCCCCACTTGAACTCTTTGGTCCCCAAAGATAAACTTCAACAAATACTGTTTACCATTTTGGACAATGTCGAGCATGATGTTGGCATAGGGAATTCCCACCAAAACTTTGGGATGGAACTCTCTTGCCCACAGGTCACACTACCATGAGTGGCCTGCCTAACTGTGCCAGAGAGTGAGCTGGGGTTGCCCTCCACCAAATGGACGGTGGAAGGATCAGGTTGTTCAACACTTCTCCTAGCCGTTACAACAGAGTCCTCTGAGCTCGTCCCCATTTGGGGGTAAGTTAGTTTCTTGGGAGGCCTGATGACTCTGCGAGCCCTCTGCTCTCTTGGTGCTTTTGACTCTGGCACCACAGGCTCTTCTTCAGGAGTAAGTTCAGGTAACATTGCTGGTTCTGGAACCTCTGATTCAGAAGTCGACTGACGTATGGAATCTCTAGAGTCCTCCTCTGCGCAAGTGTCAGGAACATCTTCCCAGTAATCAGCTGAGGGACTGAAGGGTATGAATTCAGTAGCCTCCGGATTCAGCGTTGCATCTGGGGTATCCCCTCCATTTGGGAGATCTATGGCGGACGTTCCCAGAGTCGAGGGAGGCCACAGCCAGTCCAGTTCTCCACCTTCTTCTGTACTCAATTGGGAGGCCTCCCCATCTTTGGCTCGAGAGGTCTGGGACCGAGTGTTCGGCCTAGGAATATCCAGGATAGAGGCCGGTTCAGGGGAGTCTCTCACGGGAGGTATTCTGACTGCCTCAGCAAGTGGGAGCAGGTGGTTCCGATGCCACGTCTTCAGTGGACCCACCTTTCCTTCTGGCTTTAGTTTGTAGACAGGCAAACCGGGCAACTTCCTACAGACAACATAGGGCTCAGATCTCCACCTGTCGGCAAGCTTGTGTTTTCCAGGGACCCCCAGATTGCGTAGCAGTACTCGGTCCCCGGGCTGCAGATCTTGCACTCGAACCTTCAGATCAAAATTTCTCTTGTTGCGGGCCCCCCTTTGATCCGAAGCCGCCTGGGCTTGTTCATAGGCCACCTGCAAGCTACGTCTAAGTCTGTCCACGTATCCCTTGTGGGATGTAGCTGAGGTATTGTCTATAGAAGTGCCAAAGGCCAGGTCCACAGGTAGCCTTGCTTCTCTCCCAAACATAAGTCGATAAGGGGAGTAGCCAGTGGCGTCACTTGTGGTACAGTTATAGGCATGTACTAGGGCTGATATGTGCTGACTCCAGTGTTGCTTCTTCTCTGTTTCTAAGGTTCCCAACATGTTGAGCAGGGTCCGGTTAAATCCCTCCGGCTGAGCATCTCCTTGTGGGTGGTAAGGCGTGGTTCTGGTCTTCTTTATTCCTAATGAATCCAAAAGTCTTCGGATCAACCGACTCTCAAAGTCCCTTCCTTGATCTGAGTGGAGTCTCTGTGGTAGTCCGTAATGGACAAAATACTTCTCCATAAGTATCTTGGCCACGGTGGATGCCTTCTGGTCTTTGGTTGGGAAAGCTTGAGCATAGCGGGTGAAATGGTCGGTTATTACCAGAACATTCCCCAATCCACTCAGGTCGGGTTCGAGGCAGAGAAAGTCAATGCATACCAGATCCATTGGGCCTTGACTCTGTAAGTGGCCCATTGGGGCAGCTTGATGGGGTAGGGTCTTTCTCTGAATGCATCGTGCACAGGAATGGCAATACTCCTCTACTTCTGCCCTCATGCAGGGCCAATAGAATCGATTTCTGACAAGCTGGAAGGTCCGTTCTGCCCCTAGGTGACCATGATGGTCATGCAGGGCAATTAGTACAGTCTCTCGGTGCTTCTCTGGAAGAAATAACTGCCACTTATCTTCTGAGTCATCAGAGGGGCCCCTTCGGTAGACCACTCCCTGATGTACCTGTAGCCTGTCCAATTCCTTCCTCAACAGGCGAGCCTCCTTTGAGGGGTGATGTAGGAATTTGTTGGGATCCTGATTCTCCAGGGCTTCGAGGACCAATCTCCCCATGGGGTCTTCCAATTGGTCACACCTCAACTCCTTCTTGGACAGTCTCGGTAGGTTGTCTTCCTCCAGTTGAGTTACCCCACAATAGTGTTTGGGGACTCCTACCATGGTAACCCCTATTTCTTCTGCTCTGGAGCCTCCTCTGGCTTGGAATTCAGCCCCTTGACAAAGGGCCCGCACCCCGTCCGGTGCCACTTGGGTCCAATCTTCCCAGTCATTTGTCGTGGCATGAGACCTCCGGGACAGGGCATCTGCATCCCTATTTCCGGCTCCTGGTCTGTACTTCAGACTGAAGTTGAATCCAGACAATGCGGCCAACCACCTGTGTCCGGTGGCATCTAGTTTCGCGGTGGTGAAGAGGTAGGTCAGGGGGTTGTTGTCTGTCTTCACAGTAAACTCTGCCCCATACAAGTAGTCTTTTAGCTTGTCTACTACCGCCCATTTGAGGGCCAGGAATTCCAGCTTATGAGTGGGGTAATTCTTTTCTGAGGGGGTCAGGCTCCTGCTCACATAGGCCACTGGTCGCAGTTGTCCTTCATGTTCTTGGTAGAGTACACCACCTAGACCCTCATGGCTGGCATCCACATGTAATTCATAAGGTCTGGTAGGGTCGGCGTAGGCCAGGACTGGGGCAGTGGTTAAGCTCCTCTTCAGAGCATGAAAGGCCTCTTCACACCTTGGGTTCCACTGATCTTGAACTGACTCACCAGGCCTCCTGGGCCCTGAGTCATCCTCTTCCCCTTCTGCCTTTAGCAATTCATTCAACGGGCGGGCAATCCGAGCAAACCCCTCCACAAACCTCCTATAATAGGAGCAGAACCCCAGGAAGGATCTGAGCTCTGTTACTGTGGTGGGTCGTGGCCAGGAAGTGACTGCTTCCAACTTCTCAGGATCTGTGGCCACCCCTTCTTCAGACACTATGTGCCCCAGATAGTTCACAGAAGACTGGTAGAACCGACACTTCTCGGGGGAAAGCTTAAGTCCCTCTTCGCTGAGTCTTCTCAATACTTTCTCCAACCTGGCTTCATGTTCTTCCAAGGTTCTTCCAAAGACAATGACATCGTCCAAGTACACAAGGACTTCTATAAGATTCATGTCTCCAACAGTCTTCTCCATAAGGCGTTGAAAGGTAGCAGGAGCTCCAGACAGACCCTGAGGCATCCTATTGAATTCGAAGAATCCCACCGGGGTTATGAAGGCTGTCTTCTCCCTGTCTTCTGGGTGCATAGGGATTTGATAGTACCCACTCTTGAGGTCCATCACAGTGAGTGAGTGAGTGAGTGAGTGAGTGAGTGAATAACTTGTATAGCGCTACAAATGCGAACTAAATTGCCTCAACCATTGGCACTGAACCATTTGGCTCCAGACAAACTTTGTAGGGCATCTTCTATCCTTGGCGTGGTGTATTGGTCAGGGATGGTTCTCCTGTTGAGAGTCCTGTAATCGATACAAAGCCTCAACGACCCATTCTTCTTTCTGACCACCACGATTGGGGAGGCATAGGGACTTCTAGACTCCCGGATCACACCAGTCTTCTTTAGTTCTACAAGTTGTTCCCTCAGATCCTCCAGATCTGCCAGGGGGACCCGCCTGACCCTCTCTCGGAAGGGCTTATCTTCTTGGAGGCAGATCCGATGGGTGGCACTTCTTGCACACCCCACATCGAATTCATCTTTGGAAAAGATCTTCTCCCACCTGGTCAGCTGGGCCTTGGCTCTTTCTTTCCAAGCCCTGGGTAGGTTCGGGTTTTCCACGGACAGTTTCTCCCAAACATCTCCTCCGTCACCCGTCCCCTTGACTTCGGACCAAGTGACCGGGGCAGCAGGGCTCACCTGACCAAGCAACACTCTGGCAGGGATCTCCATGGGTCCTCCCGTAGTGTTCCTAACACTCACCAGAACTCTGCCATGGGCCTTCTTCAGGGCCTTGAACGGAATCACTTCTGGTATCACTTCCAGGCCTGAGGACTCTTCCCTTGGGTCTGATTCCAGCATGACAAAGGGGCCAGGTTGTTCCCACGAAAGCTTCACAGTGGCCCTAAGACAGGTTACTTCTCCGGGCTGTAGCACTACTCCTTCTCTGCCAAGTCTCCACACTTTCCCTATCCCCTCTCCCGGGGTCTTCTGCTCTAAGACCAGTCATTGGTAGGCCGTCTTTAGCATGGGATGGATTTTGGTGGCTGAATGGTTTCTCTCTTTCACTAGAGGGGTCAGGAGTCTCCTGACTAGATCCGTGTTTGTCCCAATGATCAGGGAAATCTTGCTGGCTCCAGGCGGCCGGGGACACACAACTGCCAGGGTGTCAAACACTTCAGCCTTCCCAGCCACGGATGGGTCAAAAGTCATCTTTATGGGCAGGTACCCATCATAAGGGAAACTCTGGGTTCCAAGTCCCCATATCTCCAGCTCTTCTATCTTCTGGATAGGCAGATGACTCAAGTGCCTATCATAGAAGTCCCGGTATAGTAAAGTCACCTGTGCTCCGGTGTCCAAAAGAGCTTTAGTATAGACTCCTTCCACTTGAATGGGCACAGTAGGAGACGGGCCCACCAGTTCCTTTGGGTATGGCCGGACTGGGGTCACCTCTTTTTTTTGGCTTTCGACCCTTGCTCTACTCCTTTTGGACTTTAATTTTTCCTGAGCCTGGCATGCATTGACTTTCTCCCTCTCAATGGGGGCACAAACCCGCTGAGGGATGTTATTGTTCCTTTTAGGTGGATGTTCCTTCTTTGGGGTGCTGTACTTCCACTGAGGGGTCTTGCCCCCTCCCTCTGGGGTACATCTTGGTGGGGGTGTACTATACCTCCTCCTAGGAGTTTTGTCTCCTCCATTCTTGGCCTTTTTTTTTAGTTTGGAGCGCACTGAAGATGATGGGCACCCGGTTGACTCCTTCACCGGGGCCCTTTGGCGTTTCCCGCCGGCTTGCAATTATCTGTTCTCTTCTTCTTTGGGCTGGAGCATACGTTAGCAAAGTGGCCACTCCCTCCGCAGTTATAGCAAATCACCTCTTCTCGGTCCTGTAGGGAGGCCGGTGCTGAGGTGTTCGGGAACAACTCCTTTCTTGGGCTTGGTTTCTCTCGTCTTCTCTGATCTTTCTCCATCAAAGAGGTCAGCATCTCCAACACTTGGGCCATTTGCGATTTCAGAGTGTCAACCTCCGCATCTCTTTCTGGGCTCTTGACCGAATGGACCAACACTGGTACAGGTGTGACATTCGCCTTGGCCACCTGCTGATCTTCCTGCAGCGCCTCTTCGTCCCTAATAATTTTTATTAGATCAGAGTAGGTTAGTGACATTCCTCCTCCTGAGGTTTTCAGGTGCAGCCAGACCGGGTCTGAGCGCCGCGCTCCCCTCATGATCTGCTTCATGCGTGCTTCATCTGCATCTTTGGGCAGCATTCCCTTCTTCAGTACAATCTTGCATAACTGCCTGTTCAGCCTTCTAACATATTCTGACAGTTTCTCATTCGGCTGCTGGAGAGTGTGTTCAATTTGATAAATCATCTCTGACACCTTCTCCAGCTGACCAAACTCTTCCTGCAGCATGGCCAGGCAATCTTGAGCTGTACAGTTTTCATTTCCAAACCGGAAGCTCTTCACCGCTTCTGCCGCGGCACCTTTCAGACTTTCTAAGACTCGCTGTCTCTTCTGTGCCTCAGGCACCTCCCATGCTTCTACTGCCTGCAATGCCTGTTCCACCCAAGTGTCAAAATCTTCCTCCCCCGCAGGGACGGGGAGCTTCCCTGAGAAGGTGCTAAGCTTCCGGTAACCGGCCTCCACATGCACCGTACTGCTTTTCTGGCACTTAATTACAAGGTCTCCTAGAGCATTCAACAATTCAGGCCCTATAGCGGCCAGCGGTGATCCCGGGCTTAATAGTTCCTTAAGCTTTTCTGCTTTAGGGGATAGTGGTGGAGATAATTGTGGGAGTGATGGCTTTGGTGTCTGAAACCATTCTTCCTTCACTGGCAGCGTATGTATCAAGTGATAGATCTGATTATCTATGGCTTGTATACTCTGACTTTTAAAATGCTCTGGGATTTCGTTTTTCCATTCTACCAGTGCGTATGTAAACGAGATCACTGGATCTGGCCTAAAATCCATCACCCATGCTTTGTGGCTCGGAGACAGTAACAATACGAGCTGTTTTATCTCCTCTTCCTTCCATCTTTCCCCCGGGAGTACAATGACTACCGCCGCGGTTGGATCGGCGCCAATCGCTGCGCACCACTGTGACATTGCCAGCGGGTCCATGCTGGTACTTCTGACCGGCTTGATTGCAGCGTGCAACGTACAAGGATCCCGGACTCGAGCCCCCACGTGTAGCGCTACCCCCAGTTAAGAGAGCCGCTGATATTGATTTGGGCCCTGCAGTGCACCGCTGTCAACCCCCGGCAATCGGCTCTAACCTCCCGTGGCACAGCTGGTGATAGAGAGATAGGACCGCGTGATCGCAACTGTTGGTGACGCAGTCCTATAACAAACATACACAGAATATACTTTAAAACTCCTATTAAAGTAAGCGGAACTGACACCAAATGTACTTTACCCAGATATTTTACTGAGGCTAATGGGCAAGTAATAAACAACAGTATAACAAGTTGCAGATCCCTGCAATAAACAGTAATAAAGATAAACAGAGTAATCAGAATAATAAAGTATTGCTATGCAACTCTAGCGCTGCCCTTTTACAGCTACTTCCCCTCATGGGTAGACTAACACCCAGCAATGTCTACCTATGCAGTCAGGCCTGACTGATCTAAATGGAAGTTCAGTGAAACAATATTCGCTAGCAATCTTTTCGGTGGTGCACTTGAAGAACAACTTTGTAATCCCAACGAATAGTAAAGATAAAGTATCTGTCTTTAAACAGCTCTCACCACCTGGACAAGTCCAAGTCCGTTTCCTCCATCGATTCGTCTAGGAACAGGAATCCACCGACATCCAAGTCTTCAATCCTTCTGGTGTACTGCAGCAAGGAGGATTAGATGTCTCTAAGGCTCTGCTAGGCTGGCAGAGGGCTCTTTGGAAAGGAGCACACGGCCCGGGCTTCAGGCCTTGTGCACACAGCAGTTCAGCACAGACATCCTCTTGCTAGGAGAGAGGGGTCCAAAGAGAGCGACCAAAACTCCGCCTCCCCTTTATAAAGTCTGCCCCAGCAGTCTCTGTTCTGGAGCAATGCACCCTGGGTGCTGCAAGATGTACTGGGAGATGTAGTCTCTTTCTCTCCTCTGCTTTCACTTCCAGTAATGTCTCTTTACTTCCTCCCGACTCACCTCTCACCTGGAACTTCTTATCTCTCTGCATTAAAGGGGAACACCCCGCTACATAAGAAAGACATTTTTTTTTCTTTTTTTTTTTTCTTTTTTTACTTTTTCAAAACTTTGTGACAAAAAGCGAGATCTGCAAAATACTCAACATACCTCTCAGCAAATAGCTTGGGGTGTCTACTTTCCAAAATGGGGTCATTTTGGGGGGTTTTGTGCCATCTGGGCATTCCATGGCCTCCGAAACTGTGATAGGCAGTGAGGAGTGAAATCAAAAATTTACACCCATAGAAATCCTGAAGGCGGTGCTTGGTTTTTGGGGTCCCGTATGCGACTAGGCTCCCAAAAAGTCCCACACATGTGGTATCCCCGTACTCAGGAGAAGCAACAGAATGTATTTTGTGGTGTAATTCCACATATGCCCATGGCATGTTTGAGCAATATATAATTTAGTGACAACTTTTTGTACATTTTTTTTTTTTGGTCATTATTCAATCACTTGGGACAAAAAAAAAAAATATTCAATGGGCTCAACATGCCTCTCAGCAAATAGCTTGAGGTGTCTACTTTACAAAATGGGGTCATTTGGGGGGGTTTTGAACTGTCCTGGCATTTTATGCACAACATTATGAAGCTTATGTCACACATCATCCACTCTTCTAACCACTTGAAGACAAAGCCCTTTCTGACACTTTTTGTTTACATGAAAAAAATATTTTTTTTGCAAGAAAATTATGTTGAACCCCCAAACATTATATATATTTTTTAAAGCAAAGGCCCTACAGATTAAAATAGTGGGTGTTGCATTTTTTTTTTCCACACAGTATTTGCGCAGCGATTTTTCAAACGCATTTTTTGGGGGAAAAACACACTTTTTTTATTTTTAATGCACTAAAAAACACTATATTGCCCAAATGTTTGATGAAATAAAAAAGATGATCATAGGCCGAGTACATGGATACCAAACACGACATGCTTTAAAATTGCGCACAAACGCGCAGCGGCGACAAACTACATTCATTTTTAAAAGCATTTAAAAGCCTTTACAGGTTACCACGTTAGATTTACAGAGGAGGTCTACTTCTAAAATGACTGCCCTCGATCTGACCTTCGTGGTGATACCTCACATGCATGATGCAATTGCTGTTTACATATGACGCTAGACCGACGCTTGCGTTCGCCTTTGCGCAAGAGCAGGGGGGACAGCGGTGCTTTTTTTTTATTTTTTTTTATTATTTATTTGGCTTTTTTATTTTCTTTTTAAACTGTGCCTTCCATATTTTATTTTTTTACCATTTTTATCGTTATCTCAGGGAATGTAAATATCCCCTATGATAGCAATAAGTAGTGACAGGTACTCTTTTTTTGAAAAAAATTGGGGGGTTAGACCCTAGATCTTTCCTCTGCCCTCAAAGCATCTGACCACACCAAGATCGGTGTGATAAAATGCTTTCCCAATTTCCCAATGGCGCTTTTTATATCCGGGGGGGGGGACATTCCCTCCCACTGCTTGTAAAAGCAGTCTAGAGGCTAATTATCTGCTAGAATTGCTTTTACATGAAAGCCGGCTGCTGGCTGAAAAGAATGATACCAAGATGATACCTAAACCCGCAGGCATCATTCTGGTATAAACATTCAAAGTCCAGCAACATACCAGTACGTTGCTGGTCCTTGTTGGACATGTATTGTAATCTTTTTTTTCATACAGCCTATTGGCTGAACGAAAAAAAGAGATTGATTGGTGGGTATGCCCACCATTAGAATACCTCCCTTCATCCACCCACTTCTAATGATGGGCATATATGCCGAAGCATGGGGGCATCCTCCCACAAAAAAGTTATGCCGCGTACACACGGTCAAGCCTTCGTCGGAATTTCGACCGTATGTACGCGGCATAAAAGGTTATGCCGCGTACACACGGTCGGACTTTTCCATGGGCAAGCCTCCGTTGGAATTTCGACCGTATATACGCGGCATTAGGAGCAAAATCGCTCCTCCGCCCCTGCTGCCCCCATGCTTCGGCATATATGCTCTTTTTTTTAACTGTGGTGGTGAAATCACCTCCTACAGCGTTGGAGTCACGGCTTTATGTATCGTGGGAGCAAACGCTGTTGCTGTCAAGATAAATAGATCCGCGCTGCAACTGAATGGCGTACCTGCTAAGCAAATGGTGGTTAACATTAAAACAAAGTAACATTACAGTACAACAGTAAGACCTTACCATGCCATACCTGCAAAGCAAATACCAAAACAAAACCTAGTAAAAAATAAAAAAATGTTTTAACGCAACCTGTGCCTAAAATATATATATGCCGAAGCATGGGGGCATCCTCCCGCAAAAAAGTTATGCCGCGTACACACGGTCGGAATTTTCCACGGGCAGGCCTCCGTCGGAATTTCGACCGTATGTACGCGGCATTAGGAGCAAAATCGCTCCTCCGCCCCTGCTGCCCCCATGCTTCGGCATATATGCTCTTTTTTTTAACTGTGGTGGTGAAATCACCTCCTACAGCGTTGGAGTCACGGCTTTATGTATCGTGGGAGCAAACGCTGTTGCTGTCAAGATAAATAGATCCGCGCTGCAACTGAATGGCGTACCAGAAAACAAAAAATTACATACCTGAAAAGCAAGCATGATAAAACATTGCAGAATAGAATACAGTAAAAAAGAGCAGAACAATAGAGAGAAAATAGAGAGAGAGAGAGAACAATAAAACGACAACTATTTTTGGTTTTTTTATTTTATATTTTTTTTGTGTTTTGTTTTTTACGTTTTTTTTTTTCTTTTTTACACTTTTTTTTGTAACTTTACAACTGTAATGGTTCGGGTCTCTCAAAATGTAATGGCATCTTGGGAGACCCTGTGTAAGTGTGTCCTAGTCTGTGAAATGCTGTACCCTACGCTAAAACTTCACTTTTGAGTGGTAGCGTTCAAAACATTCACCTTGGCAAAGACCAGGCTTGTCAGGACAGAGTGGACAAAAACTACGGGTGTCACGCCTAAATCCGCGCTTGCTACAGACACGACATCTTTTTTGGGGGTGGCTTTGGGTAGGGGTACTCGGGAGGACATACGTATAATGCCTCTCATGCAGCCGGCTTACTGCATTTGGTTGGGGATGGTGAGGTGCAGAACCGCCTGGATACAGGAGTTCTGTGACTATCTCATTCTGGAATTTTAGAAGAGATAACGTCCCGCCTGAAGCTCTGTATAGCACATGAGCGTTCAGCAAAGCCAATTGGAATAATGATAGAGACACTTTTTTGTACCAGCGTCTCGCCTTATGGTCAATTAGATACGGCGCCATCAACTGGTCGTTGAGGTCCACCTCTCCCATATTTTGGTTATATTCGTGGACACAGAGGGGTTTCTCCACAACACCAGTCGCCGTACGAATTTGGACTGTCGTGTCTGCATGAAGGGAGGTAAGAAGGAAAACATTCTTATTGTCCCTCCACTTCATAGCGAGCAAGTTATTACACTTCAAGCAGGCTCTCTCCCCCAGCCTAAGACGGGCATCTACAAGCCGCTGGGGAAAGCCCCGGCGATTAGGTCGTACGGTGCCACATGCTCCAATCTGATGATCAAACAAGTGACTAAACAGTGGCACGCTCGTGTAATAATTGTCCACATACAAGTGGTACCCCTTTCCGAATAAGGGTGACACCAAGTTCCACACTATCTTGCCAGCGCTCCCTATGTAATCCGGGCAGTTGACCGACTCAATCTGACTATCTTTTCCCTCATAAACCATAAAGTTCACTACATAGCCTGTTGCCCTGTCACAGAACTTGTAGAGCTTGACCCCGTATCTGGCACGCTTGCTGGGAAGGTACTGCTTGAAAGACAAGCGGCCAGAAAATTTAATCAGGGACTCATCAACGCAGACAACTTGATCGGGAGTAAACAAGGCTGCAAAACGTTCGTTGAAGTGGTTTATGAGGGGCCGAATTTTATAGAGCCGGTCGTATTCAGGGTCCCCACGTGGACGACAAAGTTCATTGTCGTTGAAGTGCATGAACCGCAAAATCTGCTCGTATCGTTTCCTGGGCATGGAGGCAGAGAACACGGGCATGTGGTCAATTGGGTGCGTGGACCAATAAGCACGCAATGACTGAAATTTATGTGTGCCCATGTTGAGGGAAAGGCCCAGAAAGGTCTTAAATTCGGAAACCGTAATTGGTTTCCAATTTCTGGCAATTTTAGGCAACTGGGGGTTAGCGGCGATAAATTGACCAGCATATAAATTACTCTGGTCCACAATAGATCTATAGAGATCTTCCGTGAAAAACAGCGAATAAAAATCAATTGGAATAAAATCAGCTGTTTCCACCTGAATACCGGGTTGGGCAGTGAATGGGGGAAGTACGGGTTCTGCAGAAGTGGTGGGGACCCAATCAGGATAGGCGAATTCTGCAGGAAGGGCAGTATGGGCACGACGGGCCTGCCTTTGTCTTCTTGGTGGCAGCGGGACACTACTTGTGCTTGCCACCTCGCCAGCTTGAACTGCACTTATGGGACTCGCCACGTCACCAAGTGTTACTGCAGTTCTGGATGTACGCCCAGGCTGTACTAGGCCGCTGGTGCTTGCCAGTTCACCAGAAGGAATAGCGGCGCTAGTACTACTCTGCTCCATGATACGAGAGACCTGCGGTTCTTGCTCCTCAACAACCTCAGAAGATCGGGATCGGGTACACCTGACCTTAGCAGGGACCTCAACTTCGTCGTCAGAGCTATCTGACGTGGGGCCGCTGACGTCACTGTCTTCTACGGGAAGATATTCTGAGCCTGAATCTGACAGATACGTGACCTCCTCTTCACTATCTGTCATGCTCAGAATCTCGTAGGCCTCTTTACTAGTGTACCTTCGTCTTGCCATTTTGGGCTCTAAATTTAGGGGTACACTAGTAAGATTCACAGGAAAAAAAGCACCTGACTGTCGTCAGCAAATATATCAAACGCTACAAAAAAACTGTTAGCGATCGCAGGGATCAGGCCTGTCTCTGCGAACGCTGCAGTTATGTGTGTTGTGTTTGGTAAGTGACAGTGATCGATCGATACTGCACTTGGGTGGGCTGGGCTGGGCTGGGCTGGGCGGAGGGGCTAAACGCAGGCGCTAGCAGGTATCTGGGCTAATCCCGCTAACACTGCGTTTTTGGGAACCCTAAACCGCTGGGGATGCTAGTATAGATCTGATCAGATACTATACCACTAAGGGGGGTGTATGCTTTGCGCGTGGGTGTTAGCGTTACTGGCACTAACCTAACACTGCCTGGGGCGACGCAGACCCTCTCTGGCGCTAAAACCTAATTGATCTCACCCGCCGGGCGATCAGGGGGGTTAAACCTTTTGTGAGGGGGTTAGCTCGGCAGCGGGTGTGTGTGACCCCCGGGATGGGCTCCCCACACAAAACAGGCCCAGCAAACGGAGGTTGTGGTTTTCAAAATCAAAAAAGGTGCGGTTTATTTTCTATTTACAGTGACAAAACACAGCAAAGCAAAAGAAACATAACCAAAATAAATCCTGGTCAAGTTGACCTCTGACTAAACATACAGGTTTCCTAACTAACAACTGGGATCAGCCTAGTGCTGTCCTAGTCCCTAAGTCCCTGGTTTTAAATGTCCAAACAAATAGCCACACAGGCTTTGCCTCACCGCACAGGGGTTCACTCTCCCTAGACAGTCCACACAGGTCTGGTTCCAGGCATGAGCTAACATCTAATGAAGCTGGGAGTTTTTATAGAGGCCTAAATGAGCTGACAAGCTTCAGCTGGCCTCATCAACTCCCTGTCTGTACGACGCCCCACACTCTCCCTAGAGGTATGAGTCATCCATGAGCCCACTAGCCTTATACAACTCTCCACCTAGTTGTATAAGTCGGCGTAAAGCCTGAATCTGGGCGAAATATATCTACCCCCCTGGATGCAACCAGGTGACTTTACCTTCCTGCTGTCACATACCCCCCCCTCTTGTTTTAACCTCGGGGTTGGAACACCAGCAATCAGGCATTCATGTACTCGAGACAAAGCATCCACATTCCCCATTTGAACGCCAGGGCGATGCTTTACTGTGAAGTTGAATTCCTGGAGGGCCAGGAACCACCTATTCACTCTTCTATTTGTTTCCTTGTTTTGAGCCATCCACTTTAACGGAGCGTGATCCGTAACCATGTCAAAGTGCCTACCTAGCAGGTAGTACCGAAGGGAATCTAGAGCCCACTTCACCGCTAAACACTCCTTTTCAACGGTGGCGTAATTTACCTCATGGGACTTCAACTTCCTGCTGAGGTAAATGACTGGGTGCTCTTCCCCGTTCCAGACCTGGGACAATACTGCTCCTAACCCCACATCTGACGCATCACTTTGTACGACAAAGTCTTTAGAGAAGTCGGGTGAGTACAACACTGGCTGGCTACATAAGGCTTGTTTCAAGAATTGGAATGCTGCCTCAGCCTCGGGGGT
Organism: Rana muscosa; assembly: GCA_029206835.1. NCBI lineage: Eukaryota > Metazoa > Chordata > Amphibia > Anura > Ranidae > Rana > Rana muscosa. The sequence continues at coordinate 310,344,825 of CM055124.1, read as the reverse complement.
CCATTTAATCATGACCGACCCTTTCCCCTTCGTCAGGTTGGTTAGGGGCACAGCCTTAGAAGCAAAGTGGGGAATGAATCGCCGATAATACCCAGCGATTCCCAGAAAGGCTCGTACCTGCTTCTTGCTGTTGGGACGTGGCCAACTCTGGATGGCCTCGACTTTGTTGAGTTGGGGTTTTATTACTCCCCTCCCAATGGTGTACCCAAGATATTTGGCCTCCTCCTGCCCAATGGTACACTTCTTGGGGTTAGCCGTAAACCCCGCTTCCCGAACAGAGTCCAGGACTGCTTGCACTTTTGGCAGATGTGAGGCCCAATCTGTGCTATGGACAATTACGTCATCCAGGTAAGCCGCAGCATACTTCCGATGGGGCCTCAGCATCTGGTCCATTTTCCGCTGGAATGTGGCCGGCGCATTCTGTAACCCGAACGGCATTCTTTTATATTGGAACGCCCCGTCTGGGGTTACAAATGCGGTTTTCTCTTTGGCCGACTTGGCCAGGGGGATTTGCCAATACCCTTTTGTGAGGTCAAGAGTCGTCATGTATCGGGCTGTTCCCAGCCGGTCGATCAACTCATCTATACGTGGCATGGGGTAGGTGTCAAATTTTGTAACTTTGTTCAACTGACGAAAATCGTTACAAAATCGCCAGCTCCCATCCGGTTTAGGCACCAACACGATGGGACTAGACCAATCACTTTGGGACTCCTCTATCACCCCTAAGTTCAGCATTTTCTGTACTTCCTCCCGTATTGCCTCCCGTCGAGCCTCTGGGATCCGATAGGGTTTTAACTTCACCCTTTCACCGGGCGGGGTAATGATGTCATGCTCTACCCCAGATGTTTGTCCCGGCAGCTCAGAGAATACCTCCTTGTTGCGAAGCACAAACTCCTTAACCTCCTGTTGTTGGGGTTGTGACAAGGTGGCTGCTATTCCAACCTCAGGAATCACGCAACCAGTTTGAGCTGGTGACCAAGTGTCTGCGACTAGGGACTCTCTATCCCTCCAGGCTTTCAACAGATTAACGTGATAGATCTGTTCGGGCTTTCGCCTTCCTGGTTGTCTGACCTTGTAATTCACTTCGCTCACTTTTTCCATTATCTCGTAGGGGCCTTGCCATTTGGCAAGGAATTTACTTTCAACCGTAGGGACAAGTACCAATATCCTATCCCCCGGGGAAAAGGTACGGGTCTTGGCTCCACGGTTGTACACTCTCTGCTGTGCCAACTGCGCTTGGGCCAAATGTTCCTTCACGATGGGCATTACCTGTGCAATTCGATCTTGCATCAGGGCGACATGCTCAATCACACTCCTGTGGGGAGAACTCTCACTTTCCCAAGTTTCCTTGGCAATATCCAACAGCCCTCTTGGGTGTCTCCCATACAGTAACTCAAAGGGGGAGAATCCCGTAGAGGATTGGGGCACCTCCCTAATAGCAAACATCAAATAAGGAAGTAAACAGTCCCAATCCTTTCCATCTCTATCCACCACTTTCTTCAACATTTGTTTTAGGGTTTTGTTGAATCTTTCAACCAGCCCATCGGTTTGGGGGTGATACACAGACGTACGCAATTGCGTCACTTTGAACAATTTACACAGCTCTTTCATAACCCGGGACATAAAGGGTGTACCTTGGTCCGTAAGCAGTTCTTTACAAATACCCACCTGGCTAAAAACAAGAGATAGCTCTTTGGCTATGGTTTTGGCCGAGGTATTTCGGAGAGGGATCGCTTCTGGATAACGGGTGGCATAGTCCATTATAACTAATATGTACTGGTGCCCCCTAGCGGACTTGATTATAGGACCTACCAAATCCATGGCGATCCTCTCAAACGGGACCTCAATGATGGGTAGAGGGACCAGCGGGCTACGGAAATGTGGCATCGGGGCCAACCTCTGACACACAGGGCAGGAGGAACAATAATTTTCTACGTCCTTCATCACCCCCGGCCAATAGAATCTCTGTAATACCCTCTCTCGGGTTTTCTCTGTCCCCAGATGACCTCCAAGAATGTGCCCATGGGCCAACTCCAACACCAACTTCCTGTAAGGTTTGGGCACCACAAGCTGCTCAACGGTTTCTTCTGCCCTTTTTGCCACCCGATACAGTAGGTCCTTCTCTACGCTGAAGTATGGGTAAGTGCAGGTATTATCTGGGTTCACTAACTCGCCATCTATTTTCACTACGTTTTCCCGTGCCTTTATTAGGGCGGGGTCTTTCAACTGTTCTGTGGCAAAGTTTTCCCTGTGAACCTCAAGATCAGAAAACTCCACAGACGGTAGGTTTTCGTCTGAGGAGGTGGGCTCCTCTCCAGTTTCTTGAGTCTCCCCTGCCAATACTGATAAGGGAAATTCCGGAGAGTCCTCACCACTCTCAGGGGAGTTCTGGCTATCACATTCCTGGTACATAGGGGCACCAGTGAGGGGCTCAGGATCATCCCACAGTTCCCAGAACTTCGGAAAATCCCTTCCCACAATGGCGTCATGCGGTAACTGAGATACTAAGCCCACTGGATGAGAGAGGGTACCTTTGGGGGTCTCGAAACACACTGTAGTCACTGGATACTCTCGGGTGTCCCCATGCACACAAATAACAGCTACCTTGCTATTCCCAGAGACCTCTGTTTTAACTAACTCAGCCTTTATCAGGGTCACAAGGCTACCTGAATCCAGCAACACCACAACATTTCTACCATTAACACACATTTTGCATAAATGTTTCTCAGTTCCTCGAATGGCAGTGCATGCGACTGTCGCACACAGCGACTGACGTCTGCCCGTCAGAAAGTCACACTGCATGGGTTCCTCCACAACCGGGCAATTGGCTGCAATATGTCCCGCTTGCCGGCAGCGGTAGCAAACGATCCTTCTTGCCGCCTCTTGAGCCGCTGATTTCCCAGGCTGTTCTCGCCAAACTTGGGGTAGAGCTCCCACCCTCTCACTCTCTCCACCCTCACCCCTTGGAATCCTCTTATCCGCCCCTGGGGATGGTCTGGTCTTAGGGTGGAAAGTCCGAGTGTCTCTGGAAGAGGCCATCAGGTTCTCTGTAGCCAAGTATTTCTCCACACGATCCACAAGACCATCGGCCGTCTCTGGGTCTCCATGGCTTACCCACTTTTGGATGGCAGTAGGAAGAGCTCTCAAAAACCGATCCATTACAACACGTTCCACAATCTTTGGTGCGGACAAAGTCTCTGGCTGTAGCCACTTTCTGCTCAGGTGAATGAGATCATACATTTGAGACCTGGGGGGTTTTCCAAGCTGGAAAGTCCAGTTATGCACACGCTGAGCCCGGACAGCCTGGGTGACACCCAGCCTTGCCAATATTTCAGCTTTTAGCATCACATAGTCTTTTGCTTGGTTAGACTCTAGGTCATAGTAAGCTTTCTGCGATTCACCAGTTAACAGAGGAGCCACCAGTCCAGCCCACTGCTCCTCAGGCCACTTTTCTCTTTCAGCGGTCCTTTCAAATGTGGTCAAAAATACCTCTGGATCATCCTCTCCAGTCATTTTTGTCAATAAACGACTCACCCCAAAGGACGCGGTATTAGTGGGACGGCTTTCCTCACTGGTCTGCGGACGTTGCTGCATTACTGCTTCCATCTGTTGTTGTAGTCTCTGCTCTTGCTTCTGCAACAGGTCTATGAAGCGGGCCTCAGATTGCTGCTGGGCTCGTTGCTGAGCCTCCAGACTCTGTTGCAAAGTTGCGTTTGTCTGCTGCTGGGCTGCAAGGCTCCTTTGCAAACCTGCATTTGTCTGCTGTTGATTGGCATTTGCTAGAGCCAGCTGCTTCAGTATCTCCTCCATGTTGGCTTAAAAAAAACTGCCACTGGTTCTCCACCAACTGTGAGGGGGTTAGCTCGGCAGCGGGTGTGTGTGACCCCCGGGATGGGCTCCCCACACAAAACAGGCCCAGCAAACGGAGGTTGTGGTTTTCAAAATCAAAAAAGGTGCGGTTTATTTTCTATTTACAGTGACAAAACACAGCAAAGCAAAAGAAACATAACCAAAATAAATCCTGGTCAAGTTGACCTCTGACTAAACATACAGGTTTCCTAACTAACAACTGGGATCAGCCTAGTGCTGTCCTAGTCCCTAAGTCCCTGGTTTTAAATGTCCAAACAAATAGCCACACAGGCTTTGCCTCACCGCACAGGGGTTCACTCTCCCTAGACAGTCCACACAGGTCTGGTTCCAGGCATGAGCTAACATCTAATGAAGCTGGGAGTTCTTATAGAGGCCCAAATGAGCTGACAAGCTTCAGCTGGTCTCATCAACTCCCTGTCTGCACGACGCCCAGCCCTCTCCCTAGAGGTATGAGTCATCCATGAGCCCACTAGCCTTATACAACTCTCCACCTAGTTGTATAAGTCGGCGTAAAGCCTGAATCTGGGCGAAATATATCTACCCCCCTGGATGCAACCAGGTGACTTTACCTTCCTGCTGTCACACTTTATTGAGTTATATACGGCGGGTGCCCTGATGCTATAAAAAGCAAACTAATCAACCAGCATCACCCGTAACCTTTATATGGTGATCACTGGTGAAAGGGTTAACTAGGGGCAATCAGGGGGTTAAAACCTTTATTAGGTTAAATATGGGGGTACCCGACGCTATATAAAAACCTGACGGGTAACCTAAATAACTAAATAACTTACTGGCTAACCAGTGACACCAGTGACGCTTATACGGCGATCACTGGTGAAAGGGTTAACTCTAGGGGCAATCAGGGGGTTAAAATAATATATGGGGGTACCTGACACTAATAAAAACCTGCGACGAACCTAAAAAAAAATAACTGCCTATCTAAAACACCAGCGACACGAATACAGCGATCGGAAAAACAATCGCTTAGTGACGCTGAAGTTAGGGGGTGAAAGGGTTACCTGGGGGGTGATCAAGGGGTTAAACCTTTATTAGGGGGGGTTAGGGGGCTACCCTGGACCTAAAGGGGCCTAATCCTAACTGCCCTGCAACTTTTTACAATCACAGATGACACTAAATGCAGTGATCAGTAAAATAAATGATCACTGCAATCAGTGACACTGTGATTGGGGGCTTTGGGGTGACCTGGGGGGTGATCTGGGGGTGACTGGGGGGTGATTTGTGTGCCTATGTGTACCTACGTGTCAGTGGACTGTTGGAGCACTAACCTGCTTCTTCTCTGCTCGGCGCCGGGAACGAAAAGACCACGGCGAGGGAGATGACATCACTTCCTCCAGCCTGTGTTTACATTTCAGGCAGGAGGAAGCATTTTCATTGGCCGGGAGCGATCGCGAGGGGGGGGGGGGGCGGAATCGAGCGGCCGCCCCCTCATGCCTGATCGCTCCCGAACATTTAACGGCCGCTCACTGCAGTGAAGGGGGGTCCGGATGGACCCCGCAACTGCACAAAGGCGATCACGTAGATCTACGTGATTCTGCCTGTCGGTGCCATTCTGCCGACGTAAATCGGCGGTGGGCGGTCGTTAAGTGGTTAATCAAAGGCCGGGCTCGGCCATTTTACCCCAAGAAAGAAAGTCTGGTCTCTTAATTAATGGGAAATGGAGGGTGGGGTATTGGAAAGCAGGTAAAGGGAAAAGTTTGTATGTAAGGTTAGCTCTTAGCTACCCTTGTCATGTTCCTTACATTGGTGATCAGTGAGAAGAATGTCCCTTACATTGGTGATCAGTGGGAAGAATGTTCCTTACATTGGTGATCAGTGAGAAGAATGTCCCTTACATTGGTGATCAGTGGGAAGAATGTTCCTTACATTGGTGACCAGTGAGAAGAATGTCCCTTACATTGGTGATCAGTGGGAAGAATGCTCCTTACATTGGTGATCAGTGAGAAGAATGTCCCTTACATTGGTGATCAGTGAGAAGAATGTCCCTTACATTGGTGATCAGTGGGAAGAATGTTCCTTACATTGGTGATCAGTGAGAAGAATGTCCCTTACATTGGTGATCAGTGGGAAGAATGCTCCTTACATTGGTGATCAGTGAGAAGAATGTTCCTTACATTGGTGATCAGTGGGAAGAATGTTCCTTACATTGGTGATCAGTGAGAAGAATGTTCCTTACATTGGTGATCAGTGAGAAGAATGTCCCTTACATTGGTGATCAGTGAGAAGAATGTTCCTTACATTGGTGATCAGTGAGAAGAATGTTCCATACATTGGTGATCAGTGGGAAGAATGTCCCTTACATTGGTGATCAGTGGGAAGAATGTCCCTTACATTGGTGATCAGTGGGAAGAATGTTCCTTACATTGGTGATCAGTGAGAAGAATGCTCCTTACATTGGTGATCAGTGAGAAGAATGTTCCTTACATTGGTGATCAGTGGGAAGAATGTTCCTTACATTGGTGATCAGTGAGAAGAATGTTCCTTACATTGGTGATCAGTGGGAAGAATGTCCCTTACATTGGTGATCAGTGGGAAGAATGTTCCTTACATTGGTGATCAGTGGGAAGAATGTCCCTTACATTGGTGATCAGTGGGAAGAATGTTCCTTACATTGGTGATCAGTGGGAAGAATGCTCCTTCCATTGGTGATCAGTGGGAAGAATGTTCCTTCCATTGGTGATCAGTGAGAAGAATGTCCCTTACATTGGTGATCAGTGAGAAGAATGCTCCTTACATTGGTGATCAGTGAGAAGAATGTTCCTTACATTGGTGGTCAGTGGGAAGAATGTTCCTTACATTGGTGGTCAGTGGGAAGAATGCTCCTTACATTGGTGATCAGTGGGAAGAATGTTCCTTACATTGGTGGTCAGTGGGAAGAATGCTCCTTACATTGGTGATCAGTGAGAAGAATGTTCCTTACATTGGTGATCAGTGGGAAGAATGTCCCTTACATTGGTGGTCAGTGGGAAGAATGTTCCTTACATTGGTGGTCAGTGGGAAGAATGTTCCTTACATTGGTGGTCAGTGGGAAGAATGCTCCTTACATTGGTGGTCAGTGGGAAGAATGCTCCTTACATTGGTGATCAGTGAGAAGAATGTTCCTTACATTGGTGATCAGTGAGAAGAATGTTCCTTACATTGGTGATCAGTGAGAAGAATGTCCCTTACATTGGTGATCAGTGAGAAGAATGTTCCTTACATTGGTGATCAGTGAGAAGAATGTTCCTTACATTGGTGATCAGTGGGAAGAATGTCCCTTACATTGGTGATCAGTGAGAAGAATGTTCCTTACATTGGTGATCAGTGAGAAGAATGTTCCTTACATTGGTGATCAGTGGGAAGAATGTTCCTTACATTGGTGATCAGTGGAAAGAATGTCCCTTACATTGGTGATCAGTGGGAAGAATGTTCCTTACATTGGTGATCAGTGAGAAGAATGTTCCTTACATTGGTGATCAGTGGGAAGAATGTTCCTTACATTGGTGATCAGTGGGAAGAATGTTCCTTACATTGGTGATCAGTGAGAAGAATGCTCCTTACATTGGTGATCAGTGAGAAGAATGTTCCTTACATTGGTGATCAGTGGGAAGAATGTTCCTTACATTGGTGATCAGTGGGAAGAATGTCCCTTACATTGGTGATCAGTGGGAAGAATGTCCCTTACATTGGTGATCAGTGGGAAGAATGTTCCTTACATTGGTGATCAGTGGGAAGAATGTTCCTTACATTGGTGATCAGTGAGAAGAATGTTCCTTACATTGGTGATCAGTGGGAAGAATGTTCCTTACATTGGTGATCAGTGGGAAGAATGTTCCTTACATTGGTGATCAGTGGGTAGAATGTTCCTTACATTGGTGATCAGTGTATAGAATGTTCCTTACATTGGTGATCAGTGAGAAGAATGTTCCTTACATTGGTGATCAGTGGGAAGAATGTTCCTTACATTGGTGATCAGTGGGAAGAATGTTCCTTATATTGGTGATCAGTGGGAAGAATGTTCCTTACATTGGTGATCAGTGGGAAGAATGTTCCTTACATTGGTGATCAGTGAGAAGAATTCTCCTTACATTGGTGATCAGTGGGAAGAATGTTCCTTACATTGGTGGTCAGTGGGAAGAATGTTCCTTACATTGGTGATCAGTGGGAAGAATGTCCCTTACATTGGTGATCAGTGGGAAGAATGTCCCTTACATTGGTGATCAGTGAGAAGAATGTTCCTTACATTGGTGATCAGTGGGAAGAACGTTCCTTACATTGGTGATCAGTGGGAAGAACGCTCCTTACATTGGTGATCAGTGAGAAGAATGTCCCTTACATTGGTGATCAGTGAGAAGAATGTTCCTTACATTGGTGATCAGTGGGAAGAATGTTCCTTACATTGGTGATCAGTGGGAAGAATGCTCCTTACATTGGTGATCAGTGAGAAGAATGCTCCTTCCATTGGTGGTCAGTGAGAAGAATGTTCCTTACATTGGTGATCAGTGGGAAGAATGTTCCTTACATTGGTGATTAGTGGGAAGAATGGTCCTTACATTGGTGGTCAGTGGGAAGAAGGAGGAGGACACACCCAAAGAGCTCTCTCTGAGAACCAGCCTTTTTTCAAGCCTGGGCCTTGCCTGCTAGCTTGGCCCAGGAATAATGCCTGATCCTGGGGTAGGTCCTGGGAGGGATCCCCCTGATGATACAGGGCCTAGTGAGGAGGAGGAGGTGGATGATCTGACTGAGGGTCCAGGCCCTGGTCAGAGTGTTGATGTCTACAGACAGAAGATCATCGATCGTTTCCGGGCGATCGGAAGAGCTGAGGAGAAACTGAAATGTTTAAAAGCTGAGCATAAAAACTTCAGGGCCAAGTATTTCCAGGCCTGGAGTAAGAATCGTTCGGCCATGAAGCCTGAGTTACAGCAGATGGAAGAAAAGGTAAAGAAGCAATCTTTATTGTTGGAGAAATTAAAAGATAAGAGTGGAGCTTTTGCAGAAAAATTTAAAAATGAGAGAAGATTTGCCAGCCAGACATCAGTGAGTTCTGTGGATCAGCAGCCGCAGGTAACAGACAACCCGGCTTCATCTGCCTCTGCACCTCTCCCCCCATGTCAGGCTGGGGAATCACCAGCGGCAACCAGCCAGGGGGTTGAGAGTGAACATGGCACCCTAAAGTTCATCCAGCAGATGGAATCACCCCTAAGGGCAGACAGGTCTGCTGGTGATCCATCAGAAGTCCCTGCGGATGGGCAGAGGGGTTACAGACCGGCAGAGCCAGCACTGGTGGAGAAATCCCAGTGCACTGTGCAGCCTTCTTCCAACATGTCTGCCCCTCCAGCTGTAGTGAATGCATAGTTGCCAACATTGCAAAAAAAAAATCCGTGACACTTTTTCGCATGTAGGCGGAGCCTTGGTATAATTAGGGGGTGGGGCATTCATTTGAAGGTGTGTTATACTTTAGGAGAAAAAAGTGGCGCACGAAGCGTGGGCGTGGTTTACGCGGGTAGTGGGAGTGGCTTAAATGAGCGTGGCTCAAAGGGGGTGTGGTTAAAGTCTGAGATGAATGAGGGATGAAGGGAGAAAGAAAGAGGGAGGGAAGGAAAGAGAAGGAAGGATGGAAGGACAGCAGGCCCAGATCCTACACCATCATAGAAATATGTGTATTCCACAGTTTAACAATCAACAGATAAAGATAATCCAAACATCTGGTGTTAGCTCTTTAATCATCCCGGCACCATGGTTGTTAGGGTTTCAGGATGACTGAAGTGCATTATTTCTCTTATTACATTTTAATATAAAATGAAATCATTCAACTCACCAAAATGCCGAATCAGTGGAAGCCCCGAGTGTGTCACCTGCCACGTCGCCTGCCACCAGATGCCATCAGGTGTCCCCAGGGGAGTCCCTCCTTACATCAGGCGTCCCCAGAGGAGTCCCTCCTTACATCAGGCGTACCCAGCGGAGTCCTTCCTTACATCAGGTGTACCCAGCAGAGTCCCCCCTTACATCAGGCGTCCCCAGCGGAGTCCCCCCTTACATCAGGCGTCCCCAGCAGAGTCCCCCCTTACATCAGGCGTCCCCAGCGGAGTCCCCCCTTACATCAGGCGTCCCCAGCGGAGTCCCCCCTTACATCAAGTGTCCCCAGCGGAGTCCCCCCTTACCTCAGGCGTCCCCAGCGGAGTCCCCCCTTACATCAGGCGTCCCCAGCGGAGTCCCCCCTTACCTCAGGCGTCCCCAGCGGAGTCCCCCCTTACCTCAGGCGTCCCCAGCGGAGTCCCCCCTTACATCAGGCGTCCCCAGCGGAGTCCCCCCTTACATCAGGCGTCCCCAGCGGAGTCCCCCCTTACCTCAGCCGTCCCCAGCGGAGTCCCCAGTTACCACAGGCATCCCCAGCGGAGTCCCCCCTTAACCACAGGCGTCTCCTGTCTCGGCCGCCATTATTGTTTCCCCTTCCCCGAAGGGGAACAAAATAGAGGCGGAGCCGACAGTGTGGCTGCAAAAAAAAAAAAATTAAGCTGTGGCGCTGCCGACCCCCGCCCCTTTCCATTACAGACAGACCTGCAGCGGGGCGGGGGGGTGGACGGCCGGCCAGCCAAAACACAGATGTAGTACAATAGAAGATAAAGCTGCTGCGGCGCCGCCCACCCCCGGGGAGGTGCGGGGTGTGGGCAGCGCCGCAGCGGCTTTATTTTCTATTGTACTACATCCGTGTTTTGGTCTTCTTGAACATGGCGGCCGGCCGAGACATTGTCTCCGCCAGCCGTGGACCTCTAGCGGCGGCGGCCTGCGGCGTCCAAATTCGGGGAAAACGGGAAAAATCGGATTGGCCGGGACATTGGCCGGGACAAAATAAATCCGGGAAAAGGGTTTGAATCCCGGGAACGTCACGGCCAATCCGTGACTGTTGGCAACTATGTGAATGGTGTCCCAACTGAGGAACAGAGAGAGAAGGAGCTCTGCAAACAGCTGCCTGTTGGAGTTTCTGCTGTGGAGAAATCCTCTGCAGACTTGGAGGGAAAACCCCTGGCAGAGGTGTCATCAGCCCACCAGAGCAATGTGGATGGATCTGCATCATGCCCCCCGCACATGGATTTTGCTGCTACTGCTGGGACTTGTAGTTCCACAAGCAAGATGGCTGCCAGCTCCAAAGAGCCTGTTTCACCTTCACCTGGGCTGGTTGATGCAGGTGGGGGAGGGGAGCAGCACAGTGCAGCATGTGAAGTGGAAGCAGCCATGGAAGTCTCCTGCAATGAATCACCTGTTGCTGAATTAGAACAGCCTTCACTCTGCTTAGCTGACAATCCTGTCCTGATGGAGAAGAGTCTGCCTGGAGGTGAAGTATCTATGGGTACAGCAGTGAGTATGAACACGGCAGGAACTTTGAATGTGCCAGAAAATAATGACAGCAATAACAATAATAAAGCAATGGATGTGGTGGGTGGTGGTGGTGAAGGGGTTGCTGCTTTAGGTAAAAATGACATTTCTCCTCCTGCTCAGCAGAGGAAAGACTCATCAGGTGTACAATTGTCATCGGCCAGAGTTGTGTCAGACATTTCTAAACGCACAACTGAATCCCCTGCAGGGAGGTCGGCGAGCACTGGCAGCTATGCGACAATTTTGGGGAGTCGCACCAAGGAGGGTGGGGGGAATGCTGCAAATGTTACTGGTCACAATTTGAGGAGGTTTGGTGGTGGGATGGTTAGTGGGTACCAGAGGAGAAATGTGGTCCAGTTGAAGTGGGAGGGGGAGGGGACCCCACCAGTAAGGGGGGGGGGTGGCAGAGTTGGTTCTGGAAATGGGGTTTAAAGTTTCGGATATTTTTGCTTTGATTTGCCCGGTGGGGAGTTACGAGTTTGATTTGTCCTTTGTAAAGCCTGAGGGTTTGGATTTGTTTTGGGAGCGTTTTAGGAGGTGCGGGGGCCTTCCGCAGTGGAACGGTTGGGTGCCAAAGGTGATTTCCAGGCAGCCTCTGATAAAATCTGTGACGATCCTGGTGCGCAATGAATCTATACCAGAGGCTGATTTAATAGTATGGCTACGCCGATATGGTGAGGTCCTCGCTCCACTGCGGAAGGTCCTTGATCTGCATGGGATATGGACAGGGGCCTGGACAGTGTGATTACAATTGGGGGTACTGGAAAATGTAGTCCAACATCTGCCCTGTTCAGCCTTTCTAGGGAGAGATAGGCTGACCATTTTTTACCAAGGTCAGCCTAAAGTCTGCAACAAATGTGGTGAAAAGGGCCATTTTGCATCTACCTGCACCCGTAAAAAGTGTTCAATGTGCCAGGAGCTGGGCCATTTGGCTAAGGATTGTACCGATATTCGGTGCAATTTGTGCCAAAAGCTTGGTCATCCTTATAGTCAATGCCCAGAGGCATTACATAACTTGCCGGGATTGGAGGCTGAGCTGCAGAGGCTAGATAAGGAGGATGAGGCCACTGAAACTGTTGTTGTCCCTCCTGTGTCTGTGACATCTGTTGTTTCTGGTTCTGGTTCTTTCTCTCCTAGTGATGTGGTCCCTGAGTCTGTCCCTCCTGTGTCTGTTACATCTGTTTCAGTTTCCCCTAGTAATGTGATCCCTGAGTCTGTCCCTCCTGTGGTACGTAGATCCTCCAGACTGGCGGAGGCTGCTGGTTTAGCGGATCTTCCCACTCAGTCTCCAGTCCCTGCCCCTCGGACGCGCAAGCGTGGTCAGGGGAATGTGGGGGTGCTGGATGGGGGTGGGGCTGATGGAAGGGTGTCCATACCCCATGTCTCACGCTCGGTTGATGGGGATTCGGATGATGAGGGGTGGGAGAAGATTAGGAGGAAGAAAAAAGAAGAAGAGGAAGACGAGAAAAGCTGTAATTTCTTCCTTATGCCCCGTACACACGATCGTTTTTAATGTCATTTTTTAAACCGACGTTTTTCTCCTCGTTTTTTTTCATGTTTCCTCTCAAGCCTGCCTTGCGTACACACCATCATTTAAAAAAACGATCAAGCAAAGCGCAGTGACGTTCAACACGTACGACGGCACTATAAAGGGGAAGTTCCGTTCGAATGGTGCCACCCTTCATGTTAGTAAAGTTTTTTGGGCGACGATTCGCGCTTTTCAGTCCGTTACTGTGTAATGAATGTGCTATCTCCATTACGAACGCTAGTTTTACCAGAACGAGCGTTCCCGTCTCATACTTGATTCTGAGCATGCGCGTTTTTTTCACGTCGTTAAAGCATACACACTATCGTTTTTCATGTCGTTAAAAAAACCGACATGAAAAACGACGTGAAAAAAGAGAGCATGTCCGGAATTTTTAATGGCCGTTTTTCACGTCGTTAAAAATGCTCTGGAGCATACACACGATCATTTTTCAGGGCCATTTTTTAAAATGGCAGTTTTAACGGCATGAAAAACGATCGTGTGTACGGGGCATCAGAGTTGGACCCAGGAGGGGTTCCTCTTGGCAACACCTTTTCTGTTTTGTCGGGTGATGAGATGTCTGATGTGTCTTTCTCTTTATCATCTATGGATGAGGGGGAGTCATGTAGTTTGAAGAGAGCTGTTTCTGGTGATGAGAGTGTGGTAAAGGTTAAGACACGACTACCCCAATCATCCTGATGGCAGTTCCCACTCCGATAAAGGTGGTGACCATTAATGTCGCCAGCAATAAATCTGCAAGAGCTCGTGATATTGCCTTATTTTTGCTCAGCGAGTTTGATGCCGAGATTTTATTTTTGCAAGAGACCTGGCTCCATACTTTGGCCGATGTCCATCTGGCAGAAAGGGAGTGGAGATGCGGTCCCTCCTTTTGGTCTCTTGCGGCTGAGCCCTGCAGCGGAGTTGCGGTCCTTTTTAAAACCGATATGGTAACGTGCCGGCGGATAATTGAGGTAGAAATGGGTGGATGCATGGTCTTGGACGTTTCTGTTAGGGGGCAGGACCTGCGCCTGATTAATATCTATGGGCCGCAGTCAAAATGGGGCAGGAAATGCCTCCTCACAGAGATCAAGCCCTTCCTTTTTACGTCCCAGCAGGTTGTCTTTGGAGGTGACTTTAACACCATAATTAGGCCTGAAGACAGGAGAGGCTCCATAGACAGGCTGGGTTACGATAGCGTTTTTCTTAGAGATATGGTGAGACAAGCAGGCCTGGTAGATGTGCATATTAAGCACTGCCATGGCAGCACGGGATTTCAGAGAGGGAATAGTCAGAGTGGGATAGATAGTTTTTTTTTTAAAGGAGAACTCTGCTTTCTCGGCTCCTGAGTTGAGGGCGGTGGAGTTCTCCGACCACTGTATGCTGTCTGTGACTCTGAATGCCTCGGACACTCCACCCAGGGGAAGGGGTACCTGGAAACTGAATTCGACTCTCCTGGAAGATGTAGAGGTAAGACAATCCTTTGAGGATTTTTTTCAGACACAGGTTTCTATTCTGGACTTTTACAGCAGTAAGTCAGAGTGGTGGGAGCCTGTGAAACAAAGGGCAATTGGACTTTTCAAGGCCATAAGTAAGAAGAAGCAGCTTGGTATGTACATTGCCTACCAGCATTTGCGGAGGAAGCTTGATTGTCTTGTCTCGTATGGAGGAGATCCAGGGGAGATCTCTGAGGTGAAGCTTCTTCTTAGGAAGTGTCATTGCGACCGGCATGCCTCCTTGGTTCTGGAGAGGGATTATGGAAAATATCACTCACCTGATCCTTACCAGAACTGTAAGCAAGGCATAGCAGTTAAGACGGTCATAGGCCTGAGGGATGATACGGGTTCCCTGGTGAAGTCCAGATCAGGGATCCTGGAGATCTTCAGATCATATTACGCAGACCTTCTGGGAAGAAAGGACCTTTGTCGGGACAGGATGGAAAGCTTTCTGGATTCTACTCCAGGATTGGGAAATGGTACATTGCCTTTGATGGATTTGACAGAACCAATTTCAGCGGATGAGGTAGTTCATGCTATAGAGAAGCTGGCTTCCAAAAAATCGCCTGGGCCAGATGAATTAACAGCTGAATTCTACAAGTGTTTTAAGTCCATTCTGGCTCCCTTTTTAGCGGAGGTTTATAACAGCTGTCTAGAAGAGGGTTCGCTCCCTCCCTCCATGAGGCAATCCGCTGTGATTCTTCTGTCAAAAGGTAAAGACCCCTCAATGATTGAGAACTGGCGCCCCATCAGTCTTCTCAATGTTGATAGAAAGATCTTGGCAAAGATTCTTTTTTGGCGCTTGTCGTCAGTGGCAGACGATTTGTTGTCCAGTCATCAGCACTGCTCGGTCCAAGGTAGAAGTACCTTTTCAGCGGTTTTAGCTGTCCGGGAGGCTTTGGAGCGATGCAGGGCTGCTGGATGAAGAAAGTACTTGCTGGCATTGGATCAGGCGAAGGCTTTTGATAGAGTCAATCATGAGTACCTGTATTTGCTACTTGGTAGATACAGCCTGCAGGGGAGGTTTATAGATTGGCTAAAAACATTATATAGAGGGGCTGAGAGCTTCCCACTGGTTAATGGTTGGGTTGGACGGCCTTTTGAGGTTGGATCTGGTGTGCGCCAGGGATGTCCTCTGAGCCCCCTGCTATATGTATTCGCAATCGACCCCTTCATAAGAAGGCTAGAGAGTGGATCTTTGTGCGGGGTGCCTTTGGGCATTGCTGGTGTGCCGCCTTTGAAGGTCATGGCCTATGCCGATGATATGTCTGTTATTGTCTCTGGGATGGAGGAGGTGCTGGAGGTGGTCTCTATGATAGAGCAGTACACGGAGGCTTCTGGTTCTAAAGTCAACCATGAAAAGAGTGAAGTTTTCTGGATGGGTGAGGAGGGTGAAAGCTTCGAACTTCCAGATGCCTTCCCAGAGCCCCAACAGGAAATTAAAGTGTTGGGCATCAAATTTGGTCCTGGTGACTATGGTCATCGAAATTGGGAAAGCAGGTTGGTGGGTGCCAATGCCAAAGTAGCAAGCTGAAAGAAATGGAAGCTTTCCTTGAGGGAGAGGGTTGACTTGATCAAAACGTACCTGGTCTCAATCTTTTTATATGTCAGCTTCGTCTGTATCTTGCCGGCATCTCTCTATACAAGGGTGTACAGCTGTTTTTTCCAACTGTTATGGGGAAATAGGCTGAACCTGATCAAACGCAATGTGACTTACCTGTCTAGGCGGGAGGGTGGCTTAGGAATGGTCAACCCAATAGTTTTCTTTTCTCTGCTCTTTTTAAAGTACAATCTTGGTAGCATGCTAGCAGAGAACCCGCCGGGATGGGTGGGTATTTTTCAATCTTGTTTTAGGCCTTTTCTGCGATGCTGGGAAGAAGGCAGGCCAGTGAAAAGTCTGAGAGTCCAACATGGCAAGCTCCCGGCTTATGTTGCCCCGTGCCTGAAAATACTTTGGCAGTGGCAGGTGACAGCGGAGGATATCAAGTCCCTCCCCAGGAAGCTTCTGGAGAAGAGGATTTTGAGCTCTGCTTTCAGTGTGTCACTGGCCTTAAGGGATTGCCCAGGCCCTGTAATGAGGGAGGGGTTGCGTTTAATCAATTTAGAAAGAATCCCTTTGAAGTTTAGGGATCAAGCCTGGCTTGCTTTCCATGGAAGGCTCTATGTGAGAGGGAACTTGAAGCAGCGCCCTGTGGATGATCGGGATTGTCCTAGAGTGGAGTGTGTTGGTAAAGTGGAGTCTATGGACCACTTTTTGCTGCAGTGTCCCTTTAACATAGAGGTATATAAAAGGGTGGGGAGGGCTCTAGGTATCCCCTTTTTCTATTGCATGAGTTATGCGGAGTGGGTGTACGGGGCATTTCCGACTTGCTGGGATTTTGATTTCAATACACTTTTTCTAGTTAGTATAGTTGTCCGTTAATTCACATGGAATGCACGGTGTCAGATTACCCTGCGGAAGAAAGTCCTCTCTGTTGAGGTGGTGGTGTACGATATTCTGGGTGAGGTTGGGAAAATTCGGGGTCTTGAGAAGGGCAGGGAGCCTCGGGCGGTCTGGAAAAGGGCGTGGAGGAATATCAGACCTGCTTTTGGTGAACTGCCTATCTCTGGGTGAGGAGTTCTTTTCTTTTTCTGTGTCTTTCACTCCCTTAGCTTTTGTTGGTTAGTATCTTCTTTTTGAAGAAGGGCTGCATGCATAATGGGTGCGGGTTTGTTTCTTGACCTTGCAGGTTTGTCTGGTGTAGTGGTGTGAGTGTTGTAGTAAGATTATGCCCAATAATGACATGTTCATGATGAGTTTTGTTTTTGCTGTACAGTCACTCTTTGTTTGAGAGCAAATTTGCTATATTTATTTTCATTTATGTAAATATGTATATATTTATGTATATCTTATATGTATAGTGATTTTATGATTATTGATTGCAAGACTTTTAATAAAGAAAAATTGGGAAGAATGTCCCTTACATTGGTGATCAGTGAGAAGAATGTTCCTTACATTGGTGGTCTTTGGGAAGAATGTTCCTTACATTGGTGATCAGTAAGAAGAATGTCCCTTACATTAGTGATCAGTAGTGATGAGCCGAACACCCCCGGGTTCGGTTCGCACCAGAACCCGCGAACGGACCGGAAGTTCGAACGAACATTAGAACCCTATTAAATACAATGGATGCGAACGTTCGAATTCTAAAGTGCTAATTATAACAACTATTATGCATGTTATTGTCCTAAAAAGGGTTTGGGAACCCGGGTTCTGCACCAGGGGACATGTATCAATGCAAAAAGAAGTTTTAAAAACGGTCGTTTTTCGGGAGCAGTCATTTTAATGATGCATAAAGTGAAAAAAAAAAAGTCAAATATTCCTTTAAATATCGTACCTGGGGGGTGTCTAAAGTATGCCTGTGAAGTGCCACGTGTTTCCCGTGTTTAGAACTGTCCCTGCACAAAATGACACTTCTAAAGGAAAAAAAAGCCATTTAAAACTGCTTGCGGCTTTAATGTAATGTCTGGTCCCGGTAATATGGATGAAATTCTTTAAGAAAAATGGCATAGCTACCCCATGACCCCCCCCCCCTACCCCAGCCCATTACCAGCCCCTTTGGGTCTTGTATGGATATTAAGGGGAACCCCGCACATAAAATAAAAAAGGCCCTATATACTCTGAACAGCCGTATACAGGCGGTGCATACAAGACAGGGACTGTAGGTTTGTTCTTATGTAGAATCTGTTTGTAATTTTGAACAGGTACATTGTTGAAGTGTAGCTCCAGCCCAAAAATCTATTTTTAAACTTTTTGGAAAACATAGGTAAGGGTTATCACCCCTGTAACATTTGTTTTGCTGTCTGTGCCCCTGTTCAGAACATTTCACCTCACTTTCCGTCCCAATGACAACTGTTTTTGAAATGTGGTGTTTTTCTTGAAACAAGGATTGCTGATAAAGCATCAGTACAGAGGAGACACCTTTCTCCCATATTTATTCTTACAGGAGAGAATTTTCCTTCCTAGTGGTAGATTTCCTCTCACTTCCTGTTGTCTTCTTGCGTTTGCAAGTAGGAGTCGTTTGTAAGTTGGATGTTTGAAAGTAGGGACCTGCCGTATATACTCTGCAGAAATAGGCCCCTTAGTTGTTGGTGTTGGCACAACACTGTAAGCACTCACAGTTACTCTTGGTTGGTGCTGGAACGCCCTGCTGTCAACTATTATATCAGGAATTTTAATTACATATAATTGTTGAACAGTGGTAGTAAAAATTGGGCCTTTGATGGTGGTGCTGGTGCCACAACACTGTAAGCCCTGACAGTTACTCTTGGTGGGTGCAGCAATGGGCCCTGCTGTGAATTATTAGATCAAGAATTGTAATTACATGCCCCTGTTGAACAGGGGCTGAAAAATTGGGCCTTAGGCACTGGTGGCACAACACTGCAACCCCTCACAGATACTGTACTTGGAGCACAGCAATGAGCCCTGTTGCAAAGTATTGCTTCAAAAATTGTAATGACACGCCCCTGTTAAACAGGGGCTGAAAAATTGGGCCTTAGGCACTGGTGGCACAACACTGCAACTCCTCACAGATACTGTACTTGGAGCACAGCAATGAGCCCTGTTGCAAAGTATTGCTTCAAAAATTGTAATTACACGCCCCTGTTAAACAGGGGCTGAAAAATTGGGCGTTAGGCACTGGTGGCGGCACCCATAAACAAAAATGATCTTCCAAGCTATCATCATCAATCGTATCATTGAGGACTCGGAGGAGGAGGATAGCCAGTCAACATAACAGCACAGGCACTCAGCATCAGCATCAGTCTTGAAGGGATGTGACATTTTAAAATCAATTAGTCTGTTATATCAGCATCAGGTGTGTGGTAGCTGGTGGTGATCCAAGACTGGTTCATCTTGATGAAAGTCAGTCGATCAACCGAGTCGGTGGACAGGCGCACCCTGTGATCCGTGACAAATCCTCCAGCAGCACTGAATGTGCGTTCCGAAAGAACGCTGGATGCAGGACAGGCCAGTAGCTCAATTGCATACTGTGCAAGCTCTGGCCAGTGATCCATCCTCAAGACCCAGTAAGCCAGAGGATTTTCGGTGGGGAAGGTGTCCAAGTCTGACCTTGCCCCTAGATATTCCTGCACCATGTTTATCAGACGCTGGCGATGGTTGCTGGAACCAATCATACTTTGGGGCTGCGGACTAAAGAATTGTCTGAACGCATCGGTCAGACGGCCACCTTCCCCACCGCTCCTTCTTTGACTGGCCGAAGCCTCAGCAACTCGTTGTCCAGGACCAGGAGTTTGCAACCTCCCAGTCTCTGGGAACGCGTTGCACAGACCTTTCTGCAAGGCCTCCCGGAGTTGTCTCATCCTCTGCTCCCTCTGCGACGGTAACATAAGGTCCGCAACCTTACCCTTGTACCGTGGATCAAGGAGAGTGGCCAGCCAGTAATGGTCCCTCTCCTTGATCCGAAGAATACGAGGATCCTTCCGCAGACTTTGCAGGATCAGGGAGGCCATGCAGCGTAGGTTTGCTGAGGCATTCGCTCCGGAGTCCTCTGGGTCACTAAGGACGACATGATCCGCAGCCACCTCCTCCCAGCCACGTACAAGTCCACTGGTTTCTTGGGACTGTAAATCATCCCTAAAAGACTGCTGCTGATGATGCTGAGTGCCAGCCTCCACCTCCATGCTGACACAATCCTCCTCCTCCTCCTCCTCCTCCTCCTCCTCTTCCTGTGCGATGGGTGGGACAGAAGGAACACTGTCTGGGTAAAGGGGGCCTTGAGAGGCAAGGAAGTCCTCCTCTTCCTGCCTCTGTTCTGCCTCAAGTGCCCTGTCCATTATTCCACGCAGCGTGTGCTCCAACAGGTGGACAAGAGGTACAGTGTCACTGATGCATGCACTGTCACTGCTCACCATCCTCGTGGCCTCCTCAAATGGTGCCAGGACAGTGCATGCATCCCTGATCATGCCCCACTGGCGTGGAGAAAAAAAACCAAGCTCCCCTGACCCTGTCCTGGTGCCGTAGTCGCACAGGTACTCATTGATGGCCCTCTGCTGCGTGTGCAGCCGCTGCAGCATGGCCAACGTTGAGTTCCACCTGGTGGGCATGTCACATATAAGGCGGTTCTTGGGCAGGTTCAACTCCTTTTGCAGCTCAGCCAGGCGAGCACTGGCATTATAAGATCTGCGGAAATGCACACAGACTTTCCTGGCCTGCCTCAGGACATCCTGTAAGCCCGGGTACCTGCCCAAGAACCGCTGCACCACCAGGTTAAGGACGTGAGCCACACAGGGCACATGGGTCAGTTGTCCCTGTCGGAGGGCGGAGAGGAGGTTGGTGCCATTGTCGCAAACCACCATTCCTGGCTTAAGCTGGCGTGGCGTCAACCACCTCTCGGCCTGGCCCTGCAGAGCAGACAGGACCTCTGCCCCAGTGTGGCTTCTGTCCCCCAAACACACCAGCGCAAGCACGGCATGGCATCTTTTTGCCTGCGTACTTGCGTAGCCCCGTGAACGGCTACGGAGCACCGCTGGTTCATAGGACAAACCACAGGAAGAGGCCATGGAGGAAGAAGAAGAGGAGGGGGTGGAGGAGAGAGGTGTGTCACAACCAGTAGTAGCATTTTGGAGGCGTGGCGGTGGGACAACCTCCAACACTACTGCACCTTGTCCTGAATCCTTCCCAGCTGCCAAAAGAGTGACCCAATGGGCCGTGAAAGAAAGGTAACGTCCCTGTCCATGCCTGCTGGACCATGAGTCAGCGGTAATATGCACCTTACCGCTGACCGCCCTGTCCAGCGAGGCCAAGACATTGCCTTCCACATGCCGGTAGAGAGCCGGAATAGCCTTCCGTGAGAAAAAGTGGCGTTTGGGAACCTGCCACTGAGGAACCGCACATTGCACAAACTCACGGAAGGGGGCCGAGTCTACCAACTGAAAAGGCAGCAGTTGAAGCGCTAGCAATTTAGCCAAGCTAGCATTCAACCGCTGGGCATGTGGATGGCTGGGAGTGAACTTCTTTCGACGGTCCAGCAGCTGGGGCAGGGAAATTTGCCTGCTAGAATCGGACGTCGGTGTACTGCTAGCAGAGTGGGCGCAAGTACTTGGCTGTGACACACCTAATTCTACACCTTCATTCCTCTCAGTGCATGTTTCAGAGAGGACTGAAGTTATAGTGGGGTTGGAGATCCCAGCTGATGCGGTGCAAGGAGAGGTCCGCTTTGTTCTTTGGTGTGGGTCTTTGAGGTAGGCTTGCCAACGAGCTGCATGGCAGGTCAACATATGTCTGGTCAGGCATGTGGTACCCAAGCGGCTGATGTTTTGGCCACGCGATATACGCTTGAGACATATGTTGCAAACAGCAGCTGTGCGATCTGATGCACTAGCCTCAAAAAAGGCCCACACCAAAGAACTTTTTGAATGACGGGCAGAGGCAGCGCCCTGCACAGGCGGAGCTCTGCGGTGTGATTCCGTCGGTGTACTGCCCTTACGCTGGCCACCAAAGGGCATCCTGCCTCGTTGGAGATGTGCCTCCTCCTCATCCTCCTCCTCCTCCTCTCTCCTATTAGGCACCCACGTGGAGTCATTGACCTCATCATCCCCTCCCTCCTCATCACTGGAGCCAATCTGGCAGTATGCTGCAGCTGCTGGAACATGACTGCCAGATTGGTGTCCTTCTTGAGCATCCCCTCTGTCTGCTCTCACGCTACTGCCTTCCTCTAGCTGGGTTTCATCATCAGACCCTTCGAAACGCTGGGCATCCTCCTGGAGCATGTACCCAACACTGTGCTGAAACAGTTCGGGGGACTCCTCAGGAGGAGGACATGGTGGGTCTAGGGAAGGAGTGACTGATGATTTGTCTGACATTGATACCAGGGAAGACGACGCTTTGGCAGCTGCTTTTCCAGTACCCTGAGCCTGGGTGAGAGAGGATGAGGAGGAGGAGGAGGGCTTGGTCATCCACTCTACCAAGTCTTCGGCATGATGTGGCTCAACATGTCCAGCTGCCGAAAAGAAGGACAAGCGTGTCCCATGGCCATGTGCTGATGACAATGCACCGCGTCCACGACCAGCACTGTTGCCCCCAGACACAGAGCCTGCTTGCCCTCTTTTATTGCCTCCTGACTGTCTGCCTCTCCTTGTTTGCCTTCCAGACATTCTAATAGATGGCCTGCAGGGAGATGGGAAAAAAGCAATAAGGGCTACCTTCAGGTGTCCTTCTCTGTCCCTGGAAACAAGGACTTGCAGAGTGAAAGAAAAAAAACACTCTCCCTACCTACAGTTTTCTGTCCCTAGAAAAAATGTTTTTTTTAATCACAATATAGCACAAGGAAAATTAACTCACTGTCCTTACAGGTCCCTGGAAACAAGGACTTGCAGAGTGAAAGAAACTGACACTGTCCCTACCTAGAGTTTTCTGTCCCTAGAATAAATGTTTTTTTTAATCACAATATAGCAAAAGGACAATTCACTCACTGTCCTTCCAGGTCCCTGGAAACAAGGACTTGCAGAGTGAAAGAAACTGACACTGTCCCTACCTAGAGTTTTCTGTCCCTAGAATAAATGTTTTTTTTAATCACAATATAGCAAAAGGACAATTCACTCACTGTCCTTCCAGGTCCCTGGAAACAAGGACTTGCAGAGTGAAAGAAACTGACACTGTCCCTACCTAGAGTTTTCTGTCCCTAGAATAAATGTTTTTTTTAATCACAATATAGCAAAAGGACAATTCACTCACTGTCCTTCCAGGTCCCTGGAAACAAGGACTTGCAGAGTGAAAGAAACTGACACTGTCCCTACCTAGAGTTTTCTGTCCCTAGAATAAATGTTTTTTTTAATCACAATATAGCAAAAGGACAATTCACTCACTGTCCTTCCAGGTCCCTGGAAACAAGGACTTGCAGAGTGAAAGAAACTGACACTGTCCCTACCTAGAGTTTTCTGTCCCTAGAATAAATGTTTTTTTTAATCACAATATAGCAAAAGGACAATTCACTCACTGTCCTTCCAGGTCCCTGGAAACAAGGACTTGCAGAGTGAAAGAAACTGACACTGTCCCTACCTAGAGTTTTCTGTCCCTAGAATAAATGTTTTTTTTAATCACAATATAGCAAAAGGACAATTCACTCACTGTCCTTCCAGGTCCCTGGAAACAAGGACTTGCAGAGTGAAAGAAACTGACACTGTCCCTACCTAGAGTTTTCTGTCCCTAGAATAAATGTTTTTTTTAATCACAATATAGCAAAAGGACAATTCACTCACTGTCCTTCCAGGTCCCTGGAAACAAGGACTTGCAGAGTGAAAGAAACTGACACTGTCCCTACCTAGAGTTTTCTGTCCCTAGAATAAATGTTTTTTTTAATCACAATATAGCAAAAGGACAATTCACTCACTGTCCTTCCAGGTCCCTGGAAACAAGGACTTGCAGAGTGAAAGAAACTGACACTGTCCCTACCTAGAGTTTTCTGTCCCTAGAATAAATGTTTTTTTTAATCACAATATAGCAAAAGGACAATTCACTCACTGTCCTTCCAGGTCCCTGGAAACAAGGACTTGCAGAGTGAAAGAAACTGACACTGTCCCTACCTAGAGTTTTCTGTCCCTAGAATAAATGTTTTTTTTAATCACAATATAGCAAAAGGACAATTCACTCACTGTCCTTCCAGGTCCCTGGAAACAAGGACTTGCAGAGTGAAAGAAACTGACACTGTCCCTACCTAGAGTTTTCTGTCCCTAGAATAAATGTTTTTTTTAATCACAATATAGCAAAAGGACAATTCACTCACTGTCCTTCCAGGTCCCTGGAAACAAGGACTTGCAGAGTGAAAGAAACTGACACTGTCCCTACCTAGAGTTTTCTGTCCCTAGAATAAATGTTTTTTTTAATCACAATATAGCAAAAGGACAATTCACTCACTGTCCTTCCAGGTCCCTGGAAACAAGGACTTGCAGAGTGAAAGAAACTGACACTGTCCCTACCTAGAGTTTTCTGTCCCTAGAATAAATGTTTTTTTTAATCACAATATAGCAAAAGGACAATTCACTCGCTGTCCTTCCAGGTCCCTGGAAACAAGGACTTGCAGAGTGAAAGAAACTGACACTGTCCCTACCTAGAGTTTTCTGTCCCTAGAATAAATGTTTTTTTTAATCACAATATAGCAAAAGGACAATTCACTCACTGTCCTTCCAGGTCCCTGGAAACAAGGACTTGCAGAGTGAAAGAAACTGACACTGTCCCTACCTAGAGTTTTCTGTCCCTAGAATAAATGTTTTTTTTAATCACAATATAGCAAAAGGACAATTCACTCACTGTCCTTCCAGGTCCCTGGAAACAAGGACTTGCAGAGTGAAAGAAACTGACACTGTCCCTACCTAGAGTTTTCTGTCCCTAGAATAAATGTTTTTTTTAATCACAATATAGCAAAAGGACAATTCACTCACTGTCCTTCCAGGTCCCTGGAAACAAGGACTTGCAGAGTGAAAGAAACTGACACTGTCCCTACCTAGAGTTTTCTGTCCCTAGAATAAATGTTTTTTTTAATCACAATATAGCAAAAGGACAATTCACTCACTGTCCTTCCAGGTCCCTGGAAACAAGGACTTGCAGAGTGAAAGAAACTGACACTGTCCCTACCTAGAGTTTTCTGTCCCTAGAATAAATGTTTTTTTTAATCACAATATAGCAAAAGGACAATTCACTCACTGTCCTTCCAGGTCCCTGGAAACAAGGACTTGCAGAGTGAAAGAAACTGACACTGTCCCTACCTAGAGTTTTCTGTCCCTAGAATAAATGTTTTTTTTAATCACAATATAGCAAAAGGACAATTCACTCACTGTCCTTCCAGGTCCCTGGAAACAAGGACTTGCAGAGTGAAAGAAACTGACACTGTCCCTACCTAGAGTTTTCTGTCCCTAGAATAAATGTTTTTTTTAATCACAATATAGCAAAAGGACAATTCACTCACTGTCCTTCCAGGTCCCTGGAAACAAGGACTTGCAGAGTGAAAGAAACTGACACTGTCCCTACCTAGAGTTTTCTGTCCCTAGAATAAATGTTTTTTTTAATCACAATATAGCAAAAGGACAATTCACTCACTGTCCTTCCAGGTCCCTGGAAACAAGGACTTGCAGAGTGAAAGAAACTGACACTGTCCCTACCTAGAGTTTTCTGTCCCTAGAATAAATGTTTTTTTTAATCACAATATAGCAAAAGGACAATTCACTCACTGTCCTTCCAGGTCCCTGGAAACAAGGACTTGCAGAGTGAAAGAAACTGACACTGTCCCTACCTAGAGTTTTCTGTCCCTAGAATAAATGTTTTTTTTAATCACAATATAGCAAAAGGACAATTCACTCACTGTCCTTCCAGGTCCCTGGAAACAAGGACTTGCAGAGTGAAAGAAACTGACACTGTCCCTACCTAGAGTTTTCTGTCCCTAGAATAAATGTTTTTTTTAATCACAATATAGCAAAAGGACAATTCACTCACTGTCCTTCCAGGTCCCTGGAAACAAGGACTTGCAGAGTGAAAGAAACTGACACTGTCCCTACCTAGAGTTTTCTGTCCCTAGAATAAATGTTTTTTTTAATCACAATATAGCAAAAGGACAATTCACTCACTGTCCTTCCAGGTCCCTGGAAACAAGGACTTGCAGAGTGAAAGAAACTGACACTGTCCCTACCTAGAGTTTTCTGTCCCTAGAATAAATGTTTTTTTTAATCACAATATAGCAAAAGGACAATTCACTCACTGTCCTTCCAGGTCCCTGGAAACAAGGACTTGCAGAGTGAAAGAAACTGACACTGTCCCTACCTAGAGTTTTCTGTCCCTAGAATAAATGTTTTTTTTAATCACAATATAGCAAAAGGACAATTCACTCACTGTCCTTCCAGGTCCCTGGAAACAAGGACTTGCAGAGTGAAAGAAACTGACACTGTCCCTACCTAGAGTTTTCTGTCCCTAGAATAAATGTTTTTTTTAATCACAATATAGCAAAAGGACAATTCACTCACTGTCCTTCCAGGTCCCTGGAAACAAGGACTTGCAGAGTGAAAGAAACTGACACTGTCCCTACCTAGAGTTTTCTGTCCCTAGAATAAATGTTTTTTTTAATCACAATATAGCAAAAGGACAATTCACTCACTGTCCTTCCAGGTCCCTGGAAACAAGGACTTGCAGAGTGAAAGAAACTGACACTGTCCCTACCTAGAGTTTTCTGTCCCTAGAATAAATGTTTTTTTTAATCACAATATAGCAAAAGGACAATTCACTCACTGTCCTTCCAGGTCCCTGGAAACAAGGACTTGCAGAGTGAAAGAAACTGACACTGTCCCTACCTAGAGTTTTCTGTCCCTAGAATAAATGTTTTTTTTAATCACAATATAGCAAAAGGACAATTCACTCACTGTCCTTCCAGGTCCCTGGAAACAAGGACTTGCAGAGTGAAAGAAACTGACACTGTCCCTACCTAGAGTTTTCTGTCCCTAGAATAAATGTTTTTTTTAATCACAATATAGCAAAAGGACAATTCACTCACTGTCCTTCCAGGTCCCTGGAAACAAGGACTTGCAGAGTGAAAGAAACTGACACTGTCCCTACCTAGAGTTTTCTGTCCCTAGAATAAATGTTTTTTTTAATCACAATATAGCAAAAGGACAATTCACTCACTGTCCTTCCAGGTCCCTGGAAACAAGGACTTGCAGAGTGAAAGAAACTGACACTGTCCCTACCTAGAGTTTTCTGTCCCTAGAATAAATGTTTTTTTTAATCACAATATAGCAAAAGGACAATTCACTCACTGTCCTTCCAGGTCCCTGGAAACAAGGACTTGCAGAGTGAAAGAAACTGACACTGTCCCTACCTAGAGTTTTCTGTCCCTAGAATAAATGTTTTTTTTAATCACAATATAGCAAAAGGACAATTCACTCACTGTCCTTCCAGGTCCCTGGAAACAAGGACTTGCAGAGTGAAAGAAACTGACACTGTCCCTACCTAGAGTTTTCTGTCCCTAGAATAAATGTTTTTTTTTAAGCACACTATAGCAGAAGCACAAAACACACTGACACTCTCCCTACCTATCCTTCTCTTTCCCTAAACTAAAGGAATCCAGGTTAAGCAAGAAAGAAATAACAGTCACTGTCCCTGCCTATGCTACTCTATCCCTGCTCCGGAACACACTACACTAGGCCGCCGTGCTGGCGGCCTTTTATAATGTGGGGCGTGTACTAAACACCCTCAGCAATAATTGGCCACAGGCATCCTGCCTGTGGCCAATCATTGCTCTCCTCGCTGCCGGCGCTGTGATTGGCCAAGCATGCGGGGTCACAGTGCATGCTTGGCCAATCACAGCGCCTGGATGACACTGCGATGGCGTAGTGCATTGTGGGCCGTTCGCGTCACTCGAATTTGGCGCGAACGGCCCAAATCGTTCGATCTTCGTCGAACGATCGAACAGCCAATGTTCGAGTCGAACGTATGTTCGACTCGAACACGAAGCTCATCCCTAGTGATCAGTGGGAAGAATGTTCCTTATGCCTTGTACACACGATCGGATTTTCCGTCGGGATAAACTCAGACGGATTTTTCAGATGGAATTCTGTTCAAGCTGTCTTGCATACACACTGTCACACCAAATTCTGACCGTCAAGATCGCGGTGACGTACAACACTACGACGAGCCGAGAAAAATGAAGTTCAATGCTTCCGAGCATGAGTCAACTTGATTCTGAGCATGCGTGTTTTTTTCTCCGTCAGAGTTCCATACAGACACGGAATTTCCGATAGAAAAAAAGAGAACAGTCAGAATTTCCAACGGAAAAAGTCCGATGGGACACACACACGGTTGGAATATCTGATGAAAAAATCGTCTGATCTTTTTCCTCAGAAATTCCGACCGTGTGTACGCGGCATTACATTGGTGATCAGCGGGAAGAATGCTCCTTATATTGGTGGCCATTGGGAAGAATTCCCTCTACATTACAGATAGCTAATAAGTGGGAAGTTATCTGAGGATCAGAATTGCTCATTGCTTAAGAAATCCCTAGCAACCTCTGGAGGAACCTTGGTTGAGAAAGGCTGCTTTAAAAAACCAATGTGAGTTATTCCTCCTTCCATACTCTGTTTGAGCTTGAATACTAAAAGAGACAAATGCCTAAAATACTGTATGGACCTGTCATTATAGTGCTGACAGTCAATACCTGATGCCTCCTCTGTAGTTCTGGCTCCTGTGAACTCAGAGGGAGGCACTGGGAGTAGTGCAGAGAGCGGGAGGTGAAGAAGGAGGGAACTTCCAATGGCAGTGCTGATCACAGACTGTGGGAGGGAGCACATGACTGGATAAGGAGGTGAGATCCAATGCTGAGTCTGTGTTAGGCAGCAATGTGATGCAGAGTGCGAGGACGGGGGGCGGCAGAGAGCAGGAGCATTGTGTGTTTATAAGGCATGTCAAATTCATGTTAGTAGTCTGTGCGGTCCAAAAGGTTGGCAACCACTGCTCTACAGCGCAGAGCCTGTATACATTGGTAGCATCTCAGCTATCTATGGCTAGGACCCAGCTTGAGTCTTAGTTATGGCACCTTTTGGTCCTTAACTCTTCTCCATAGCAGACGCTTGGGCCAGACAATTCATCAGGGGCCAATGGCAAAACTACCCCTTGTGGTAGGCAGAATGCCACCCTCACAGACAGTTAAATGATACTTGGTGTCATGACTATGGTATTAACTACGGCTTAAGCTAAAAAACCATAACCCCATCCCTTCCCCTAATAACCACACAAGACTTGAATGGGGCAAATTGGCCAAAGCGACCATTTTATTAACCATATATATATATATATATATATATATATATATATATATATAACTCTCAATAATAAACATAATAACACATTAACCTTTTATTAATAAACTTTGAGTATTTTTTTACCACCCTGGGGCACAAGGTCCAATCGGCATAATCCATCACTGTACCTGCTAGTCACTTCTAGGCCTCCAGCCGCTAAAAACCTCCAACTCAGAGACAACTAGCAGGTACCCATATACCAACTGGGAGACCGTACCTCAGACGGGTCCCTAACCATGCCTTCTAGGTGCCCATCTGACCTAGCCAGGACCTGGCCCCTCCCCTCCCTTTCCCTCTAACCAGAGCTAAGCCTCCTCCTCCCCCTTTTCCCAACCCCACGTTGACCCTGCGGCTCCGCCCCGTTAACCCCTGTCATGCCGGTGTCTTGTCAAGCTGGTTCCCCTATCGATATGGTTCCGGCCTCGACTGCGCAGGCACTGCCGAACAGCTGTTAAAGCTCGAAGATTTCCGTCTGCTCGGCTTGCGCCTGCGCAGTCAAGAGGGAACCAGATCAATAGGAGGAACCATAGGCTCGGCAGCTGTGGACGCGCTCGCCCCCGATGCTTCATTACACACGCCGCTTTCTTCTTCATGCCGCTCTATACAGCAAGGGGCGGATCAGATGTGATATTGAGCAGTGCGATTTGTTTGTTTATACACGCCGCTCTATACATCCCCTTGCTGTATAGAGCGTCGTGTATAAACAAACAAATCGCACTGCTCAATATCATCACATCTTATCCGCCCCTTGCAGCATGAAGAAGAAAGCGGCGTGTGTAACTAGCGAGCGCGTCTGCAGCTGCCGAACAGCTGTTACACCTCGGAGATTTCCGTCGCCTCGGATTGCGCCTGCGCAGTCGAGCTCGGAACCATATCGATAGGAGGAACCAGCTCGGCAGAACACCGGCCCTCCACTGATGCCTGCGGCGTTGCTCCGTGCCTTTCTTTCTGCTTGCTTTGGCAGATCTCATTTGTCCTGTAGCCATTCAGACGCCATCAAATGAGAGGTCAATCAGCCACAGCTCAAGGAACCCCTTGTAATCTCTCGAGGAACCTTAGGATTCCATGGAACCCTGGTTGAGAAAGGCCGCTTTAAGAAGCCAATGAGTTCTTCCTCCAACTATACTCTCCTCAAGTTTGAAATACCAGTTTTGGGTGGACTGACACCTAACTATAAATCACACAAATAAGAGCTTTATGTAGCGAGTGGCCCAGATTCCCGATGTCTTGATTAATGGCTCACCGTCTCCACGCATTTCCACATAGATCTTGATACAGCCTACAAAGTCAATACATCTACTTATCTTTGGCTATTGATTCTGTGCTTTTAAGTTTAAGTAGCACTATATGAGATTAAAGTGTTTCTTCAAGGTAATAAAGATTGTCATTTAAGAAAAAAGCCACACGGACAGGGATGTCTTTTAATGTGTCTTTGACCTTACATGCCTCGAAAGTTAGACGGAATCCATAACAGGTAAAGCATTAGTTATGAGGAGCGTGTTTTCTCATGGCATGCTCTATTAGCGAATGAACAAGGATCGATATTTACTAAATAATTATTTTTGAGTAATTAATGGATGTTTTCACCTTTACTAGTAGATAAGCTGATACAGCGGAAGGGTTGGCAGGAAGTGTGCCATCTTCAATCTTAGGTCGACGGGATAATAGGGTGAGATGCCATTATCTCAATGAACCATCTTCTTGGAGCCAGGGATGTTTCCCTTTTTGAGTTTTGTTGAGCTGTTTGTATAATATGGATAGTTGTTATTTTTTATTTTTTATTTTTTAGTTTGCAGATGGAATTTTAATCTAAGCTAAAAACCCTCCACTTTACGCAAGGTTTGGTATGGTATGATGGCTCACCAAAAGACCTGACTGGTCCAAATCTTGAAGTAAGAAATTTCGATACGCTAGAGACGCCATGATTGCTGTTTGCAGTCAGTACTGCAGATTCAATTAGATTAGATCTACCAATACATCATAGTTTTCATGATAAAATAAACAGGTTCTCTTTAACCACTTCAGCCCCGGACCATTTTGGCTGGTTAATGACCGGGCCCCTTTTTTGCGATTCGGCACTGCGTCGCTTTAACTGACAATTGCGCGGTCGTGCGATGTGGCTCCCAAACAAAATTGACGAATTATTTTCCCCCACAAATAGAGCTTTCTTTTGGTGGTATTTGATCACCTCTGCGGTTTTTATTTTTTGCGCTATAAACAAAAATAGAGCGACAATTTTGAAAAAAATTCAATATTTTTTACTTTTTGCTATAATAAATATCTCCAAA
The DNA here is from genome assembly GCA_029206835.1 of Rana muscosa. Lineage (NCBI taxonomy): Eukaryota > Metazoa > Chordata > Amphibia > Anura > Ranidae > Rana > Rana muscosa. Next base: position 310,313,446 of record CM055124.1, on the reverse strand, counting down.
AAATATATAATAAAAAAAAAACATTTTTTTTCCTTACTTTAGGCCGATACGTATTCTTCTACATATTTTTGGTAAAAAAACGCAATCGGAATTTATTGATTGGTTTGTGCAAAAGTTACAGCGTTTACAAAATAGGGGATAGTTTTATGGCATTTTTATAATTTTTTTTTTTTTTTTTTTTTTTTACTAGTCATGGCGGAAAACTATTTTTACTTCCTGGAAAGTTGCTTCAGTTAAGACAGGGGATCCAACATTTGTTAGGCAACTTCCATTGAAATCAATGGGTACAAGTCGCCTAGAAGTCGGATTAAAGTCGTACAGGAACCTTTTCTGAAGTCGGAGCAACTGCAGTAGTGTGCATTAAGACGGCTCCATTCACTTCCATTACTTTTCTAAACCGCGCGACTTGTGGCGACTTGAATTCGGATCCCAGGACGCCGCTGTGTGAACCGGATCTAACTGTTACCTCTATTTATTTATTTTTCTTAATAAGTGATGTTTACCTCTAAATTAAATTACTGCTGTAGTACTCCACAAATTCCTGGATTCCCTTGTATTAGGGTTGTCCCGATACCACTTTTTTAAGACCGAGTACAAGTACCGATACTTTTTTTCAAGTACTCGCCGATACCGAATACCGATACTTTTTTTTATGTGTCAGTATTTTTTTTTTTTTTTTTTACAATTTTTTTTTTTTTTTACAATTTTTTGTCATGTTTTTTTACAATGCTTTGTTGGAGTGGGTGGGGGGGGGGATGATCTCAGTGTATTTATTTTTTACAATTTATTTTTTTATTATTTATTGCAATTTATTTTTTTATTTCTAGCCCTGTTGGGGGGCTTTGGTGAGATATCAGGGGTCTTAACAGACCTCTGACATCTCCCCTTTGAGACAGAGAAAGGGACTAGGGAAACAGATTCCCCAGTCCCTTTCTCCGCTGCACTGAAAATTAATGGAGAGGAAACAACGGCTCCTCTCCATTCATAAACTGAAGCATCGTAAACACACAGGTTACGATGTTTCAGTTATATGAATGGACAGAGTCAGTCACTGACTCTGTACATTCGGAAAAGGTAGGAGCCGGGTTTAGCGGCTCCTACCTCTGCTCTCCATCCTGACAGAGGGAAGCGGAGGAGGATATGGAGGGAGGCACAGAGCTGAGGACAGCAGCAGCGCAGAGGGGGAGAGCAAAATAACAGAGGACAGCAGCAGCATGGAGGGGGGACACGGAGCGCGGGGGGGGGGGGGAGAGCAGAAAGACGAAGGACATCAGCAGCATGGAGGGGGGGACACGGAGCGCACGGGGGAGAGCGGAATAACGGAGGACATCAGCAGCATGGAGGGGGGACACGGAGCGTGAAGGGGGAGAGCAGCACGGATGGGGGAACTGGAGGAGGATACAGGGACAGTCAGCGGTGATCGGTGCGGCTTTGGAGGGAGTTACAAGCACCGATCACCGCTGTATAGATTTCACTAAAACAGCTAAAAAGAAGGGGGGGGGGGGGTCGGGAGAAGCTGTCGGGCTGTATTGAAATCTATACAGCGGTGATCAGTGCTTGTAACTCCCCCCGCCGCACCGATCATCACTGACTGCCCAAGTATCGGCTGAAGCATCGGAGCATTTTCCCCGAGTACAAGTACTCGGGGAAATGCCTGGTATCGGTACCGATACCGATACTAGTATCGGTATCGGGACATCCCTACCTTGTATGCATTACAGCTTATTCATTTCGTAGGACTATATATCCCATAGTACCTTGCTGCTCAGGTTCTGTGAAAGGTGTGACACAGCAGTGCCTACTCACTGGACATAGTGACTACGGGTCACAGAATTCGAGGAAGGAAATGTGTGGGATTAGTAGGAGGAGGCTGGAAATAATTGAAATACAATGTGGAAATGAACAGAGGATTTTACATTTTCAACAAAGATACACTATAAACAGAAGAATGATGTGATAGGTGATTATTTTTTTATAATAAGAAGAGCAGACATTGAACTTTGCTAAAGCATTTGATACGGTTCTTCACAGACAGATAATGTGTAAGTTGTGATCTGTAGGTTTTTGAAAATTCAAGCTGTGACTGAATAGAAAACAGTGACAATGACGGTATTCAGAGAGTCATGACCGATGATTCCAACTCTGAATGGTCTGAAGCTGTAAAGTGGTGTCATCCAAAGTACAGCTTTGCAAACAGCGATTTTTTTAGTGACTGCGACATTATGGCGGACACATCGGACACTTTTGACACATTTTTGGGACCATTGTCATTTTTACAGCGATCAGTGCTATAAAAATGCACTGATTACTGTAAAAATGACACTGGCAGTGAAAGGGTGAACCACTAGGTGGCGCTGTAGGGGTTAAGTGTTCCCTGCATTGTGTTTCTAACTGTAGGGGGGATGGGCTCTGTGTCACATGACACCGATCTCCGCTCCGAGTTACACGGAGCCTAGATCTGTGTCATTGTCACTAGGCAGAGCAGGGAGATGCTTGTTTACACAAGCATCTCCCCGCTCTATACCTCTGTGAGATGATCGCGGGGATCCCCCGCGGTCCGACTCACGGGAAGGCAGCAGGGTCACGAGCGCGCTGCCGGCGGCGCGCGCGCGACCACACGTCAGGCAGTTAAAGGGGATGTACAGGTACGTGGATGTGCCTGTCCGTCCCATTCTGCCGACGTATAAGTACAGGAGGCGGTCGGCAAGTGGTTAAGAATTCCAGACTAGCAGTCCAAGTTTTTGGTTTGATATCGTTGGAGCAGGACGTCTCCCCCTGACTGGGCAAAGTCCAGGTTTGCTTTAACCACATTAAGACCCGGCCTTTTCTGGAACTTTTTGTTTACAAGTTCAAACTAGTATTTCTTGCTAGAAAATCACTTAGAACCCCCAAACATTATATATATATATTGTGACAGCAGGAAGGTAAAGTCACCTGGTTGCATCCAGGGGGGTAGATATATTTCGCCCAGATTCAGGCTTTACGCCGACTTATACAACTAGGTGGAGAGTTGTATAAGGCTAGTGGGCTCATGGATGACTCATACCTCTAGGGAGAGTGTGGGGCGTCGTACAGACAGGGAGTTGATGAGACCAGCTGAAGCTTGTCAGCTCATTTAGGCCTCTATAAGAACTCCCAGCTTCATTAGATGTTAGCTCATGCCTGGAACCAGACCTGTGTGGACTGTCTAGGGAGAGTGAACCCCTGTGCGGTGAGGCAAAGCCTGTGTGGCTATTTGTTTGGACTTTTACTAAACCAGGGACTTAGGGACTAGGACAGCACCAGGCTGATCCCAGTTGTTAGTTTAGGAAACCTGCATGTTTAGTCAGAGGTCAAACTGACCAGGATTTATTTTGTTTGTTTCTTTTTGGCTTTGCTGTGTTTTTGTCACTGTACATAGAGAAATAAACCGCACCTTTTGATTTTGAAAACCACAACCTCCGTCTGCTGGCCCTGTTTTTGTGTGGGGAGCCCAACCAGGGGGTCACACACACCCGCTACCGAGTTAACCCCCTCACAGTTGGTGGAGAACCAGTGGCAGTTTTTTTTAAGCCAGCATGGAGGAGATACTGAAACAGCTGGCTCTAGCAAATGCCAATCAACAGCAGACAAATGCAGGTTTGCAAAGGAGCCTTGCAGCCCAGCAGCAAGCTCATCAACAAGCCCAGCAGCAATCTGAGGCCCGCTTCATAGACCTGTTACAGAAGCAAGAGCAGAGACTACAACAAATGGAAGCAGTAATGCAGCAACGTCCGCAGACCAGTGAGGAAAGCCGTCCCACTAATACCGCGTCCTTTGGGGTGAGTCGTTTATTGACAAAAATGACTGGAGAGGATGATCCAGAGGTATTTTTGACCACATTTGAAAGGACTGCTGAAAGAGAAAAGTGGCCTGAGGAGCAGTGGGCTGGACTGGTGGCTCCTCTGTTAACTGGTGAATCGCAGAAGGCTTACTATGACCTAGAGCCTGACCAAGCAAAAGACTATGTGATGCTAAAAGCTGAAATATTGGCAAGGCTGGGTGTCACCCTGGCTGTCCGGGCTCAGCGTGTGCATAACTGGACTTTCCAGCTTGGAAAACCCCCCAGGTCTCAAATGTATGATCTCATTCACCTGAGCAGGAAGTGGCTACAGCCAGAGACTTTGTCCGCACCAGAGATTGTGGAACGTGTTGTAATGGATCGGTTTTTGAGAGCTCTTCCTACTGCCATCCAAAAGTGGGTAAGCCATGGAGACCCAGAGACGGCCGGTGGTCTTGTGGATCGTGTAGAGAAATACTTGGCTACAGAGAACCTGACGGCCTCTTCCAGAGACTCTCGGACTTTCCACCCTAAGACCAGACCATCCCCAGGGGCGGATAAGAGGATTCCAAGGGGTAAGGGTGGAGAGAGTGAGAGGGTGGGAGCTCTACCCCAAGTTTGGCGAGAACAGCCTGGGAAATCAGCGGCTCAAGAGGCCGCAAGAAGGATCGTTTGCTACCGCTGCCGGCAAGCGGGACATATTGCAGCCAATTGCCCGGTTGTGGAGGAACCCATGCAGTGTGACTTTCTGACGGGCAGACGTCAGTCGCTGTGTGCGACAGTCGCATGCACTGCCATTCGAGGAACTGAGAAACATTTATGCAAAATGTGTATTAATGGTAGAAATGTTGTGGTATTACTGGATTCAGGTAGCCTTGTGACCCTGATAAAGGCTGAATTAGTTAAAACAGAGGTCTCTGGGAATAGCAAGGTAGCTGTTATTTGTGTGCATGGGGACACCCGAGAGTATCCAGTGACTACAGTGTGTTTCGAGACCCCCAAAGGTACCCTCTCTCATCCAGTGGGCTTAGTATCTCAGTTACCGCATGACGCCATTGTGGGAAGGGATTTTCCGAAGTTCTGGGAACTGTGGGATGATCCTGAGCCCCCCACTGGTGCCCCTATGTACCAGGAATGTGATAGCCAGAACTCCTCTGAGAGTGGTGAGGACTCTCCAGAATTTCCCTTGTCAGTATTTGCAGGGGAGACTCAAGAAACTGGAGAGGAGCCCACCTCCTCAGACGAAAACCTACCGTCTGTGGAGTTTTCTGATCTGGAGGTTCACAGGGAAAATTTTGCCACAGAACAGTTAAAAGACCCCGCCCTAATAAAGGCACGGGAAAACGTAGTGAAAATAGATGGCGAGTTAGTGAACCCAGATAATACCTGCACTTACCCATACTTCAGCGTAGAGAAGGACCTACTGTATCGGGTGGCAAAAAGGGCAGAAGAAACCGTTGAGCAGCTGGTGGTGCCCAAACCTTACAGGAAGTTGGTGTTGGAGTTGGCCCATGGGCACATTCTTGGAGGTCATCTGGGGACAGAGAAAACCCGAGAGAGGGTATTACAGAGATTCTATTGGCCTGGGGTGATGAAGGACATAGAAAATTATTGTTCCTCCTGCCCTGTGTGTCAGAGGTCGGCCCCGATGCCACATTTCCGTAGCCCGCTGGTCCCTCTACCCATCATTGAGGTCCCGTTTGAGAGAATCGCAATGGATTTGGTAGGTCCTATAATCAAGTCCGCTAGGGGGCACCAGTACATATTGGTTATAATGGACTATGCCACCCGTTATCCAGAAGCGATCCCTCTCAGAAATACCTCGGCCAAAACCATAGCCAAAGAGCTATCTCTTGTTTTTAGCCGGGTGGGTATTTGTAAAGAACTGCTTACGGACCAAGGTACACCCTTTATGTCCCGGGTTATGAAAGAGCTGTGTAAATTGCTCAAAGTGACGCAATTGCGTACATCTGTGTATCACCCCCAAACCGATGGGCTGGTTGAAAGATTCAACAAAACCCTAAAACAAATGTTGAAGAAAGTGGTGGATAGAGATGGAAAGGATTGGGACTGTCTACTTCCTTATTTGATGTTTGCTATTAGGGAGGTGCCCCAATCCTCTACGGGATTCTCCCCCTTTGAGTTACTGTATGGGAGACACCCAAGAGGGCTGTTGGATATTGCCAAGGAAACTTGGGAAAGTGAGAGTTCTCCCCACAGGAGTGTGATTGAGCATGTCGCCCTGATGCAAGATCGAATTGCACAGGTAATGCCCATCGTGAAGGAACATTTGGCCCAAGCGCAGTTGGCACAGCAGAGAGTGTACAACCGTGGAGCAAAGACCCGTACCTTTTCCCCGGGGGATAGGATATTGGTACTTGTCCCTACGGTTGAAAGTAAATTCCTTGCCAAATGGCAAGGCCCCTACGAGATAATGGAAAAAGTGAGCGAAGTGAATTACAAGGTCAGACAACCAGGAAGGCGAAAGCCCGAACAGATATATCACGTTAATCTGTTGAAAGCCTGGAGGGATAGAGAGTCCCTAGTCGCAGAAACTTGGTCACCAGCTCAAACTGGTTGCGTGATTCCGGAGGTTGGAATAGCAGCCACCTTGTCACAACCCCAACAACAGGAGGTTAAGGAGTTTGTGCTTCGCAACAAGGAGGTGTTCTCTGAGCTGCCGGGACAAACATCTGGGGTAGAGCATGATATTATTACCCCGCCCGGTGAAAGGGTGAAGTTAAAACCCTATCGGATCCCAGAGGCCCGACGGGAGGCAATACGGGAGGAAGTACAGAAAATGCTGAACTTAGGGGTGATAGAGGAGTCCCAAAGTGATTGGTCTAGTCCCATTGTGTTGGTGCCTAAACCGGATGGGAGCTGGCGATTTTGTAACGATTTTCGTCAGTTGAACAAAGTTACAAAATTTGACACCTACCCCATGCCACGTATAGATGAGTTGATCGACCGGCTGGGAACAGCCCGATACATGACGACTCTTGACCTCACAAAAGGGTATTGGCAAATTCCCCTGGCCAAGTCGGCCAAAGAGAAAACCGCATTTGTAACCCCAGACGGGGCGTTCCAATATAAGAGAATGCCGTTCGGGTTACAGAATGCGCCGGCCACATTCCAGCGGAAAATGGACCAGATACTGAGGCCCCATCGGAAGTATGCTGCGGCTTACCTGGATGACGTAATTGTCCATAGCACAGATTGGGCCTCACATCTGCCAAAAGTGCAAGCAGTCCTAGACTCTATCCGGGAAGCGGGGTTTACGGCTAACCCCAAGAAGTGTACCATTGGGCAGGAGGAGGCCAAATATCTTGGGTACACCATTGGCAGGGGAGTAATAAAACCCCAACTCAACAAAGTCGAGGCCATCCAGAGTTGGCCACGTCCCAACAGCAAGAAGCAGGTACGAGCCTTTCTGGGAATCGCGGGTTATTATCGGCGCTTCATTCCCCACTTTGCTTCTAAGGCTGTGCCCCTAACCAACCTGACGAAAGGGAAAGGGTCGGTCATGATTAAATGGACCCCCGAGGCTGAGGCAGCATTCCAATTTTTGAAACAAGCCTTATGTAGCCAGCCAGTGTTGTACTCACCCGACTTCTCTAAAGACTTTGTCGTACAAAGTGATGCGTCAGATGTGGGGTTAGGAGCAGTATTGTCCCAGGTCTGGAACGGGGAAGAGCACCCAGTCATTTACCTCAGCAGGAAGTTGAAGTCCCATGAGGTAAATTACGCCACGGTTGAAAAGGAGTGTTTAGCGGTGAAGTGGGCTCTAGATTCCCTTCGGTACTATCTGCTAGGTAGGCACTTTGACATGGTTACGGATCACGCTCCGTTAAAGTGGATGGCTCAAAACAAGGAGACAAATAGAAGAGTGAATAGGTGGTTCCTGGCCCTACAGGAATTCAACTTCACAGTAAAGCATCGCCCTGGCGTTCAAATGGGGAATGTGGATGCTTTGTCTCGAGTACATGAATGCCTGATTGCTGGTGTTCCAACCCCGAGGTTAAAACAAGAGGGGGGGGTATGTGACAGCAGGAAGGTAAAGTCACCTGGTTGCATCCAGGGGGGTAGATATATTTCGCCCAGATTCAGGCTTTACGCCGACTTATACAACTAGGTGGAGAGTTGTATAAGGCTAGTGGGCTCATGGATGACTCATACCTCTAGGGAGAGTGTGGGGCGTCGTACAGACAGGGAGTTGATGAGACCAGCTGAAGCTTGTCAGCTCATTTAGGCCTCTATAAGAACACCCAGCTTCATTAGATGTTAGCTCATGCCTGGAACCAGACCTGTGTGGACTGTCTAGGGAGAGTGAACCCCTGTGCGGTGAGGCAAAGCCTGTGTGGCTATTTGTTTGGACTTTTACTAAACCAGGGACTTAGGGACTAGGACAGCACCAGGCTGATCCCAGTTGTTAGTTTAGGAAACCTGCATGTTTAGTCAGAGGTCAAACTGACCAGGATTTATTTTGTTTGTTTCTTTTTGGCTTTGCTGTGTTTTTGTCACTGTACATAGAGAAATAAACCGCACCTTTTGATTTTGAAAACCACAACCTCCGTCTGCTGGCCCTGTTTTTGTGTGGGGAGCCCAACCAGGGGGTCACACACACCCGCTACCGAGTTAACCCCCTCACAATATATATATATATATATATATATTAGCAGAGACCCTGGAGAATAAAATTAATAAAACTTTGGGGTGTGATTTTAATAGACATCTGTGCATAAAACCCGCACAGATGTCTCTGAAGTCGAGACTGACATGCGGGATTGAAATGGTGCGAGGTCAGCTGATCTCACACCATTTCATTCCCGCTGTCATTGTGAACCCAGGCTTAGGCTTGTTTTCTCAATGAAACTTCCAGATGTTGACATACAGTCAGGTCCATAAATATTGGGACATCAACACAATTCTAATCTTTTTCGGCTCTATACACCACCACAATGGATTTGAAATGAAAATAAGATGTGCTTTAACTGCAGACTTTCAGCTTTAATTTGAGGGGATTTACATCCAAATCAGATGAACGGTGTAGGAATTACAACAGTTTGTATTTGTGCCTCCCACTTTTTAAGGGACCAAAAGTAATGGGACAATTGGCTGCTCAGCTGTTCCATGTCCAGGTGTGTGTTATTCCCTCATTATCCCATTTACAAGGAGCAGATAAAAGGTCCAGAGTTCATTTCAAGTGTGCTATTTGCATTTGGAATCTGTTGCTGTCAACTCTCAATATTAGATCCAAAGAGCTGTCACTATCAGTGAAGCAAGCCATCATTAGGCTGAAAAAAACAAAACAAACCCATCAGAGAGATAGCAGAAACATTAGGTGTGGCCAAATCAACTGTTTGGAACATCCTTAAAAAGAAAGAACGCACCGGTGAGCTCAGGAACACCAAAAGACCCGGAAGACCACGGAAAACAACTGTGGTGGATGAGCGAAGAATTCTTTCCCTGGTGAAGAAAACACCCTTCACAACAGTTGGCCAGATGAAGAATACTCTCCAGGAGGTAGGTGTATGTGTGTCAGATGAAGAACACTCTCCAGGAGGTAGGTGTATGTGTGTCAGATGAAGTACACTCTCCAGGAGGTAGGTGTATGTGTGTCAGATGAAGAACACTCTCCAGGAGGTAGGTGTATGTGTGTCAGATGAAGAACACTCTCCAGGAGGTAGGTGTGTGTGTGTCAGATGAAGAACACACTCCAGGAGGTAGGTGTATGTGTGTCAGATGAAGAACACACTCCAGGAGGTTGGTGTATGTGTGTCAGATGAAGAACACACTCCAGGAGGTAGGTGTATGTGTGTCAGATGAAGAACACTCTCCAGGAGGTAGATGTATGTGTGTCAGATGAAGAACACTCTCCAGGAGGTAGGTGTATGTGTGTCAGATAAAGAACACTCTCCAGGAGGTAAATGTATGTGTGTCAGATGAAGAACACTCTCCAGGAGGTTGGTGTATGTGTGTCAGATAAAGAACACTCTCCAGGAGGTAGGTGTATGTGTGTCAGATGAAGAACACTCTCCAGGAGGTAGGTGTATGTGTGTCAGATGAAGAACACTCTCCAGGAGGTAGGTGTATGTGTGTCAGATGAAGAACACTCTCCAGGAGGTAGGTGTATGTGTGTCAGATGAAGAACACTCTCCAGGAGGTAGGTGTATGTGTGTCAGATGAAGAACACTCTCCAGGAGGTAGGTGTATGTGTGTCAGGTGAAGAACACTCTCCAGGAGGTAGGTGTATGTGTGTCAGATGAAGAACACTCTCCAGGAGGTAGGTGTATGTGTGTCAGATGAAGAACACTCTCCAGGAGGTAGGTGTATGTGTGTCAGATGAAGAACACTCTCCAGGAGGTAGATGTATGTGTGTCAGATGAAGAACACTCTCCAGGAGGTTGGTGTATGTGTGTCAGATAAAGAACACTCTCCAGGAGGTAGGTGTATGTGTGTCAGATGAAGAACACTCTCCAGGAGGTAGGTGTATGTGTGTCAGATGAAGAACACTCTCCAGGAGGTAGGTGTATGTGTGTCAGATGAAGAACACTCTCCAGGAGGTAGGTGTATGTGTGTCAGATGGAGAACACTCTCCAGGAGGTAGGTGTATGTGTGTCAGATGAAGAACACTCTCCAGGAGGTAGGTGTATGTGTGTCAGATGAAGAACACTCTCCAGGAGGTAGGTGTATGTGTGTCAGATGAAGAACACTCTCCAGGAGGTAGGTGTATGTGTGTCAGATGAAGAACACTCTCCAGGAGGTAGGTGTATGTGTGTCAGATGAAGAACACTCTCCAGGAGGTAGGTGTATGTGTGTCAGATGAAGAACACTCTCCAGGAGGTAGGTGTATGTGTGTCAGATGGAGAACACTCTCCAGGAGGTAGGTGTATATGTGCCAGATGAAGAACACTCTCTAGGAAGTAGGTGTATGTGTGTCAGATGAAGAACACTCTCCAGGAGGTAGGTGTATGTGTGTCAGATAAAGAACACTCTCCAGGAGGTAGGTGTATGTGTGTCAGATGAAGAACACTCTCCAGGAGGTAGGTGTATGTGTGTCAGATGAAGAACACTCTCCAGGAGGTAGGTGTATGTGTGTCAGATGGAGAACACTCTCCAGGAGGTAGGTGTATGTGTGTCAGATGAAGAACACTCTCCAGGAGGTAGGTGTATGTGTGTCAAAGTCACCAATCAAGAGAAGACTTCACCAGAGTGAATACAGAGGGTTCACCACAAGATGGAAACCATTGGTGAGCTTCAAAAACAGGAAGGCCAGATTAGAGTTTGCCAAACAACATCTAAAAAAGCCTTCACACTTCTGGAAGAACATCCTATGGACAAATGAGACCGAGATCAATGTGTACCAGAGTGATGGGAAGAGAAGAGTATGGAGAAGGAAAGGAACTGCTCATGATCCAAAGCATACCACCTCATCTGTGAAGCATGGTGGTGGGAGTGTCATGGCGTGGGCATGTATGGCTGCCAATGGAACTGGTTCTCTTGTATTTATTGATGATGTGACTGCTGACAAAAGCAGCAGGATGAATTCTGAAATGTTTCGGGGAATATTATTATCGGCTCATATTCAGCCAAATGCTTCAGAACTCATTGGACGGCGCTTCACAGTGCAGATGGACAATGACCCGAAGCATACTGCGAAAGCAACCAAAGAGTTTTTTAAGGGAAAGAAGTGGAATGTTATGCAATGGCCAAGTCAATCACCTGACCTGAATCCGATTGAGCATGCATTTCACTTGCTGAAGACAAAACTGAAGGGAAAATGCCCCAAGAACAAGCAGGAACTGAAGACAGTTGCAGTAGAGGCCTGGCAGAGCATCACCGGGGATGAAACCCGGCGTCTGGTGATGTCATCGCGTTCCACACTTCAGGCTGTAATTGACTGCACAGCATTTGCAACCAAGTATTAAAAAGTGAAAGTTTGATTTATGATTGTTAATCTGTCCCATTACTTTTGGCCCCTTAAAAAGTGGGAGGCACATATACAAACTGTTCTAATTCCTACACCGTTCACCTGATTTGGATGTAAATTCCCTCAAATTAAAGCTGAAAGTCTGCAGTTAAAGTACATCTTATTCGTTTCATTTCAAATCCATTGTGGTGGTGTATAGAGCCAAAAGGGTTAGAATTGTGTCGATGTCCCAATATTTATGGACCTGACTGTAGCTGGTATTATTCCTATTGGTTCCCAATTGTTAGTAGAGAGTTTAGGAGCCAACAGCCATGCAAAGTGTCGTCTGGTGACTCGGAAAGGGAGGATCTTTATTAACGTATACCTAGCATGGAGCTTTGAGCTGAGGAACATTAATATAGGGATTACAGGTAGGAAGGGTTGATGGGATTACAGGTAGGAAGGGTTGATGGGATTACAGGTGGGAAGGGTTGATGGGATTACAGGTGGGAAGGGTTTATGGGATTATACAGGTGGGAAGGGTTGATGGGATTACAGGTGGGAAGGGTTGATGGGATTACAGGTGGGATGGTATTACAGGTGGGAAGGGTTGATGGGATTACAGGGGAGAAGGGTTGATGGGATTACAGGTGGGATGGGTTTATGGGATTACAGGTGAGAAGGGTTGATGGGATTACAGGTGAGAAGGGTTGATGGGATTACAGGTGAGAAGGGTTGATGGGATTACAGGTGAGAAGGGTTGATGGGATTACAGGTGGGAAGGGTTTATGGGATTACAGGTGGGAAGGGTTTATGGGATTACAGGTGGGAAGGGTTGATGGGATTACAGATGAGAAGGGTTAATGGGATTACAGGGATTACAGGTGGGAAGGGTTGATGGGATTACAGGTAGGAAGGTTTGATGGGATTACAGGTGGGAAGGGTTATGGGATTGCAGGTGGGATGGTATTACAAGTGGGAATGGTTTATGGGATTACAGGGGAGAAGGGTTGATGGGATTATACAGGTGGGAAGGGTTGATGGGATTACAGGTGGGAAGGATTGATGGGATTACAGGTGGGAAGGGTTGATGGGATTACAGGTGGGAAGGGTTGATGGGATTGCAGGTGGGATGGTATTACAGGTGGGAAGGGTTGATGGGATTACAGGTGGGAAGGGTTGATGGGATTGCAGGTGGGAAGGGTTGATGGGATTGCAGGTGGGAAGGGTTGATAGGATTGCAGGTGGGATGGTATTACAGGTGGGAAGGGTTGATGGGATTACAGGTGGGAAGGATTGATGGGATTACAGGTGGGAAGGGTTGATGGGATTAAAGGGAAGAAGGGTTGATGAATAGCACATAACAAACGTCATACCTGTACATAAATAGAAGGAAAGCTGCTCTCCCGACCAGTCTGTCAAACCACGCCCCTTGTCATATTTCACCCCGCCCACTGGGGCTTAGTCATAGACATAGGTGGGGCGAAATGCGTCAAAGGGGATGGTTTGACTGAGACATGTAGACTAGGTGCGCTCCTTACTCTCAGGTTACATGGGCTGGTCGGGAGAGCGGCATTCCTTTGTTGAATAAATACACAGATGAGCCTACACCCCTTTCTTTGTGGATCTACGGAAAAGATTACTCTTCAGATTTGAGTGGTGCTTTAAGTATTTACCTAAAACGTGGTGCCTGTATTTTTTAAATTGAAGTCTTCTCCAACTTAGAGCCGGTTCACATAGGGGCAGCACGACTTCCAGCGCGACTTTGGGAGGCAACTTGGACACGACTTGAGCATGAATCACAGCGCGACTCCAGGCAACTTACAAGGCAACTTCAAGTTGCCTCCAGGACAGGAGACTTTCCAGTGGCCAATCAAACAATAATCAGCTCTGTGGGAGGAAGGGGGGAGGGAGGGGTTTGCCTGGAAAACTATTTTTACTTCCTGGAAAGTTGCTTCAGTTAAGACAGGGGATCCGACTTTGGAGGCGACTTCCATTGAAATCAATGGGTACAAGTCACCTAGAAGTCGGATTGAAGTAGTTCAGGAACCTTTTCTGAAGTCGGAGCGACTGCAGTAGTGCGCATTAAGATGGCTCCATTCACTTCCATTACTTTTCTAAACCGCACGACTTGGGGCGACTTGGGGCGACTTGATTTCGGATCCCAGGACGCCCCTGTGTGAACCGGCTCTAACTGTTACCTCTATTTATTTATTTTTCTCTTAATAAGTGATGTTTACCCCTAAAATAAATTACTGCTGTAGTACTCCACAAATTCCTGGATTCCCTTGTATGCATTACAGCTTATTCATTTCGTAGGACTACATATCCCATAGTACCTTGCTGCTCAGGTTCTGTGAAAGGTGTGACACAGCAGTGCCTACTCACTGGACATAGTTACTACGGGTCACAGAATTCCAGGAAGGAAATGTGTGGGATTAGTAGGAGGAGGCTGGAAATAATTGAAATACAATGTGGAAATGAACAGAGGATTTTACATTTTCAACAAAGATACACTATAAACAGAAGAATGATGTGATAGGTGATTATTTTTTTATAATAAGACGAGCAGACATTGAACTTTGCTAAAGCATTTGATACGGTTCTTCACAGACAGATAATGTGTAAGTTGTGATCTGTAGGTTTTCGAAAATTCAAGCTGCGACTGAATAGAAAACGGTGACAATGACGGTATTCAGAGAGTCATGACCGATGATTCCAACTCTGAATGGTCTGAAGCTGTAAAGTGGTGTCATCCAAAGTACAGCTTTGCAAACATTCCTCTTAAACTTTATAAATGATGGAGAATTTGAGGTTAAAAGTATAATTTCTGTGCTTGCAGATACTACAAAGCAATGTATTGTAATACTGTCTTCCAAAGATGTTGGATTAATGTTAATGACTTACTGTTTTGCTTGTGTCTATCTAGCAAGGTTACTTTGGGGTATAAGTAAGGAAGCTCAGACCTCTACAATGGTTAAATGTGCTTTTACTAAACAAAAATGCTGTACATACCAAACTATTACAATATTAGAAATACAGTACAAGGCTGACAGATATCTATAGCAAGATGCCTAACAAATAAGCAGAAACTATGGTCTGTAAAAGTAGAAATACGCTTAACCACTTGCCGACTGTGTAACGAAGATATACTTACGGCGGCAGAATGGCTCCTGTGCGCATATGGACGTACCCGGACGTTGCTGTAAAAAACCTGCCTTGCGGGCGCGTGCGCGCCTGCTGCAAGCTCCCTGACCATGCCCGCGGGACCTGCGGACTCAATGTCCACCGGTGTCCCGCGATCGTGTCAAGGGCCTTTGAAGGAATGGACTAGCAAAATGGACATGGAGGCCCACCCAACCCCCCCCCCCCCGCACTTACGCAAAGCCTACAGGAACCAAAGCATAGTGATACAGTTTAAGCTCAGAAAAAAGAAAAGAGAAAGGAGGGCGCACCAACCTCGTGCATTACCACTTAAAAGTTTTATTAAAATATAAATAAAAAGCAATGGTCCTACTCACAGACGGAGCTTAAGATGGATCATCTTAGCTTTGAGGAAAGGGGTGCGCCCCTGAAACGCATCAGCTATATAGATGTTTGAGGTGCTGCCGGACCCTCTCTGTCATCAAGTTCGGTCGGCGGGTGCCAAGAATTTCCAGCCTAAATTGTCCGATAAGCTTGTACTTAAGCTCCGTCTGTGAGTAGGACCATTGCTTTTTATTTATATTTTAATAAAACTTTTAAGTGGTAATGCACGAGGTTGGTGCGCCCTCCTTTCTCTTTTCTTTTTTCTAGCCATGTGAACACCCATTGTTCTGAGGAGGGCTGCAAGACTTCAGACTTTGCTTTTAGACGGAACCACACTACCCGTACCCTGACTGTACACTGAGAGCGCAGGAGATTGTTGTTTTTCTGTACAGTTTAAGCTCACCCACACTTTATATAAATAAAAAAGGTTTACAGTGCAAATACTGCTGTTGCATATAATCCAACATACTTACAACACAGACACACTCACATTAACATGAAGATGCTGTTTATGACTGTTTATGGACAGTGGGATGGACAGGGGGACCGTGAGATGGACAGGGGGACAGTGGGATGGACAGGGGGACCGTGGGATGGACAGGGGGACTCCGCACTGTAATATCCACATCATCTTCCCCACTGCATTATCCACATCATCTCCCCCCTTGTAATGTCCACATCTCCCCACATCTCACCTCGGCCGCTACCGCCGGGTGTACCAAGATGGCCACCGCTCCGGAGCTAGGCCAAAGCCGCGGCCTTTCCTATGGCCGCAATCCGCGGATCGGCTCAGGGTGGAAATCGAGGACAGTGACAGGTAAGTAAAAACATTTTTTTTTATTTTTTATTTGTAGATTATTGGTGGAATTTTTTTTTTTTAAGGGTGGAACTCAACTTTAAAGCGGTTGTATACCGCAAAACTTTTTTTTTTTTTGGTCAACCTGCAAGGCAAAGGTATAATGAGCTAGTATGACTAGCATACTAGCTCATTATCAATCACTTACCTTAGATCGAAGCATCCTCCGTCGAATCCATGATACCCGGAGTGACTTCCGGGTATCGCCGCTCCGGCGCTGTGATTGGCCGGAGCGGCGATGACGTCACTCCCGCACATGCGCGGGGAACGGCACGAACATGCGCGAATTTCTGGCAGTGTCCGGCAGGCTCCCATTCAAGAGCCGCCGCGCTCAGTGCGCCTGCGCCGTTATCTCCGAGACTGTGTAGGTCTCGGAGATATTACAAGCACCTACAGGTAAGCCTTAATGTAGGCTTACCTGTAGGTGCTTGTACAAAATTTGGGTATACAACCACTTTAAGTTAAGAATTTGTTTGTAAGTCGGAACAGGTACATTTTTTAAGTGTAGCTCCAGCCCAAAAATTACGTTTTAAGCTTTTTGGATAACATAGGGCTGCATTTGGGGACAAACTGGCTGCATTTGGGGACACACTGGCTGCATTTGGGGGGAAACTGGCTGCATTTGGGGGGAAACTGGCTGCATTTGGGGACAAACTGGCTGCATTTGGGGGGGAACTGGCTGAATTTGGGGGGAAACTGGCTGAATTTGGGGGGAAACTGGCTGAATTTGGGGACAAACTGGCTGTATTTGGGGACAAATTGGCTGCATTTGGGGACAAACTGGCTACATTTGAGGGGAACCTGGCTGCATTTGGGGACAAACTGGCTGCATTTGAGGGGGCAAACTGGTGGTGTTTGGGCACAGTGGCTGCGTTTAATGGGCACAGTGGCGGCAATTGATGATTTGTTTGTTTGCACCCCCCCCCCCAAAAATTTTGAGCACCAGCCGCCACTGGATTTATTTATATGCGATATGTACTGTTCATATCACCACTAGCGTTGCTAGCCAGGTGCGGGGGGGCGGGCCGCACCCGGGTGACACCCACCAGAGGGGGGACACCCGTGGGTAGCGCAGCGGCACCACACTGACATCGCCCGCTGCCCTGTGCCTTAGGCTCACGCTGCGGCTGTGTCCCTCAGCGGAGCGGAAGGAAGCCGCCGCCCCCTCTGCCTCCTCTCTGTTTACATCCACAGAGGAGGAGGAGGAGCCCGCGCTCGAGAGATACACCGCTGTGTGTATCTGCCGCTCTGTTCTGAGGTCTGTAAGGTAAGGGGGGCATCTTTACTGATGGGGGGAGGGGGTGTCTGTACTGCTGGGGTCTGCACTAGGGGAAGTTTGCACCAGGGGGGCTGTAACTGAGGGGGTGTCTGTACTGAGGGGGGTCTGGTACTGAGGGGGGTGTCTGTACTGAGGGGGTGTCTGTAACTGAGGGGGGTGTCTGTACTGAGGGGGTGTCTGTACTGAGGGGGGTGTCTGTACTGAGGGGGTGTCTGTACTGAGGGGGTGTCTGTAACTGAGGGGGGTGTCTGTAACTGAGGGGGGTGTCTGTACTGAGGGGGGTGTCTGTAACTGAGGGGGGTGTCTGTAACTGAGGGGGGTGTCTGTAACTGAGGGGGGTGTCTGTAACTGAGGGGGGTCTGGCACTGAGGGGGGTGTCTGTACTGAGGGGGGTGTCTGTACTGAGGGGGGTGTCTGTAACTGAGGGGGGTGTCTGTAACTGAGGGGGGTGTCTGTAACTGAGGGGGTGTCTGTAACTGAGGGGGGTGTCTGTACTGAGGGGGGTGTCTGTACTGAGGGGGGTGTCTGTACTGAGGGGGGTGTCTGTAACTGAGGGGGGTGTCTGTAACTGAGGGGGGTGTCTGTAACTGAGGGGGGTGTCTGTACTGAGGGGGGGTGTCTGTACTGAGGGGGTGTTTGTACTGAGGGGGGTCTGTAACTGAGGGGGGGTCTGTAACTGAGGGGGGGTCTGTTACTGGGGGGTGTCTGTACTGAGGGGGGTGTCTGTACTGAGGGGGGTGTCTGTACTGAGGGGGGTCTGTAACTGAGGGGGGTGTCTGTAACTGAGGGGGGTGTCTGTAACTGAGGGGGTCTGCACTGAGGTGGGGGTGTCTGTACATTGTTACTGCGAGGAATGTGCCAAAACTAATGCAAAAGTGGACATCACTTTTTTATAAACTACATAGGTCATTCAAATGTCACATGTTGGGGGAGTAGCCTTTTCTCTATAATAACTCTTCTTCTTCTTTTTTCATTTCAGGTAAATAATGGATTTCAAGCAGAAGCAACATGCTGCTTTTGAGTTTTGGATGGAGTAGGGTGACAAGAGTCACCAATGATAAGACATTGCTCTTGTCCATGGTGTCATCTCCGTAAACATTCTGTAGCCTTCTGTGGATGTCGGACAGCCTGCACCCCTCCTCATCGAATCTCTGCTTCTGCTTGGAATCCATTATTTACCTGCAATGAATAAGAAGAAGAAGAAGAGTTACTATAAAGGAAGGACTCTACCAACGTGTGAAGTTTGGACAAACTATGTATGTTAATAAAAAGGATGCAGCTGTGTCCTAATATGAGACTAAATGTGGTTCACATTTTTGTGTGTGGATGCGGCTGTGTGTATGGCGACCACTGATTCCTATTGTGCTGTGTTTAGATGCGAACAAGACGAAAATGCATGTTTAGGATGCCCATGTGAATGCGCCCTAAAAAGAGGGAGAAAGAGAGAGACAGAGAAAAAAAAAGGGAAAGGAAAGGAAAGAAGAAAAGAGAAAGGAAAGGTAAGGAAAAAGAAAGGAAAAGGAAAGGAAAAGGAAAATTAAATGATAAAGCAAAGAAGAAAAGAGAAGGGAAAGTAAAGGAAAGAAGAAAAGAGAAAGGAAAAGAGAAAAGTAAGGAAAGGAAAAGAAAGGAAATGAAAGGAAAGGAAAAGAGGAAAGGAAAGAGGAGAGGAAAGGGAAGGAAAGAAAAGGGGAAAGGAAAGACAACGGAAAAAAGAAAGAGGAAAGGAAAGCAAATAGGAAAGGAAAAAGAAAAGAAAGGGAAAGAGGAAAAGGAAAAAAAGAAAAGGAAATCAGAAAGGAAAAAGGAAAGGAGAAAGGAAAAAGGGAAAAGCATAAGAAATAAGAAAGGGAAGGAAATAAAAGGAAAGAGGAAAGGAAGGGGAAGGAAAGGGGAAAAATGAAATGGCAAAGGGAAGAAAAAGGGAAAAAAAGGAAAGGAAAGGGGAAAGGGCAAAGGAAAGGGAAGGAAAAAGGAAAGGGGGAAAAGGAAAAGAGAAAGGAAAGGTAATGAAAAAGAAAGGAAAGGAAAGGAAAAGGAAAATTAAATGATAAAGGAAAGAAGAAAAGTGAAGGGAAAGTAAAGGAAAGAAGGAAAGAGAGAGGAAAAGAGAAAAGTAAGGAAAGGAAAAAGAAAGGAAAGGAAACGAAAGGAAAAGAGGAAAGGAAAGAGGAGAGGAAAGGAAAGGGTAAAGGAAAGAAAAAAGAAAAAGGAAAGAGGAAAGGAAAGCAAAGAGGGAAGGAAAGAGGAAAGGGAAGAAAAGGAAAAAGGAAAGGAAAGAAAGGGAAAGAGGAAAAGGAAAAAAAGAAAAGGAAATGAGAAAGGAAAAGGGAAAGGAAAGGAGAAAGGAAAAAGGGAAAGGATAAGAAAGGAGAAAGGAAAGGAAATAAAAGGAAAGGGGAAAAAGGAAATGGGAAAGGGAAGGAGAAGGGAAAAAAAAGAAAAGAAAAGAGGAAAGAAGAAAGGGGAAAGGAAAGGGGGAAAAGGAAAGGGGAAAAAGGAAAAGGGGAAAAGGGAAAGGAAAGGAAAAAGGGAAAAGAAAGGAAAGGAAAGGAAAGGAAAAAGGGAAAGGAGAGGAAAGGAAAAAAGAAAAGAAGAGTACAAAGAAGGACATGAAAATGAATATTGGGAATGGAGGCGCTCAGTTATGAGAATAGATGATCTGAGCATGGGCGTCCGCTCCATAGGGCAAGGGGGGTCAATTGCCCCCCCCCTGGAAGTCAGAGTGAAGACACACTTGCCCCCTGTGTTGCAAAAGGCCGCTGCGGCCACCTCCGCGGCAGCCGTGGACTTTTTTTTCTAAGTCTGCAGACTGCTGCTGGCCTGGGGGCTGGGGCTGCTCTCAGTCTTTTCCAACTATCTGTCCCTCCCTCCTCACCCCCAGCCCAAGCATTGGATTGGATCTGCCGTTCGGGTCTCTGCTTAACATCACCGTGACCCTGACCTGGCTTTTCCGTGATTGGCTGCTGCCTCAGCCTGCTTCTGCCTGTGTAAATGTGCCTATGCCGATCCGGCAGGCGCGGCGCTGGCTCCTCCCACAGGTGCGTGGCGTGCCGTGGCCGAGACAAGAGACTGAATACGCTGCCAGTGCCTGCCCGATCGCTGAAGAACTACAGGTAACAGCAGTTCCTGTGCCACGACACCACTAAATACATATTTTTGTATTGCAATGTATTGCAATACATCTGTGTTGTGGCTACAGTATACAGTATAGGCTGTTTTCATCAAGATCAAAATATGGCCACACAGATGTATTGCAATATAGAAAGATGTACATTCTCTGGGCTATATTTATATGGACATGGAGTGAAGCGGAATTATCCTCAAGAATGATGCCCCCCCCCCCCCCCCTGAAAAAAGTTCAGCGGACGCCCATGGATATGAGCAGAATGTAGTCACCCATGATAAGAGGTGACGTGGAGAAGATATTACACGGTATAAACATAAATGATAGATTATAGAACACACAGAGAAAACTGTTAATTTAAAGGTCACCACAAGAGAAAAACACATATTTGTAGACAACTCTATAGTATAAATGAATTTATTTATACACATCTGTGCAACTTTGAAATTGAAATTCCATGTTTGAAGGCAATATTGTACCTGTGTATATTCTACGGTGGCAAACGGATGCCTTTTGACATAAAGTCCTTTAACTTTCAGCGCCGAGTCCTCATTTTATCTTTGCTAACCTTTTCTTCCAGAACGATATGTACTTGTCAACATATATCGCCATGATTTATCTAAAGAAGACTTCACAAGTACATCCCCCGCCTCTGGAGGATATTTTGAGAGCTGTTAATTCACCAATTAATTTTTTATTATAAGACTGTTAAAATGACTCTATTTTGGGCAAGGCCACCATAGGCGGGGGGGGGGGCTGCTTCCACTTTAAACTGCAAATTACTTCAGAATGTATAGGAAAATATAAATGAATGGGTTACATGGAAAAAAAAGTTATTGTTATAAGTGTTCGCTATCCATTGTTCACTTATCTTTTATCCGATTTATTATAAAAATAATAATAGTAATCATTTTACATAAAGTAATAAAATATCAACAATAAGAAGAATTTCAAAGAGAAGTTCTGATTTAATATTCTGTATTATATTTGTATGTAGAGCCATCATTTTGTGTGATGGGGCCCCCGTAGCAAAAGAAATGAAAGCCTGATGCCTCGTACACACGACCGAGTTTCTCGGCAAGAACCAGCAAGAAACTTGCTGGCAGAGATTTCTTGCCGAGAAATTCGTTCGTGTGTATGGTTTCTCGTCAAGAAAACCGACTAGAATCTCGACGAGAAAATAGAGAACCTGCTCTCTATTTTCTCGTCGAGATTCTCGGCGGCATGTTTCTCGACGAGTAAATTGTGTGTGTGTACACTTACCTGTCCTCTGGGAAGCCCGCGCATGCGTGAAATGACTTTGACGCATGCGCAGTAGCTTCCTAGGCATAGGTAGGGTGTACCAAGATGGCGGCGACGGCATCGAATGTGACGAGCGCATGGTCGTCGTATTCGATGACGTCAACGCGTTCGCTCCATTCAAAGAACCGCGGGTTCTTTGATATGAGCGTGTGTACACTCGGCCGGGACAAGTTTCTTGTCCAAGGATCTCGTCGGAAAAAACGACGTGTTTTTAACGACGAGATTCTTGGCCGTGTGTACGAGGCTTGAAGCAAAAAAATTGATTGAATGAAGGAAGACTAAATAGCTTTGGCAATTCTTCTTTGTCTGGAATCCCAGCTGGCATTTGGGTTTTACTGACCCCCCACCCACTATTCGGCCACCCTAAGGTGGCTACCTAAGCAGCCTTATGGTGTTGCCAGTCTACAAAACAAGCAGCCATAAGCCTAGGGCCCAGAAAATTCTGGATGAACCCTCTGCACACAGCTATATACCCTTTGTAGCAACTTTAGCAAAAAACAAAACAAAAACAGGGATTGTTAGTTCACGTACACTATATTACCAAAAGTTGAGTTGAGTTGAGAGGTATCTTAATTTAGCGCGGTCTTACCCCGAAGGGTCCCGACACGCTTACAAACACAAACACATAGTAGGGCCAATTTATAGACATGATCTGATTAACCTACCAGCATGTCTTTGGAGTGTGGGAGGAAACCGGAGTACCCAGAGGAAACGCACGTAGGCACAGGGAGAACATGAAAACTCCAGGCAGATGGTGTCATGGTCAGGATTTTAACCAACGACCCTATTGCTGCTAGGTAAAAGAGCAAACCACTACACCACTGTGCTGCCCCAAAAGTATTGGGACGCCTGCCTTTACACACACATGAATTTTAATGACATCCCAGTCTTAGTCCGGAGGGTTCAATATTGAGTTGGCCCCGCCCTTTGCAGCTATAACAGCTTCAACTTTCTGGGAAGGCCGTCCACAAGGGTTACGAGGGTGTCTATGGGAAGGTTTGACCATTCTTCCAGAAGAGCATTTGTGAGGTCAGGCACTGATGTTGGGGGAGAAGGCCTGGCTCGCATTCTCCGCTCTAATTCATCCCAAAGGTGTTCTATGGGGTTGAGGTCAGGAACTAAGGGGCCAAGCCTGTTATGCGTTTGTGTCAGGAATTGCCTAAACGATTAATTATTTAGAGTAATTTTGATCAGTAGAATTTCTTTGGAATAACACAGTGATTGATATGCATACAGACTAAATATGGAAATAAATTTATATTTATTCGCTAAGTCAAATATTCTCAATAAACAGACATGTTTCGCGGAGATCCGCTTCTTCAGGAGTATAATTCAGAGAAAAGTTTATTCTACTAGAAAAACACACACGTAAGAGATCTTAATATAACAAGAGATGATAACATGGTAGAACTGCAGAATGTGGAGCGGACCACCGGGTAACTGCCACAATGGTGAGACGCCCCACAGCTACAGTCAAACCCATAACACATGGTAAATATGTACATTAATCCCCATCTGCCATGGTCATCAGGAGGAATGTCCTATGGGGAAAAGTACTCAAGAGCAGGACCATCATCAACAAGCCGGGCACCTCAAGGCCACAAAGACAGTCTCCTGTGCAAGTGCGGGAACCAGGTGAGGGTAACATGGAATAAACAGCTGTTAAATAAAGAAAAAAAGGGGTATAAGGCAAGAACACCCTCAATGGTGTTACAAATAGGGTCTGTAACAAGGGTCGGAGGATCCTCCCAATCTCCCCGAACCCCAATTATACAATAAGGTCAAATAGACATACAAGAGTATATGGCAATACATACCAACAAAAGTCTTCATAGGGTTACACAAGGCATTGCTGCCTTTCCAAAATGGTGTCTAGGTTGGAGATGCGTCTTGACGTCCCTGAAGTGTCAGATGATGAGGCTTGATGATGAGTGTCTCTCTGGATTAATAGATCTCGGTATGGATGGATGTCCTGTGGATAGATGGGTGTGTCTGTGTCATATATTCCAATTGCTATATATATGGAATTCTACCTCCTGATAATCCAAAAATTCTCACTGTTAAATATTGCTGCATCGGAAATGTGTGCTCATACTGTACATTGGCAAATACCAGATCTCCTAAACATTATACATATTGTGGGGGGGTTAGCTCGGCAGCGGGTGTGTGTGACCCCCGGGATGGGCTCCCCACACAAAAACAGGCCCAGCAAACGGAGGTTGTGGTTTTCAAAATCAAAAAGGTGCGGTTTATTTTCTATTTACAGTGACAAAACACAGCAAAGCAAAAGAAACATAAATAAAATAAATCCTGGTCAACTTGACCTCTGACTAAACATACAGGTTTCCTAACTAACAACTGGGATCAGCCTAGTGCTGTCCTAGTCCCTAAGTCCCTGGTTTTAAATGTCCAAGCAAATAGCCACACAGGCTTTGTCTCACCGCACAGGGGTTCACTCTCCCTAGACAGTCCACACAGGTCTGGTTCCAGGCATGAGCTAACACCTAATGAATCTGGGAGTTCTTATAGAGGCCTAAATGAGCTGACAAGCTTCAGCTGGTCTCATCAACTCCCTGTCTGCACGACGCCCCACACTCTCCCTAGAGGTATGAGTCATCCATGAGCCCACTAGCCTCAGCTGGGCTTATACAACTCTCCACCTAGTTGTATAAGTCGGCGTAAAGCCTGAATCTGGGCGAAATATATCTACCCCCCTGGATGCAACCAGGTGACTTTACCTTCCTGCTGTCACATACCCCCCCCTCTTGTTTTAACCTCGGGGTTGGAACACCAGCAATCAGGCATTCATGTACTCGAGACAAAGCATCCACATTCCCCATTTGAACGCCAGGGCGATGCTTTACTGTGAAGTTGAATTCCTGGAGGGCCAGGAACCACCTATTCACTCTTCTATTTGTTTCCTTGTTTTGAGCCATCCACTTTAACGGAGCGTGATCCGTAACCATGTCAAAGTGCCTACCTAGCAGGTAGTACCGAACGGAATCTAGAGCCCACTTCACCGCTAAACACTCCTTTTCAACGGTGGCGTAATTTACCTCATGGGACTTCAACTTCCTGCTGAGGTAAATGACTGGGTGCTCTTCCCCGTTCCAGACCTGGGACAATACTGCTCCTAACCCCACATCTGACGCATCACTTTGTACGACAAAGTCTTTAGAGAAGTCGGGTGAGTACAACACTGGCTGGCTACATAAGGCTTGTTTCAAGAATTGGAATGCTGCCTCAGCCTCGGGGGTCCATTTAATCATGACCGACCCTTTCCCCTTCGTCAGGTTGGTTAGGGGCACAGCCTTAGAAGCAAAGTGGGGAATGAATCGCCGATAATACCCAGCGATTCCCAGAAAGGCTCGTACCTGCTTCTTGCTGTTGGGACGTGGCCAACTCTGGATGGCCTCGACTTTGTTGAGTTGGGGTTTTATTACTCCCCTCCCAATGGTGTACCCAAGATATTTGGCCTCCTCCTGCCCAATGGTACACTTCTTGGGGTTAGCCGTAAACCCCGCTTCCCGAACAGAGTCCAGGACTGCTTGCACTTTTGGCAGATGTGAGGCCCAATCTGTGCTATGGACAATTACGTCATCCAGGTAAGCCGCAGCATACTTCCGATGGGGCCTCAGCATCTGGTCCATTTTCCGCTGGAATGTGGCCGGCGCATTCTGTAACCCGAACGGCATTCTTTTATATTGGAACGCCCCGTCTGGGGTTACAAATGCGGTTTTCTCTTTGGCCGACTTGGCCAGGGGGATTTGCCAATACCCTTTTGTGAGGTCAAGAGTCGTCATGTATCGGGCTGTTCCCAGCCGGTCGATCAACTCATCTATACGTGGCATGGGGTAGGTGTCAAATTTTGTAACTTTGTTCAACTGACGAAAATCGTTACAAAATCGCCAGCTCCCATCCGGTTTAGGCACCAACACAATGGGACTAGACCAATCACTTTGGGACTCCTCTATCACCCCTAAGTTCAGCATTTTCTGTACTTCCTCCCGTATTGCCTCCCGTCGGGCCTCTGGGATCCGATAGGGTTTTAACTTCACCCTTTCACCGGGCGGGGTAATGATGTCATGCTCTACCCCAGATGTTTGTCCCGGCAGCTCAGAGAATACCTCCTTGTTGCGAAGCACAAACTCCTTAACCTCCTGTTGTTGGGGTTGTGACAAGGTGGCTGCTATTCCAACCTCAGGAATCACGCAACCAGTTTGAGCTGGTGACCAAGTGTCTGCGACTAGGGACTCTCTATCCCTCCAGGCTTTCAACAGATTAACGTGATAGATCTGTTCGGGCTTTCGCCTTCCTGGTTGTCTGACCTTGTAATTCACTTCGCTCACTTTTTCCATTATCTCATAGGGGCCTTGCCATTTGGCAAGGAATTTACTTTCAACCGTAGGGACAAGTACCAGTATCCTATCCCCCGGGGAAAAGGTACGGGTCTTGGCTCCACGGTTGTACACTCTCTGCTGTGCTAACTGCGCTTGGGCCAAATGTTCCTTCACGATGGGCATTACCTGTGCAATTCGGTCTTGCATCAGGGCGACATGCTCAATCACACTCCTGTGGGGAGAACTCTCACTTTCCCAAGTTTCCTTGGCAATATCCAACAGCCCTCTTGGGTGTCTCCCATACAGTAACTCAAAGGGGGAGAATCCCGTAGAGGATTGGGGCACCTCCCTAATAGCAAACATCAGATAAGGAAGTAGACAGTCCCAATCCTTTCCATCTCTATCCACCACTTTCTTCAACATTTGTTTTAGGGTTTTGTTGAATCTTTCAACCAGCCCATCGGTTTGGGGGTGATACACAGATGTACGTAATTGCGTCACTTTGAACAATTTACACAGCTCCTTCATAACCCGGGACATAAAGGGTGTACCTTGGTCCGTAAGCAGTTCTTTACAAATACCCACCCGGCTAAACACAAGAGATAGCTCTTTGGCTATGGTTTTGGCCGAGGTATTTCGGAGAGGGATCGCTTCTGGATAACGGGTGGCATAGTCCATTATGACTAATATGTACTGGTGCCCCCTAGCGGACTTGATTATAGGACCTACCAAATCCATGGCGATCCTCTCAAACGGGACCTCAATGATGGGTAGAGGGACCAGCGGGCTACGGAAATGTGGCATCGGGGCCGACCTCTGACACACAGGGCAGGAGGAACAATAATTTTCTATGTCCTTCATCACCCCCGGCCAATAGAATCTCTGTAATATCCTCTCTCGGGTTTTCTCTGTCCCCAGATGACCTCCAAGAATGTGCCCATGGGCCAACTCCAACACCAACTTCCTGTAAGGTTTGGGCACCACAAGCTGCTCAACGGTTTCTTCTGCCCTTTTTGCCACCCGATACAGTAGGTCCTTCTCTACGCTGAAGTATGGGTAAGTGCAGGTATTATCTGGGTTCACTAACTCGCCATCTATTTTCACTACGTTTTCCCGTGCCTTTATTAGGGCGGGGTCTTTCAACTGTTCTGTGGCAAAGTTTTCCCTGTGAACCTCAAGATCCGAAAACTCCACAGACGGTAGGTTTTCGTCTGAGGAGGTGGGCTCCTCTCCAGTTTCTTGAGTCTCCCCTGCCAATACTGATAAGGGAAATTCCGGAGAGTCCTCACCACTCTCAGGGGAGTTCTGGCTATCACATTCCTGGTACATAGGGGCACCAGTGAGGGGCTCAGGATCATCCCACAGTTCCCAGAACTTCGGAAAATCCCTTCCCACAATGGCGTCATGCGGTAACTGAGATACTAAGCCCACTGGATGAGAGAGGGTACCTTTGGGGGTCTCGAAACACACTGTAGTCACTGGATACTCTCGGGTGTCCCCATGCACACAAATAACAGCTACCTTGCTATTCCCAGAGACCTCTGTTTTAACTAACTCAGCCTTTATCAGGGTCACAAGGCTACCTGAATCCAGCAACACCACAACATTTCTACCATTAACACACATTTTGCATAAATGTTTCTCAGTTCCTCGAATGGCAGTGCATGCGACTGTCGCACACAGCGACTGACGTCTGCCCGTCAGAAAGTCACACTGCATGGGTTCCTCCACAACCGGGCAATTGGCTGCAATATGTCCCGCTTGCCGGCAGCGGTAGCAAACGATCCTTCTTGCCGCCTCTTGAGCCGCTGATTTCCCAGGCTGTTCTCGCCAAACTTGGGGTAGAGCTCCCACCCTCTCACTCTCTCCACCCTCACCCCTTGGAATCCTCTTATCCGCCCCTGGGGATGGTCTGGTCTTAGGGTGGAAAGTCCGAGTGTCTCTGGAAGAGGCCATCAGGTTCTCTGTAGCCAAGTATTTCTCCACACGATCCACAAGACCATCGGCCGTCTCTGGGTCTCCATGGCTTACCCACTTTTGGATGGCAGTAGGAAGAGCTCTCAAAAACCGATCCATTACAACACGTTCCACAATCTTTGGTGCGGACAAAGTCTCTGGCTGTAGCCACTTTCTGCTCAGGTGAATGAGATCATACATTTGAGACCTGGGGGGTTTTCCAAGCTGGAAAGTCCAGTTATGCACACGCTGAGCCCGGACAGCCTGGGTGACACCCAGCCTTGCCAAAATTTCAGCTTTTAGCATCACATAGTCTTTTGCTTGGTTAGGCTCTAGGTCATAGTAAGCTTTCTGCGATTCACCAGTTAACAGAGGAGCCACCAGTCCAGCCCACTGCTCCTCAGGCCACTTTTCTCTTTCAGCGGTCCTTTCAAATGTGGTCAAAAATACCTCTGGATCATCCTCTCCAGTCATTTTTGTCAATAAACGACTCACCCCAAAGGACGCGGTATTAGTGGGACGGCTTTCCTCACTGGTCTGCGGACGTTGCTGCATTACTGCTTCCATCTGTTGTTGTAGTCTCTGCTCTTGCTTCTGCAACAGGTCTATGAAGCGGGCCTCAGATTGCTGCTGGGCTTGTTGCTGAGCCTCCAGACTCTGTTGCAAAGTTGCGTTTGTCTGCTGCTGGGCTGCAAGGCTCTGTTGATGAGCTTGCTGCTGGGCTGCGAAGCTCTGTTGTTGAGCTGCAAGGCTCTGTTGATGAGCTTGCTGCTGGGCTGCGAAGTTCTGTTGTTGAGCTGCAAGGCTTTTTTGCAAACCTGCATTTGTCTGCTGTTGATTGCCATTTGCTAGAGCCAGCTGCTTCAGTATCTCCTCCATGCTGGCTTAACAAAAAACTACCTGCATTCTCCACCAACTGTGGGGGGGGGTTAGCTCGGCAGCGGGTGTGTGTGACCCCCGGGATGGGCTCCCCACACAAAAACAGGCCCAGCAAACGGAGGTTGTGGTTTTCAAAATCAAAAAGGTGCGGTTTATTTTCTATTTACAGTGACAAAACACAGCAAAGCAAAAGAAACATAAATAAAATAAATCCTGGTCAACTTGACCTCTGACTAAACATACAGGTTTCCTAACTAACAACTGGGATCAGCCTAGTGCTGTCCTAGTCCCTAAGTCCCTGGTTTTAAATGTCCAAGCAAATAGCCACACAGGCTTTGTCTCACCGCACAGGGGTTCACTCTCCCTAGACAGTCCACACAGGTCTGGTTCCAGGCATGAGCTAACACCTAATGAATCTGGGAGTTCTTATAGAGGCCTAAATGAGCTGACAAGCTTCAGCTGGTCTCATCAACTCCCTGTCTGCACGACGCCCCACACTCTCCCTAGAGGTATGAGTCATCCATGAGCCCACTAGCCTCAGCTGGGCTTATACAACTCTCCACCTAGTTGTATAAGTCGGCGTAAAGCCTGAATCTGGGCGAAATATATCTACCCCCCTGGATGCAACCAGGTGACTTTACCTTCCTGCTGTCACAATATATATTAGAATTATCACATGGCCACACCTGTTATTATGAGAATGTGAACGTTATTATAACAGGCTATTTATAACTAATTAAACTACCGTATATACTCAAGTATAAGGCGACCTGAGTATAAGCTGATGCCCTAATTTTACCACAAGAAAAGTGAAAAGTTTTTGACTCGAGTATAAGCCTAGGGTGAGAATGCAGCAGCTACTGTAATCGGAAAAGAGGGTCAACAATGCCCATTTGCAGATTTACTGTGCTCATTTGCACTCCTCACTGTGCCCATTGCAACCTCACTGTGCCCATTGCAACCTCACTGTGCCCATTGCAGCCTTACTGTGCCCATTCTCACTGTGCCCATTGCAGCCTTATTGTGCCCATTCTCACTGTGCCCATTGCAGCCTTACTGTGCCCATTGCAGTCTTACTGTGCCCATTCTCACTGTGCCCATTGTAGCCTTACTGTGCCCATTCTTACTTTGCCAGTTGCAGCCTTACTGTGCCCATTCTCACTGTGCCCATTGTAGCCTTACTGTGCCCATTCTCACTGTGCCCATTGCAACCTCACTGTGCCCATTGCAGCCTTACTGTGCCCATTCTCACTGTGCCCATTGCAGCCTTACTGTGCCCATTGCAGCCTTACTGTGCCCATTCTGACTGTGCCCATTGTAGCCTTACTGTGCCCATTCTCACTGTGCCCATTGTAGCCTTACTGTGCCCATTCTGACTGTGCCCATTGCAGCCTTACTGTGCCCATTCTCACTGTGCCCATTGCAGCCTTACTGTGCCCATTGCAGTCTTACTGTGCCCATTCTCACTGTGCCCATTGTAGACTTACTGTGCCCATTCTTACTTTGCCAGTTGCAGCCTTACTGTGCCCATTCTCACTGTGCCCATTGTAGCCTTACTGTGCCCATTCTCACTGTGCCCATTGCAGCCTCAGTGTACCTGTATTCTTGACCGGCTGCGGGCATCCATTTTTCAAAAGCATTTTTTTATCTCTCAAGGTGTTAGTGCCTTATGCTGTAGCAGCTGCGCACATAATAATTTCTTTTCACTTGTCATTTATTTTTGTATGTCTCCATAAGCGCGAGTTTTAGTTTTTGTTTACTTAGAATGACACCTGGTGGTAAAAGATGGCAATGCTTAAACAAACAACGAGTCAATGGTTAACCGGATGAACCAATAGAAAAGAAGTCCCACTTTCTGGGCTAGGCTTATTAAAAAAATGTATAAGCTTATTGTTGAGAACGGAATATATGACAAGTTGAGGATGACACACACCCATCCATCCACAGGACATCCATCCATACCAAGATCTATCCATCCAGAGAGACACTCCTCATCACGCCTCATCATCTGACACCTCAGGGACGTCATGATGCAGCTCCAACCTAGCGAGACACCATTTTGGAAAGGCAGCCAGTTTAGGAGACTCTGGTAACGACCATTGTAAGCCAGCAGCCATTTTAAAAGGGTAACTATAATACATTGACATTTTACTGATTCGTTGCTTAGCTTGATAAGCCTATTGATTTATTTATTTTGATGGCTAGATTGCTCTCCACCTGATATCATAACCATTTCAATTTTTCTTTAAATCTATTTTTGTTTTTCCAATTTTATTTATTTTCTGTATTTTTTCGCTATAGTAGCATAAAATTTTTATGTATTTTACCGCTTATTCCTTCTGCAGGGGAATAACTGTTAAGCCCCGTACACACGATCGGATAACCTATGGATTTTCGTCCGATGGATTTGACCATCGGAAATCCGATGAAACTGTTTTTCATCAGTCTTGGCCACACACCATCAGTCAAAAAACCGACCGTTCCAAACGTGGTGACGTAAAACACTCTGATGAGCCGAGAAAAATGAAGTTTAATGCTTCTGAGCATGCGTCGACTTGATTCTGAGCATGCGTGGGTTTTTTAACCGATGGACTTGCCCATAGACGATCGCAAATTACCATCGGTTCTTGATCCATCGGAAAATTTTAAAACAAGTTCTATTTTTTCCATCTGATGGAAAAAAGACCGATGGGTACCATACACGATCGGTTTGTCTGATGAAAACCATCCATCGGACGGTTTTCATCAGTTAAACCGATCGTGTGTACGGGGCTTTACACTTCGTAAAACGCAGACTATTGTCTGATAGATATATATATATATATATATATATATATATATATATATATATATATATATATATATATATATATATAAATATATATATATATATATATGGTTATTTTGTACATGGGGAGAATTCAATTAACGTATATACTCGAGTATAAGCCGAGTTTTTCAGCACTTTTTTTGTGCTGAAAATGCCCCCCTCGGCTTATACTCGAGTCACCTTTTTGCGCCTGATCTCCCAGATTTGGGGACCCGGTTCCGGCTGGCTGTAGGTTCCCTGGACTCCATTCTTGGCCCACATGTAGCCCCACTCTTTCTCTACAAGTGTGCAAAGTTTTTTATCTGGGGGACCTACGGCCGGGGAGCACCGATTTTTCAAAGCCGGGTACCCCCTCTATAGACTCCCATGTTAAACGGTCATTTCTCTGGTGGGTTTGGGGACCCGGAACCCGCCGGTCGTAGGTCCCCTGGACCCGGAACTTGGAACACATGTAGCCCCCTTTCTCCTCTACAAGTGTGCAAAGTTTATTGTCTGGGGGACCTACGGCCGGGGAGCACCGATTTTTCAAAGCCGGGTACCCCCTCTATAGACTCCCATGTTAAACGGTAATTTCTCTGGTGGGTTTGGGGACCCGGAACCCGCCGGTCGTAGGTCCCCTGGACCCGGAACTTGGAAAACATGTAGCCCCCCTTTCTCCTCTACAAGTGTGCAAAGTTTATTGTCTGGGGGACCTACGGCCGGGGAGCACCGATTTTTCAAGGCGGGCACCCCTTTCATAGACTCCCATGTTAAATGTCAGTCTAGTCATGGACACAGTGAGGCACAGTGAGGCATGCAGATGGACACCCTAGGCTTATACTCGAGTCAATACGTTTTCCCAGTTTTTTGTGGTAAAATTAGGTGCCTCGGCTTATATTCGAGTATATACAGTATTTTGTTTTTCTCAATACATAACGATGTACTGTATATTATCGAGTGTTATATACGCTTTTGTTATTTTTATGTAAAATTTTTGTCTATGTCCATCCACTGATCTAACTATTTATTGTGAATATTTGACTTAGCGAATAAATATTAATTTATTTCCATATTTAGTCTGTATTCGTATCAATCACTGTTATTCCAAAGAAATTTTACTGGTCTAAAATTACTCAAAATAATTAATCGTTCAGACAATTCCTGACACAAACGCATAACAGACTTGGCCCCTTAGTTCCTGACCTCAACCCCATAGAACACCTTTAGAATTAGAGCGGAGACTGTGGGCCAGGCCTTCTTGTCCAACATCAGTGCCTGACCTCACAAATGCGCTTCTGGAAGAATGGTCAAACATTCCCATAGACACCCTCCTAAACCTTGTGGACGGCCTTCCCAGAAGAGTTGAAGCTGTTATAGCTGCAAAGGGCGGGGCCAACTCAATATTGAACCCTACGGACTAATGCCCTGTACACACGATCGGACATTACGACAACAAAACCGTGGATTTTTTTTCAACGGATGTTGGCTCAAACTTGTCTTGCTTACACACGGTCACACAAATGTTGCTCGGAAATTGCGAACGTCAAGAACGCGGTCACGTACAACACTATGACGAGCCGAGAAAAATGAAGTACAATGATTCCGAGCATGCGTAGGATTTTTGTGCGTCGGAATTGGCTACACGCGATCGGATTTTCCGACAACAAGCTCCCATCAAACATTTGTTGTCGGAAATTCCGACCTTGTGTACGCGGCATAAGACTGGGATGCCATTAAAGTTCATGCGCGTGTAAAGGCAGGCGTCCCAATACTTTTGGTGATATTGTTTTTATCGCACAGGGTCCTGATATTTTGCAGTATATCTTTTTTATGAAATGACTTATATTATATAAATGCTTTGAGCTGGTGAAATATCGAAGTCAGGTTTCCAAGATTTAGACTGGCCAGATTATGTTGACTCTTCTCTTCGTCTGTGTACAGATGCATGTTGGAGGTCCCTCCATCTTGTAGACATTGACCAGGGGTTATCTTTACATTTTGTTTGGACATTGTGTGTATTTTGCCTTGGAAGGTTAGTTGATGTTTGCTGGTTTCAAGGCCTTATTACACAAGTCTTATGTGGAAAAAAAAAAAACCCCAGCTTTTTCTAGGCTCAAGGTGGGGTAAACTTATGTAGCACTACCCCCGAAGGAGCTGCTGGTTTAGATTTGGGCCTTGCACGTTACCTCACCGTTCGTTGTCTAGAGGATGAGAGTCTGTAGAAACTACAATGTCCACACAAGTTATAAATCCTTTTCGTTAGGCTTTATTTCACACAAAAAAATGTGCATATAAAAAAAAGAAAATACTGCGCTAATCTAAAGTGCGTGGAAATAAAGCTGCTACATAAAATGTGACTAAAATGAATGAACATGGAATAAAGATGTAAATGAAAAATAAAGCCCAATGATTCGGGCCTCCAATAAAAACAAGATGATAAAATATCAGTATAGTGAGTCCACACAGTGTCCATACAAAAATCTGTGTTGTAAAGGAAAAAACATACAGCACTGAAGGGTCATCACATAACTCTTGTAGATAGAGAGAGGTAGAATACTCTTACCAGAACGTTGGACCTGTGGTTTAGGAAGGTCAAATAGGCATACAAAATCCCAGTGGCACACCTCATCAGTTGATCTGGAAACTGGATCAGATGGGTCCCCAATGCGAACTATCCGGCAGGCTCCCCAACCCGACAGCAGACTCTGGGTTTCACACCGATCCAAGTGGTCCTCCGATGGAACTGGAACCGCCACACAACGGGAAGACTATTTACCACGGTAAATATAAGCAACCAGTGGCCAAAGGAAGCTTTTACTTAACCAACCACCCATGTGAGGAGAAAAGAAGGAAAAGGGAAGCTCCAATGGTGCAGGTCAATGTGGGTTTATTCAACCAACATAAAAGTGATCACAACAGTAAAAAAGTAAAAAATGGGCAGTGAGTAAGGTAGTGTGCCAAGCCCTACGCGTTTCGAACAAAAGTTCTTCCACAGGGTATCCATTTATTTCACACAAACTTGCACAGGTAGTTTTAGAGCCTTTAAGCCAACCCGGCACACTGTAAGGTAACATAAGCTACGGTGCATCCTCCAATAAGGTTACCAGGCCTTCCCCGAGACACCAGCCTTCCGCTTGGTCCTCTCCAGGACAGGTCCTCCCCTGGTTTCCTCCATTGAGTGGCTTCCTCCCGCAGGACAGACAGCACAGGATCACCTTCAAAGTGTAGGCCCCAGTCAGGACTACTGAACAAAAGTGGATAAGGTCTGATGCAACCATTCTATCATCTCCATCCCTATAAAAACAGAAAAGAAGGATCGCCCTTGGGACTTTGAATGAGGTGGTAGAAATTGGCACATGTTCACCCATATATGTACAAAAATATATATAATTTATTGATTACAAATTGCTGTAAAACAAACGGAAACAACAATAATTGTGTGTCACCAGGCATAGTGGCCTATGTTTACAACATAAGTACACATAAACTCAAATATATTACAAATATGTTACATCCATATAAGAACACAGTGATGGTGATGAAAGTTGCTGGGCCAATGGACATAATTGCACAACCAGTAAAATACTTTGTTCGTCTGTTTTTCGAGTACCCCCATACAGACTGCGCTGCACATCCGAGTATCTTTTTTCCGTGGTGGTGTCCGTGTGCCTTGCCCCCTCAGCTCCCGAACTGGTTGATTAATTGCTACCACCCGGGTATTCCGTGATTGGTAACTTAGGCCTGAGCAGTGGTGAGTATAGGGTCTTCTTCCCCTTTGACCTTTTTTACTTACCACTTTATCTGCCCCCCACCCTCTTTTTCCTTTTTAGTACTACATTTTTTACTGTTTTACTACAGATACAACGATACGCACTTGCCCCTGATGAGCGAGCAGAGCCTCGTGAAACGCGTAGGGCACCACTAATGCGTTTATGTACCTGTGAGGATCTATGCTATCTGCTAGAAGCCTACCAATCGGTTGTACATCATTATTTTTTTTTTATACAAAGTATTTTACTGGTTGTGCAATTATGTCCATTGGCCCAGCAACTTTCATCACCATCACTGTGTTCTTATATGGATGTAACATATTTGTAATATATTTGAGTTTATGTGTACTTATGTTGTAAACATAGGCCACTATGCCTGGTGACACACAATTATTGTTGTTTCCGTTTGTTTTACAGCAATTTGTAATCAATAAATTATATATATTTTTGTACATATATGGGTGAACATGTGCCAATTTCTACCACCTCATTCAAAGTCCCAAGGGCGATCCTTCTTTTCAGTCAGGACTACTGGGCCTACCCAGCAGAGATGCAGCCTCGGGCCAACATGGCTCCGCGGCTGAAATTTGACCATCACATACCTTGGGCCAGGAGGGCCACAAGGCGAAGAGCCCCGAAAAAATGGCATCTGCCCCTTAAGTACCCTTCCCCGGCATGCTCGGCGGGGTAACCCCTCCCACTGAGATGTTCCCGGGGGAAAAATACCTAATACACTCTGGCCTGCCTGTGTTCCAACACTGGCCTGTGGTGGTAACGCCACCTTCAGGCAAACAATGGGAAATCCACTCCAAGCACAGCCATATCTGGAACAGAAGCTGATTTAGCCTCAATCATCAAAGTCTGAGCTAACTACCAGCTCAGCCACCCACTAAATTTAAACATTGGCCTGGTCATCAGGAGCAGGGCGCTACACTTATAAGGATAGGTAAAAGGAGCGCCCAGTATCCAATCAGAGGTAAATAAAAGGTGAATGGTTGTTTTATTTACTTCTGATTGGATACTGGGCCCTCCTTTTACCTATCTTTACAAGTTTATCTGGTAACGACCTTGAGGCCATACCCAGAGGTAGCAGCCCAAACCTTTAAAAGAGGCACACCGACAGCCAGCAATCCCGGCATGCCGGGAATATAATTGTTTCCTGAAACTGTAATAGATTTATCCCTGGTCCAATTCCAGGATGTATGTTCTATTCTGCCTCTGACCCAAATTCAAAGTGCATGTGAATGCATGCATGCAAAAAGGATCACACTGAGACACACTAGTCAATATGAGCTCTTTCTCATCAACAGGGATTTATTCAGGGTCACAGCCCCTTATATAAACAAAGTGACATAAGCAAATGTCATCACATATGTGTGTATATCATTGGTTCATCTGTGTATGGTACTTTTTCTGTGACATCTGTTCTTGGCCACAATGCTACATTCCTTAGCTCAGCGCCATCTTTTAGTACACGATGGGAGGGGCAGAAAGGAGGGGGTAAAAGGAGTGAGGAGTGGATGAAACAAATAAAAAGAATAAAGAAGAAAAGAAAATAACAATATTTTAGTGGTTAGAAGAGAGAGATAACATAGACATAACATTTTATCAACTCCATCACAAAACCATTAACTCAATGGGTTTACTTCCACTTTAACTAGTTCAGAAAATACTTTTTTTTTCAATTCCCAGCAATTCCAGTAATGAACAAAATATGCCTAAAGCCCTGTACACACGATCGGTTTTACCGATGAAAACAGTCCGATGGACACGCGTCTTCCCTGCAGGGATGTAGTCTCAAGGGAGGGGGAGAGCACCCTGACTAACCCCCAGCCACAATGGCTTGGATGATGGGAGAAAGCTTACTGAGGAGGAACAGGAAGTGAGAAATTCAGACAAAGAAAAAAACATTTAGAAGGGAAATACAAGGAAAGCGTAAGTGAACCAACAATGCACGAGCTTAAAGGAACCTATTTAGAAAATAAAAAACAAACCTTTACAACCCCTTTTAAATAGCTTTACTAACATGTGTCAAAGTTCCAAAATTGGGTCTGGGCGTTAAAGCGGAGGTCCACACAAAAAGTGAACCTCCGCTTTTCGGAACCCTCCCCCCCTCCGGTGTCACATTTGGCACCTTTCAGGGGGGAGGGGGGTGCAGATACCTGTATAATATTTGCATCCACTTCCGTGAATGACTCCCACGGGAGTCACTCCACTTCCCGTCACCCCCCCCCCCCTGCTGCCTTTTGGGAAACACACTGGTCCCAGGAGACAGTGGGGACCAGTGAGGGCACGCGGCGCGGCTCGTGCATGCGCAGTAGGGAACCGGACAGTGAAGCCGCAACGCTTCACTTCCTGATTCCCTTACCGAGGATGGAGGTGGGGGCAGCTGAGAGACGAGCGATTGATCGGCCTCAGCTGCCGACATCGCGGGCATGCTGGACAGGTAAGTGTCCATTTATTAAAAGTCAGCAGCTGCAGTATTTGTAGCTGCTGGCTTTTCAAAAAAAATAAAAATTGTGTGGACCTCCGCTTAAAGGTTTGTTTTACCCTCGGGGCATGAAGGGGTTAATACCACTTTAAAGGAAAATAAAAAATAATTCTGAGTCTCTTTTATATTTTATAAAGTAGATTTGTAGATGAAGCTCTCGGCTTCCCGGTGACAGTCCTGGAAATGTGTCAGAGCTGCCTGCAGTTTAAAGATTTTGATGTGTTGAGAAAAGTATATAGACATTTCCTGCAAAGCCTGAAAGAATACGAGACGCCCCGTATTTTCTTGTGTATTTCTGGACTTCAAACCGAGACAAACAGAAAATCCGGAGCTGGAGAACCAGGTCAAGTCATTTTAATCTGATTGAGCCGGTTTGATAGCAAAAAGATTTGGCATCTTGCAAAAGTCAACAGACAACAAAGTTCAAAGAGCCGAAGACCTGATGGCAAGCGGCTCCTGTCATGGAGTCATCATGCACACGGATCAAATATTCCATTATTCTCCGAGACAGAATGACAGCAGAACCACACAAATAAAAGAATGGATCCAATTATTTAACAGCATAGGTGTGCACAGCCTATTGCATTAGGGTGTGCACCACAAAGCTCAAACACACACTACCGATCACTCACTATGTTCATTCTGTAAGGGAAGGGGCTGGTAAATTACATATTTATGGGCCCCTTCCCCACTCCTAAAACATCCCAGCAGCAAAAGCCGATAGGAGAGGAGGGAAGCTGGCAGCGATGCGGGGGGAAAGATGGGAGCCAGGGCAGAAGGGGGAATCTGTGCTTCTCAGGGTGATTAGGGTGTGCCTGGGCACACCTGGCACACCCTGTGCGCACGCCGATGTTTAACAGACTTGTCTGCCATCGCATGTGTGTCCTCCGGCTCCAGGAATTCCAACTATAATGGATTTAATAGTACAGCAGTATTGGGGGTCATGAATAAAATCAATCATGAATGAACTAGATTATGAATAAAATGGATCATACATACGATAGATAATGAATAGAATAGATCAGTGATGGCTTAACCGGCGGGGACACCCATGTTACTAATCCTTCCTGTGAGAGGCACCTCATACCCCACTCGGGATTCCATGGCTGTGGCTCTACAAATATGCCCCCCCCCCTTATATGAGGAACCCTTTGATAAATGAAAACAAGGCTCTATACTAAATTGATGGTCGGGATTTTATACGGGTGGATATATTCAAGTAGCAGCTGTGCTCCCCCTTCAGGGTTAATCACACAAGTATCTTGATATCGACATGCGCATTGTGAGGATTGATATACATTTTTCTTCTTTACTCAACATTCCACTTTGAATC
The DNA here is from genome assembly GCA_029206835.1 of Rana muscosa. NCBI lineage: Eukaryota > Metazoa > Chordata > Amphibia > Anura > Ranidae > Rana > Rana muscosa. Next base: position 310,274,068 of record CM055124.1, on the reverse strand, counting down.
AACTGACCGTACTCCTTATTAATAGAATCATCAGTTGACTTTGGTTATATTGGAGGTGAGATTCTTTCCTCCTTAACCCAAAACATCTGGTTTACTCTCCACCTTTGTCAACTAATTTGGTGGAAAGGATTGATCTGGGTCCTTAATCTGTTTTGTGTGGTGTCACTCTATAACTGGTCTCAAGGTTCATTAGCACCTACCCAATATTTCCTGAGGAAGCTATTAAAATGTGTGAAACGCGTTGACAAGAAGGCATGGAGAAGTCTATGGATCCTATTCATTAATAATTCTATACAGTGTCTTGTATCCATTACGGATCTTGCATACCACGATTTCAGATCCACACTTCCATGTCTTTTCTATTGGGTATCTGTTGACTTTGTCAGTTTAGTAGGGTGTTCTTGTCTGTTTAATGTTATTTTAAACCATTTTGCAATAAAGACACTTTAATTTGAACTACTGCCTCATGTTAGGCCCACAAATTCCTCCTTGTTTTGATAGAAATAAAGGGAGGAAAGAGGGTGTGGACAGTTGCTGGGCTGTCCTCTCACACACTCAAACCACGAGGAAATTTTGTGGACTATCCCGGTACCGATAAGCAGACAATCAACTTCAATAAAAATTCTCATTTATTACATATGTAGCGGGGTGTTCCCCTTTAATGCAGAGAGACAAGAAGTTCCAGGGGAGAGGTGAGTCGGGAGGAAGTAAAGAGACATTATGGAAGTGAAAGCAGAGGAGAGAGAGACTACATCTCCCAGTACATCTTGCAGCACCCAGGGTGCATTGCTCCAGAACAGAGACTGCTGGGGCAGACTTTATAAAGGGGAGGCGGAGTTTTGGTCGCTCTCTTTGGATCCCCCTCTCCTAGCAAGAGGATGTCTGTGCTGAACTGCTGTGTGCACAAGGCCTGAAGCCCGGGCCGTGTGCTCCTTTCCAAAGAGCCCTCTGCCAGCCTAGCAGAGCCTTAGAGACATCTAATCCTCCTTGCTGCAGTACACCAGAAGGATTGAAGACTTGGATGTCGGTGGATTCCTGTTCCTAGACGAATCGATGGAGGAAAGGGACTTGGACTTGTCCAGGTGGTGAGAGCTGTTTAAAGACAGATACTTTATCTTTACTATTCGTTGGGATTACAAAGTTGTTCTTCAAGTGCACCACCGAGAGATTGCTAGCGAATATTGTTTCACTGAACTTCCATTTAGATCAGCCAGGCCTGACTGCATAGGTAGACATTGCTGGGTGTTAGTCTACCCATGAGGGGAAGTAGCTGTAAAAGGGCAGCGCTAGAGTTGCATAGCAATACTTTATTATTCTGATTACTCTGTTTATCTTTATTACTGTTTATTGCAGGGATCTGCAACTTGTTATACTGTTGTTTATTACTTGCCCATTAGCCTCAGTAAAATATCTGGGTAAAGTACATTTGGTGTCAGTTCCGCTTACTTTAATAGGAGTTTTAAAGTATATTCTGTGTATGTTTGTTATAGGACTGCGTCACCAACAGTTGCGATCACGCGGTCCTATTTCTCTATCACCAGCTGTGCCACGGGAGGTTAGAGCCGATTGCCGGGGGTTGACAGCGGTGCACTGCAGGGCCCAAATCAATATCAGCGGCTCTCTTAACTGGGGGTAGCGCTACACATATAAAAAACACACAAATGAAAAAAATCAATAAATCAATAAAAAGGGAAATTAAACCTTACAGTATACAATTACTCATAGGTTTTTCCCAAAGGGAGTATCTGGTAATTGAGTTATCCTCATAGATTAAGGATCCTCTACTAGTTGCGCGGTCTTAATGCCGCTTCGTCAGGAGGAATAATCTATAAAAACAGGTAGTTTATTTAAGACCTGGTCTGCGAGTGCACGCAGGTCCGTTGGTCTGCGAGTGCACGCTGGTCTGCGGGTGCACGTAGGTCCGTTGGTCTGCGGGTGCACGTAGGTCTGCGTGGTACCTGTGTATTGTCTTGTTGAGTACCTGTGTATTGTCTTGTTGAGTACCTGTGTATTGTCTTGTTGAGTACCTGTGTATTGTCTTGTTGAATAGTTGTGTCAGGAAGCTAGTGTTAGGTAATTTGGACAGGGTATAATCTCGAATCCTCATTAAATTAATAGGTACGATGCCCGGCGGGTGTGTCGAGGCGACTCGGTGTACATCTTGCAGCATGTATGCGTTCCTTGATCATCTGATCGAGGGCGATTACTGCTGTGCAAAATGTAAGCACATTGTTTCCCTGGAAGCCCAGGTTATGAATCTAGGGAAGCAACTGTCAGCACTGGGAAGACCCTCCACACTAAAGGAGAGCTGGATACGTACCCGTCAGGTGATGGCAGGGGCCAGCACAGATGTGGGTGGAGACAAAGAGGTGCAGGCACTAGAAAGAAGATGGGTGACAGTCAGGAAGGGTAGAGGGCGAAGTGCCAGGGAGGCCGATCCAGGGCTGGAGCATCCCAATAAGTATGCTCCATTGAGTGACATTGGTGAAACCAGTCAGGGACCAGCACTGCTGGAGCTGAGGGACTCTCCTAGCTGCCGGGGGAAGAACTCCTCCAGTGAGAGTGGGGGGGAAGCGAAGGGAAAGGAAAGACAGATTCTGGTGGTAGGGGACTCAATTCTTAGAAGGACAGAGAGGACAATCTGTAACAAAGACCTGAAGCGCCGAACTGTATGTTGTCTACCGGGCGCTCGGGTTCGGCACATCACGGATCTGGTGGACAGATTATGGGAGGGGCTGGGGAAGACCCAGCTGTCATGGTGCACGTTGGCACCAATGACAAAGTCAGAGGCAGATGGAGTGTCCTAAAGAAAGATTTTAGGGACTTGGGAGCTAAATTGACTAAAAGGACCTCCAAAGTAGTATTCTCAGGAATACTATCGGTACATCAAGTCACACCAGAAAGGCAGAGGGAGATTAGGGAAGTGAACAAGTGGCTGAAGAGCTGGTGTAGTAAGGAGGGGTTTGGGTTCCTGGAGGACTGGGCCGACTTGTCAGTCGATAACCAGTACTATAGAAAGGGACGGACTGCACCTAAATGAGGAGGGTGCAGATCAGCTGGGAATAAGGATGGCCAAAAAGTTAGAGGGGTTTTTAAACTAGGCGATGGGGGGAAGGTCCAGAGATAGTGAGAGTCAGTGGGGAACATATTCTAGAGGGTAGTATTAGGGGCATTTGTGGTAGGGTAACCAAAGCACATAAACCCAAGGTAAGTATAGTAGCAAGTCCTAGTTGCAATCTGGGAACACCCAAGAGGATAGTATGTGACCGCTCAAAATATATTAATGCATTAAAGTGTCTGTTCACCAATGCCAGAAGTCTGCCAAGCAAAATAGGTGAGTAGGAAGCTCTGGTGCATGAGGAGAGCTATGATGTAATCGGTATTGCTGAAACTTGGCTTCATTCCTCACATGACTGGGCTATTAATATTCCGGGATATGCACTCTTTCGGAAAGACAGGGTAAAAAGGAAGGGTGGAGGGGTCTGTCTCTATGTGAGAAGTGATCTCAAAGCGAGTGTGAAAGAGGATCTGGTGGATGGAGAGTGGGATGAGTCTGAAGCATTATGGGTGGAACTGCATACAGATGTGCGTAGTTCAAAGCTAATCATTGGAGTTTGTTATAGACCACCCAATGTTATTGAGGAGGTGGAGAATTAGCTCCTTGCACAGATGGAAATGGCTGCAAGGGCTGGGACGGTGATAATAATGGGGGATTTTAACTACCCAGAAATTGACTGGAGTAATGGAACTGCTGGGACAGTTAAAGGGCAAAAATTTATAAACCTATTGCAGGACAATTTCATGGTCTGGTTTATTGAGGCCCCAACTAGGAATGATGCTCTGTTGGACCTGGTAATCTCAAACCATGCAGAGCGTATTACTAATGTTCAGATAAAGGAACACCTGGGTAGCAGTGACCATAACATGATTTCATTTGATGTTAGTTGTAAACAGAAATCACATACGGGAAAGATAAAAACACTTAATTTCAAGAGAGCAAATTTTCCAAGGATGAGTGCTGCTCTCCAGGACTTAGACTGGGAAGGAATATTGCCATCAATGGGCACAGAACAGAAATGGGAATTCTTCAAAAAGACTGTTTGTGAACTCACTGCAAAGTATATTCCCATGGGCAATAAGTTTAAAAGGCTAAAAATAAAACCTATGTGGCTCAAGGACAAAGTTAAAAAAGCTAGAAACTATAAGAAAAGAGCTTTTAAAAAATATAAAAATGAGGGAAAACTAGTGTCATTTAAATGTTACAAAGAATATAACAGGATATGTAAAAAGGAAATCAAGGATGCAAAAATTCAAATTGAACGACAGATTGTAAAAGATAGTAGGACAAACCCCCAAAAAATCTTCAAATATATTAATAGTAAAAAGGTCAAGTCTGAGCATGTAGTCCCTTTACAAAATAATCTAGAGTGGGTGACTTGTGGACAAAGAGAAGGCTAATTTATTAAATACTTTCTTCAGCTCTGTGTATACAAAGGAGCATGGGGGAGCTCATGTTCATAATGGGGGTGGTAGTGACACAGCCCCAAATCCACAATGGCTCAAAAGTGATATGGTCCAGAAATATTTAGACGGAATAAAGGTGGATAAAGCACCTGGACCAGATGGCATACACCCACGGATCCTAAAAGAATTTCAAAGCCATTGTATTTAATTTTTAGGGACTCATTAATGACGAGAATAGTACCACTGGATTGGCACAGGGCCAATGTGGTGCCTATATTTAAAAAGGGAATTGAGTCTTTACCAAGTAACTATAGACCTGTTAGTTTAACTTCCATAGTTGGGAAGATACTGGAGAGATTAATAAAAGACCACATAGATGAGTTCTTGCTGGAAAAAAACTATTTAAGCAACAGACAGTATGGATTCATGAAAGACAGAAGTTGTCAGACAAACCTGATTTCTTTTTATAAAGAGGTAAGTAAAACCTTGGACAGAGGGGTGGCTGTGGACGTGGTATACTTGGACAGAGGGGTGGCTGTGGTATACTTGGACAGAGGAGTGGCTGTGGACGTGGTATACTTGGACAGAGGGGTGGTGGTGGACGTGGTATACTTGGGCAGAGGGGTGGCTGTGGATGTGGTATACTTGGACAGAGGGGTGGCGGTGGACGTGGTATACTTGGACAGAGGGGTGGCGGTGGACGTGGTATACTTGGACAGAGGGGTGGCGGTGGACGTGGTATACTTGGACAGAGGGGTGGCGGTGGACGTGGTATACTTGGACAGAGGGGTGGCGGTGGACGTGGTATACTTGGACAGAGGGGTGGCGGTGGACGTGGTATACTTGGACAAAGGGGTGGCGGTGGACGTGGTATACTTGGACAGAGGGGTGGCGGTGGACGTGGTATACTTGGACAGAGGGGTGGCGGTGGACGTGGTATACTTGGGCAGAGGGGTGGCGGTGGGCGTGGTATACTTGGACAGAGGGGTGGCGGTGGACGTGGTATACTTGGACAGAGGGGTGGCTGTGGACGTGGTATACTTGGACAGAGGGGTGGCGGTGGACGTGGTATACTTGGATTTTGCAAAAGCGTTGGATACAGTTCCCAACACACGGCTCATGTGTAAGGTAAAGTCTACAGGATTGGAAATATCAGTTTGTAAATGGATAGAAAACTGGCTAAAAGACAGAATTCAGAGAGTAGTGGTCAATGATTCTTACTCTGAATGGTCCAAGGTTATCAGTGGTGTACCCCAAGGTTCAGTGTTGGGACCCTTACTTTTTAATATGTTTATAAATGATATTGGGTCTGAGATCAAAAGTAACATTTCTGTCTTTGCAGATGACACTAAGCTATGCAGTGGAATAACGTCCTTACAGGATGTCGCCAATTTACAAGCCGACCTCAATGCTCTGTCTAATTGGGCGACTATGTGGCAGATGAGGTTTAATGTTGATAAATGTAAAGTTATGCACTTGGGGGCTAAGAATATGAAAGCATCATACATACTAGGGGGAGTACAACTGGGGGGATCCATAGTGGAGAAGGATCTGGGGGGGATCCGTAGTGGAGAAGGATCTGGAGGCATCTGTAGTGGAGAAGGATCGGGGGAGATCCGTAGTGGAGAAGGATCTGGGGGGGATCCGTAGTGGAGAAGGATCTGGGGGGGATCCGTAGTGGAGAAGGATCTGGGGAGATCCGTAGTGGAGAAGGATCTGGGGGATCCGTAGTGGAGAAGGATCTGGGGGGATCCGTAGTGGAGAAGGATCTGGGGGGATCCGTAGTGGAGAAGGATCTGGGGGGATCCGTAGTGGAGAAGGATCTGGAGGCATCTGTAGTGGAGAAGGATCGGGGGAGATCCGTAGTGGAGAAGGATCTGGGGGGGATCCATAGTGGAGAAGGATCTGGGGGGGATCCGTAGTGGAGAAGGATCTGGGGAGATCCGTAGTGGAGAAGGATCTGGGGGGATCCGTAGTGGAGAAGGATCTGGGGGGATCCGTAGTGGAGAAGGATCTGGAGGCATCTGTAGTGGAGAAGGATCTGGGGAGATCCGTAGTGGAGAAGGATCTGGGGGGATCCGTAGTGGAGAAGGATCTGGGGGGATCCGTAGTGGAGAAGGATCTGGGGGGATCTGTAGTGGAGAAGGATCTGGGGGGATCCGTAGTGGAGAAGGATCTGGGGGGATCCGTAGTGGAGAAGGATCTGGGGGGATCCGTAGTGGAGAAGGATCTGGGGGGGATCCGTAGTGGAGAAGGATCTGGGGGTTTTGGTAGATCATAAGCGCAATAATAACATGCAATGCCAAGCTGCGGTTTCCAAAGCGAGCAAAGTCCTTTCTTGTATAAGAGAGGTATGGACTCCAGAGAGAGAGACATCATCTGTACAAATCATTAGTAAGACCTCATCTGGAATACGCAGTTCAGTTTTGGGCCCCAGTTCTCAAAAAGGATATCGGGGACCTGGAGAAAGTGCAGAGAAGGGCAACCAAACTGATAAGAGGGATGGAGGAGCTCAGCTATGAGGAAAGATTAGAGGAGCTGAATTTATTCACTCTTGAGAAGAGGAGAATAAGGGGGGATATGATCAACAAGTACAAATATATAAGGGGTCCATATAGTGAACTTGGTGTTGAATTATTCACTTTACGGTCATCACAGAGGACAAGGGGGCTCTCTTTGCGTCTAGAGGAAAAGAGATTTCACCTCCAAATACGGAAAGGTTTCTTCACAGTAAGAGCTGTGAAAATGTGGAATAGACTCCCTGCAGAGGTGGATCTGGCCAGATCAGTAGATTGCTATAATAAAGGTCTGGATTCTTTCCTAAATGTACAGAATATAACTGAGTACTGACATTTATAGGGAAAGGTGATCCGGGGAAAATCCGATTGCCTCTCGGGGGATCAGGAAGGAATTTTTTCCCTGCTGTAGCAAATTGGACCATGCTCTGCTGGGGTTTTTGCCTTCCTCTGGATCAACTGTGGATATAGAATTGGGTATATGGGAGTGCACAATATTTTTTTTTTTTTTATGGTTGAACTGGATGGACTTGTGTCTTTTTTCAACCTGACTAACTATGTAACTATGTAACTATATATACAGGTTGGCAAGCAGATAATAGTAACAATATTGTTATTGCTGTTCTGTTAATATTATATGCTTGCCAACCTGTATATAGGCAGCCTTATATAGCCTTATATAGTGTGGGGCATGGACTTAGCCCCCTGAGCCATGATTGGCCAATCATGGCTCTCTCAGCAGATCGTGCTGTGATTGGCCAAAGCTTGCAGGCCAGGTGCATGCTTTGGCCAATCAGCAGCTTGCAGGTCAGGTGCATGCTTTGGCCAATCAGCAGCTTGCAGGTCAGGTGCATGCTTTGGCCAATCAGCAGCTTGCAGGTCAGGTGCATGCTTTGGCCAATCAGCAGCTGTCAATGCACTGCGATCTGACAATGCATTATGGGGCACCTTGTGGAGCTCGAATTTGCCGCGAACGCCCCATATGTTTGGATCGTTTGCGGACAAACGAACACCCGATCTTCAATTTGAACATCAGGACCATCCCTATTGAGGAGATACAACCATTGGGTATGCACACTATATAAAGAGACAGTACACTGCTTTCCTATTTGGTAGGCACATCATATTTAAAGAGACAGCACACTATTTTCCAATAATTTAATTTATAAACATACTTTTGATTTATTACTAATATCGCTGAATAAGAAGAGGCAGCGCCACCTACACCTCTCTCCCTATACATCTATTTGTCCATCCCACCTTGATTTCAGAGGTAGGCAGCAGACTATATCATCATAGCGCGGGATCCTATACTCTACTTAATGGCGCCCTTTTCCGGTGGTGGTCCGTCCATTAGGGGCGCCCCGGCGCCGCCCCCTCTATCCTCGCCACCCCCTATATGGTTAATGCTGCTGCAACCCCCTATTCATGCATCCGGCCCCTTTCAGGGCACCGGGCGCCTGAATTACAGTGGCGGGGGGTGTTTTTTTTTATGCACCTGTTTAGAGCCATAGGCTCTAATAGGCTTCAAAATAGGATGGACTTTTGGCGCAGAGCATTGCGCCATGAACCCACCCAGGTGTTACAACAGAGAATTAATATTTGCTATTGTAACACTGATCCTCAATTCGGCCAATCAGGAGTGGGTGTGAGACCTGTTTTCCGACTGGCCGAAAAGAAAAGTCTCCTGGTTGGCCGCCGAGGAGGAGGAGGGAAGAAATGGAAGCCACCGCTGCCGTGGAGAGAAGGGGAACGGGACGGGAGGCCGCCGCCGAGCATGGGAAGCCTTGATGGGGAAATGCGAGCTACCGACCGACCGGGGGGGAGGGGACTGTCGATGGCATACTGTTTGCCGCCCCCCCCCAAAAAAAAACGAATACCACCGGCCGCCACTGCCCCTTTCTCAAGCCTCGGAGGAGGACCCTTGTGGTCTTGTGTGGGTGTGCTGAGATTTTACCGATTTTGTTCAGAAGGGTTTTTCCTTACCGTGAGCAGTGGCGGTGCTTCCATGAGGGGCGCAAGAGTGCTGCCCCCTCTCTCCTGCACCTGTCTGTCACCATAGATAGATTCATGCGTTGCATAAATCTATCTATGGTCGCCGCTGACACCCCCTATTCAGGTGTCCGGCCCCTTTTCAGGCACCAGGCACCTGAATTACACCAGCGGGGGTGTTTTTTGGAAGCACCTAATTAGAGCCATAGGCTCTAATAGGTGTGCAAAAAAATGAACAGCGGGCGCCATTCTGGGCGCTCGCTGTTCACTCAGCTGTGTGTTAGTAAAGAGAAGGAATTTGCTTTGCTAACACTAAATCCACCTCTCAGCCAATCAGGTTGCCGGGTCTGTTACCGGTCACCTGATTGGCTTAAACGTCAGGCGCTGTGATTGGACGCCTGAGAGAGGATGAAAGAAGACATGAAAGACGTGCAGGAGACCCCTGCTGACCCGCTGCAAGACAGGTAAGTGCCGGCAGCATCTGATGGGGCACAGTAGCGGCAATTGATGGGCACACTGGCAGCAATTGATGGGTACAGTAGCTGCGTTTGATGGCACAGTGGCCGCATTTGATGTCACAGTGGCCGCATTTGATGGCACAGTGGCCACATTTGATGGCACAGTGGCTGCGTTTGATGGCACAGTGGCCACATTTGATGGCACAGTGGCTGCGTTTGATGGCACAGTGGCCGTGTTTGATGGCACAGTAGCCACATTTGATGGCACAGTGGCCGCATTTGATGGCACAGTGGCCGCATTTGATGGCACAGTGGCTGCGTTTGATAGGCACAGTGGATGCGCTTTACGGGCACAGTGGCTGCGCTTGATGGGCACAGTGACTGCGTTTGATGGCACAGTAGCCACATTTGATGGCACAGTAGCCACATTTGATGGCACAGTGGCCGCATTTGATGGCACAGTGGCTGCGTTTGATAGGCACAGTGGATGCGCTTTACGGGCACAGTGGCTGCGCTTGATGGGCACAGTGACTGCGTTTGATGGCACAGTGGCTGCGTTTGATGGGCACAGTGGATACGCTTTACGGGCACAGTGGCTGCGCTTGCTGGGCACAGTGGCCGCATTTGATGGCACAGTGGCCGCATTTGATGGCACAGTGGCTGCGTTTGATAGGCACAGTGGATGCGCTTTACGGGCACAGTGGCTGCGCTTGATGGGCACAGTGGCTGCGTTTGATGACACAGTGGTAGCATTTGATGGGCACAGTGGATGCGCTTTACAGGCACAGTGGCTGCGCTTGCTGGGCACAGTGGCTGCGTTTGATGACACAGTGGTAGCATTTGATGGGCACAGTGGATGCGCTTTACAGGCACAGTGGCTGCGCTTGCTGGGCACAGTGGCTGCGCTTGCTGGGCACAGTGGCTGCGTTTGATGGTACAGTGGCTTTGTTTGATGGCACAGTGGCTTCGTTTGATGGCACAGTGGTAGCATTTGATGGGCACAGTGGCTGCAATTGAAGTTTTTTTTTTTTTTCAGTTTGTTACTGCTGCTGAGCTTAAAAAAAGAAAAAAAAATAGATTTTCTATTCCTTGTCAGAATTAATCTCTATACTGATGGACGTGTCAAGTAAAGTATTTTTTTATCGGAACCGCCGTATGTCAAAGTGATCTTATTTTTAAAAAACAGTTTTCGGCAGGGTTCTGGCTCAATTATCGGGTGCAGGCTGTTATCTTCGTAATGAAAAGTGCCGGCGGTCAAGGAGGTGTTTCTTAAAACACGACGGTCCTGCAAAAACATCCCATTAATTAAATCTATGAATTTGATGATTTTGCTTCTTTTTTTTAGCAAGGCAATTAGAAGTGGTAATTCGCCATCAGCTGAATTAATATTATTGGGCTTTTAGAGGTGAGAAATTTTAATGTTTAATTCTTCTGCCATACCCAGGATTTACGTGTTTTCACATAGGAGGCGGCGTACCACAGACCTTCTAATGGTCCCCATTTGTCACGGCCCAGTGAAATTCTACACATAGGTTTCTTTAATGTACGTGTATCAGGGTGTGAGTAAAGCGCAACTCAAGGCAAACAGCTAAATATACAGTGCTTGGAAAAGTATTCATACCCCTTTCATTTTTCCACATTTTGTCATGTTACAACCAAAAACGTAAATGTATTTTATTGGGATTTTATGTGATAGACCAACACAAAGTGGCACATAATTGTGAAGTGGAAGGAAAATTATAAATGATACAAATAAATATGTGAAAAGTGTGTGTGTGGGGTGGGGGGGGGGGATTTGTATTCAGCCCCCTTCACTCTGATACTCCTAACTAAAATCTAATGGAGCCAATTGCCTTCAGAGGTCATCTAATTAGTAAATGGAGTCCAACTGTGTGTCATGTAATCTCAGTATAAATACAGCTGTTCTGTGAAGCCCTCAGATGTTTGTTAGAGAACCTTGGTGAACAAACAGCATCATGAAGGCCAAGGAACACACCAGACAGGTCAGGGATAAAGTTGTGGAGAAGTATAAAGCAGGGTTAGGTTATAAAAAAATCTCCCAAGCTTTGAACATCTCACGGAGCTCTGTTCAATCCATCATCCGAAAATGGAAAGAGTATGGCACAACTGCAAACCTACCAAGACATGGCCGTCCACAGGGCCGCTGTTAGAAATCATTCATGGGGCCCCGTACAGTCTACCTGATGGGGCCCCCTTTGACCCCGCCCTCGACCCCACCCCTGGCCCCACCTCTGACCCTCAAAAGTTGCAGGGGGGACATATGGTGCAATGAATGTGGAAGTAATCGGGTGGTTTCAGAGCTGCTCGAATTACTTCCACATGAAAAATGACAGCTGCCTTTACAAGTGTACAGTCTCCAGCCAGAAATGTGTGTACGTGAAAGACACTCCGTTTTAAAACGGTGTGGTTGAGGGGCTGTAAAAACAAAGCTCAGCTGTGCGTGTTTACTCCCCCCGCCAAACACAAGTGTGCAGTAGCGTCTTACAGTGCCTTGTGATCTTTAGGCCTCATGCACACAGGTGTTTTTTTTTTTTACTGATTACAAACGCCCCTCTATGTTATCCTGTGTTTATGCACACATAGACTTTTATAATCTTTTAGGCTTCATGCCCACAGACGTTTTTACAGCTGCGTTTTTTACAGCTTAAAAACGCCTGTCCATGTTATTGTAAAAAAAAAATATATATATTTTTTTTAGAAAAAAAAAAAACGTCGGAGCTAAAAAACACGATCGCTGCGTTTTTGCACGTTTCTTGACGCTTCGTGTTTTTTTTTATGCCTGACGCCGACGCTGAGGAACGCACTTGTCCTGTTTTTTTTTTTACAGCTTAAAAACGCCTATGCTATTTGCAGCTCAAAAACATGGACAGGCGTTTTTAAGCTGTAAAAAACGCTCAAAAACGCGGCTGTAAAAACGTCCGTGGGCATGAGGCCTTAATGGCAGGGGCATTTACAGGCAGGAAAAATAAAACAGGGCCAGTGCGTACAGGAGCAGTGTTTTGGCTGAAAAAACTTTTGACGCGTGAAAACGTGCCTAAATGCGTATTAACACTAGGCCGTTTTAAATGTCATTTTTTTTTGGTCGAAAAAAACGACCGTGTGTGGGCTCCGCGGCAGTGTTTAATTTTTCTCGTCGTTTTTAATGCCGTTTTTCTCGTCGAAAGAAACGGCAGAAAGCCCACAGATGGTCGTTTTTCTCGTCGAAAGGAAAAAATTTCGTTTTTCTCGACGAGAAAAACGGCCGTGTGTACGCGGCATAAGAGCTGTGAAAATGTGGAATAGACTCCCTGCAGAGGTGGATCTGGCCAGATCAGTAGATTGCTATAAGAAAGGTCTGGATTCTTTCCTAAATGTACAGAATATAACTGGGTACTGACATTTATAGGTAAAGTTGATCCGGGGAATATCCGATTGCCTCTCGGGGGATCAGGAAGGAATTTTTTCCCCTGCTGAAGCAAATTGGATCATGCTCTGCTGGGGTTTTTTGCCTTCCTCTGGATCAACTGTGGGTATAGAATTGTGTATATGGGATTGTATGATATTATTTTTATTTTTTATTTTTTTTATGGTTGAACTGGATGGACTTGTGTCTTTTTTCAACCTGACTAACTATGTAACTATGATATAGACGATTCTGCTAAGATTACAATGGAACACGTCTTCACTCACTGTGTGCTGCCCAGTGCGTGCCTCGCGCTACCCTCCGCCGCCACCAGGATTCGTTTTGCCGTTCCCTCCCTGTCAGCTGTCTCAGATCAGTGCTTGAAAGAGCGGAGCAGGCAAGTCACTGTACAGATCACTCCGCCGAGCACCGGGGTAGAGCGGCCGGGACCCAAGAGCATGCGGCTGGGCGCAGGTTTGTGTACCTCCGCCCGAAAATGGAAAAGTTGTCCCTCCCCTGCGCCCACCTCATGAGCCCCTCTGTTCACGTTATGGGGCCCAGGAAAATATATTTTTACACTCCCTAAGCCTGTAGGAGCGGGGGTATAATTTATTCAGCCCTTTTTTTTTTTTGTTATGAAATACACTATAAATCTGTCCGGGTCCCCCTGATGAGCTGTAAGGGCCGGGGCCCGATACAACAGGGCTGGTTGTACTGCCCTATCAGCGGCCCTGGCCGTCCACCTAAACTGACCGGGCCGGGCAAGGAGAACATTCATCAGAGAAGCAGCCAAGTGGTCCATGGTAACTCTGGAGGAGCTGCAGAGATCCACAGCTCAGGGGGGAGAATCTGTCCACAGGACAACTATTAGTCGTGCTTCTCCACAAATCTGCCCTTTATGGAAGAGTGACAAGAAGAAAGACATTGGTGAAAGAAAGTCATAAGAAGTCCTGTTTGCAGTTTGTGAGAAGCCATGTGGGGGACACAGCAAACATGTGGGGGACACAGCAATCATGTGGGGGACACAGCAAACATGTGGGGGACACAGCAATCATGTGGGGGACACAGCAAACATGTGGGGGACACAGCAATCATGTGGGGGACACAGCAAACATGTGGAAGAAAACCTGTTATGCCTTGTACACACGATCGGAATTTCCGATGGAAAAAGTCAGATGGAATTTTTTCATCGGACATTCCGACCGTGTGTGGGCCCCATCTGACTTTTTTCCATCGGAATTTAGAAGGAGAACATGTTCTCTTTTTTTCTGATGGAAAAAATTCCTATCGGAAATTCTGTTCGTCTGTAGGGAAGTCCGACGGAGAAAAAACCATGCATGCTCAGAAGCAAGTCGACGCATGCTCGGAAGCATTGAACTTCATTTGTCTCTGCTCATCGTAGTGTTGTACGTCACCGCTTTCTTGACGGTCGGAATTTGGTGTGACAGTGTGTATGCAAGACAGCTTGAACGGAATTCCGTCGGAAAAATCCGTTGGAGTTTATCCCGACGTAAAATCTGACCGTGTGTACAAGGCATTATAAACCGGCGTGAGACGGTCAGGAACAGGTTAAGCTTTGGCAATAGAACCTGGAAGCTGATTGGTGTCTCTGCAGGAGTGTGACTAGTTTTGCACTCTCTAGCTGTAGTAAATATCCCCCCCCCCCCGGGTGTCCTCAGCTAGTTATGCAATATACAGAATTCATGGCAGCTGGCTGAAAGCTTGTGACATTCGATCAGTGAATTTTTTATAAATAGACCCCCTAATTTTGCAATATAAAGCATAGAAAACCAATGTGGATGGTATATAGGAAGAAAATATAGTTCCCCAGTAGTGATGAGCCGAACACCCCCGGGTTCGGTTCGCACCAGAACCCGCGAACGGACCGAAAGTTTGCACGAACTTTAGAACCCTATCAAATACAATGGATGCGAACGTTCGGATTCTAAAGTGCTAATTATAACGACTAATATGCATGTTATTGTCCTAAAAAGGCATAAAGTGAAAAAAAAAAAGTGAAATATTCCTTTAAATATCGTACCTGGGGGGTGTCTAAAGTATGCCTGTGAAGTGCCACGTGTTTCCCGTGTTTAGAACTGTCCCTGCACAAAATAACATTTCTAAAGAAAAAAAAAGCCATTTAAAACTGCTTGCGGCTTTAATGTAATGTCTGGTCCCGGTAATATGGATGAAAATCTTTAAGAAAAATGGCATAGCTACCCCATGACCCCCCCCCCCTACCCCAGCCCATTACCAGCCCCTTTGGGTCTTGTATGGATATTAAGGGGAACCCCGCACACAAAATAAAAAAGGCCCTATATACTCTGAACTGTGGCCAATCATTGCTCTCCTCGCTGCCGGCGCTGTGATTGGCCAAGCATGCAGGGTCACAGTGCATGCTTGGCCAATCACAGTGCCGGGATTACACTGCGATGGCGCAGTGTATTGTGGGCCGTTCACGTCACTCGAATTTGGCGCGAACGGCCCAAATTGTTCATTGTTCGCCGAACGCGCGAACAGCCGATGTTCGAGTCAAACATCGAGCTCATCCCTATTCCCCATAATGTTATGTAACATTTAATGAGTTTCTGCAAGTTTAATAAACCTTTCTGGGAAGAGTATTAATTTTTTACAAATGTTTGGCCTATTTTTCTTAAATCTGAGTTCTCGTATATTCAGGATGACGTATATCGGACTCACGTGATAATTTATATATGTGTATTAACCACTTGCCGACCGCCCACTGTATATATACAGTCAGGTCCATAAATATTGGGACATTGACACAATTCTAATCTTTTTGGCTCTATAAACCACCACAATGGAATTGAAATGAAAGGAACAAGACGTGCTTTAACTGCAGACTTTCAGCTTTAATTTGATAGAATTTACATCCAAATCAGGTGAACGGTGTGGGAATTACAACAGTTTGTATTTGTGCCTCACACTTTTTAAGGAACCAAAAGTAATGGGACAATTGGCTGCTCAGCTGTTCCATGGCCAGGTGTGTGTTATTCCCTCATTATCCCATTTACAAGGAGCAGATAAAAGGTCCAGAGTTCATTTCAAGTGTGCTATTTGCATTTGGAATCTGTTGCTGTCAACTCTCAATATGAGATCCAAAGAGCTGTCACTATCAGTGAAGCAAGCCATCATTAGGCTGAAAAAACAAAACAAACCCATCAGAGAGATAGCAGAAACATTAGGTGTGGCCAAATCAACTGTTTGGAACATCCTTAAAAAGAAAGAATGCACCGGTGAGCTCAGCAACACCAAAAGACCCGGAAAACCACGGAAAACAACTGTGGTGGATGAGCGAAGAATTCTTTCCCTGGTGAAGAAAACACCCTTCACAACAGTTGGCCAGATGAAGAACACTCTCCAGGAGGTAGGTGTATGTGTGTCAGATGAAGAACACTCTCCAGGAGGTAGGTGTATGTGTGTCAGATGGAGAACACTCTCCAGGAGGTAGGTGTATGTGTGTCAGATGGAGAACACTCTCCAGGAGGTAGGTGTATGTGTGTCAGATGAAGAACACTCTCCAGGAGGTAGGTGTATGTGTGTCAGATGGAGAACACTCTCCAGGAGGTAGGTGTATGTGTGTCAGATGAAGAACACTCTCCAGGAGGTAGGTGTATGTGTGTCAGATGGAGAACACTCTCCGGAGGTAGGTGTATGTGTGCCAGATGAAGAACACTCTCCGGGAGGTAGGTGTATGTATGTGTGTCAGATGGAGAACACTCTCCAGGAGGTAGGTGTATGTGTGTCAGATGGAGAACACTCTCCAGGAGGTAGGTGTATGTGTGCTAGATGAAGAACACTCTCCGGGAGGTAGGTGTATGTGTGTCAGATGAAGAACACTCCAGGAGGTAGGTGTATGTGTGTCAGATGGAGAACACTCTCCAGGAGGTAGGTGTATGTGTGTCAGATGAAGAACACTCTCCAGGAGGTAAGTGTATGTGTGTCAGATGGAGAACACTCTCCAGGAGGTAGGTGTATGTGTGTCAGATGAAGAACACTCTCCAGGAGGTAGGTGTATGTGTGTCAGATGGAGAACACTCTCCAGGAGGTAGGTGTATGTGTGTCAGATGAAGAACACTCTCCAGGAGGTAGGTGTATGTGTGTCAGATGGAGAACACTCTCCAGGAGGTAGGTGTATGTGTGCCAGATGAAGAACACTCTCCGGGAGGTAGGTATATGTGTGTCAGATGGAGAACACTCTCCAGTAGGTAGGCGTATGTGTGTCAGATGGAGAACACTCTCCAGGAGGTAGGTGTATGTGTGCCAGATGAAGAACACTCTCCGGGAGGTAGGTGTATGTGTGTCAGATGGAGAACACTCTCCAGGAGGTAGGTGTATGTGTGTCAGATGAAGAACACTCTCCAGGAGGTAGGTGTATGTGTGTCAGAGGGAGAACACTCTCCAGGAGGTAGGTGTATGTGTGTCAGATGAAGAACACTCTCCAGGAGGTAGGTGTATGTGTGTCAGGTGAAGAACACTCTCCAGGAGGTAGGTGTATGTGTGTCAGATGAAGAACACTCTCCAGGAGGTAGGTGTATGTGTGTCAGATGGAGAACACTCTCCAGGAGGTAGGTGTATGTGTGTCAGATGAAGAACACTCTCCGGGAGGTAGGTGTATGTGTGTCAGATGAAGAACACTCTCCAGGAGGTAGGTGTATGTGTGTCAGGTGAAGAACACTCTCCAGGAGGTAGGTGTATGTGTGTCAGATGAAGAACACTCTCCAGGAGGTAGGTGTATGTGTGTCAGATGGAGAACACTCTCCAGGAGGTAGGTGTATGTTTGTCAGATAAAGAACACTTTCTAGGAGGTAGGTGTGTGTCAGATGAAGAACACTCTCGAGGAGGTAGGTGTATGTTTGTCAGATGGAGAACACTCTCCAGGAGGTAGGTGAATGTGTGTCAGATGAAGAACACTCTCCAGGAGGTAGGTGCACGTGTGTCAGATGAAGAACACTCTCCAGGAGGTAGGTGAATGTGTGTCAGATGAAGAACACTCTTCAGGAGGTAGGTGTACGTGTGTCAGATGAAGAACACTCTTCAGGAGGTAGGTGTACGTGTGTCAGATGAAGAACACTCTCCAGGAGGTAGGTGTACGTGTGTCAGATGAAGAACACTCTCCAGGAGGTAGGTGTATGTGTGTCAGATGAAGAACACTCTCCAGGAGGTAGGTGTATGTGTGTCAGATGAAGAACACTCTCCAGGAGGTAGGTGTATGTGTGTCAGATGAAGAACACTCTCCAGGAGGTAGGTGTATGTGTGTCAGATGAAGAACACTCTCCAGGAGGTAGGTGTATGTGTGTCAGATGAAGAACACTCTCCAGGAGGTAGGTGTATGCGTGTCAGAGGGAGAACACTCTCCAGGAGGTAGGTGTATGTGTGTCAGATGAAGAACACTCTCCAGGAGGTAGGTGTATGTGTGTCAGGTGAAGAACACTCTCCAGGGGGTAGGTGTATGTGTGTCAGATGAAGAACACTCTCCAGGAGGTAGGTGTATGTGTGTCAGGTGAAGAACACTCTCCAGGAGGTAGGTGTATGTGTGTCAGATGAAGAACACTCTCCAGGAGGTAGGTGTATGTGTGTCAGATGAAGAACACTCTCCAGGAGGTAGGTGTATGTGTGTCAGATGGAGAACACTCTCCAGGAGGTAGGTGTATGTGTGCCAGGTGAAGAACACTCTCCGGGAGGTAGGTGTATGTGTGTCAGAGGGAGAACACTCTCCAGGAGGTAGGTGTATGTGTGTCAGATGAAGAACACTCTCCAGGAGGTAGGTGTATGTGTGTCAGGTGAAGAACACTCTCCAGGAGGTAGGTGTATGTGTGTCAGATGAAGAACACTCTCCAGGAGGTAGGTGTATGTGTGTCAGATGGAGAACACTCTCCAGGAGGTAGGTGTATGTGTGTCAGATGAAGAACACTCTCCGGGAGGTAGGTGTATGTGTGTCAGATGAAGAACACTCTCCAGGAGGTAGGTGTATGTGTGTCAGGTGAAGAACACTCTCCAGGAGGTAGGTGTATGTGTGTCAGATGAAGAACACTCTCCAGGAGGTAGGTGTATGTGTGTCAGATGGAGAACACTCTCCAGGAGGTAGGTGTATGTTTGTCAGATAAAGACCACTTTCTAGGAGGTAGGTGTGTGTCAGATGAAGAACACTCTCGAGGAGGTAGGTGTATGTTTGTCAGATGGAGAACACTCTCCAGGAGGTAGGTGAATGTGTGTCAGATGAAGAACACTCTCCAGGAGGTAGGTGCACGTGTGTCAGATGAAGAACACTCTCCAGGAGGTAGGTGAATGTGTGTCAGATGAAGAACACTCTTCAGGAGGTAGGTGTACGTGTGTCAGATGAAGAACACTCTCCAGGAGGTAGGTGTACGTGTGTCAGATGAAGAACACTCTCCAGGAGGTAGGTGTACGTGTGTCAGATGAAGAACACTCTCCAGGAGGTAGGTGTATGTGTGTCAGATGAAGAACACTCTCCAGGAGGTAGGTGTATGTGTGTCAGATGAAGAACACTCTCCAGGAGGTAGGTGTATGTGTGTCAGATGAAGAACACTCTCCAGGAGGTAGGTGTATGTGTGTCAGATGAAGAACACTCTCCAGGAGGTAGGTGTATGTGTGTCAGATGAAGAACACTCTCCAGGAGGTAGGTGTATGTGTGTCAGAGGGAGAACACTCTCCAGGAGGTAGGTGTATGTGTGTCAGATGAAGAACACTCTCCAGGAGGTAGGTGTATGTGTGTCAGGTGAAGAACACTCTCCAGGGGGTAGGTGTATGTGTGTCAGATGAAGAACACTCTCCAGGAGGTAGGTGTATGTGTGTCAGGTGAAGAACACTCTCCAGGAGGTAGGTGTATGTGTGTCAGATGAAGAACACTCTCCAGGAGGTAGGTGTATGTGTGTCAGATGAAGAACACTCTCCAGGAGGTAGGTGTATGTGTGTCAGATGGAGAACACTCTCCAGGAGGTAGGTGTATGTGTGCCAGGTGAAGAACACTCTCCGGGAGGTAGGTGTATGTGTGTCAGATGGAGAACACTCTCCAGGAGGTAGGTGTATGTGTGTCAGATGGAGAACACTCTCCAGGAGGTAGGTGTATGTGTGTCAGATGGAGAACACTCTCCAGGAGGTAGGTGTATGTGTTTCAGATGAAGAACACTCTCCAGGAGGTAGGTGTATGTGTGTCAGATGGAGAACACTCTCCAGGAGGTAGGTGTATGTGTGTCAGATGAAGAACACTCTCCAGGAGGTAGGTGTATGTGTGTCAGATGGAGAACACTCTCCGGAGGTAGGTGTATGTGTGCCAGATGAAGAACACTCTCCGGGAGGTAGGTGTATGTGTGTCAGATGGAGAACACTCTCCAGGAGGTAGGTGTATGTGTGTCAGATGGAGAACACTCTCCAGGAGGTAGGTGTATGTGTGCCAGATGAAGAACACTCTCCGGGAGGTAGGTGTATGTGTGTCAGATGAAGAACACTCCAGGAGGTAGGTGTATGTGTGTCAGATGGAGAACACTCTCCAGGAGGTAGGTGTATGTGTGTCAGATGAAGAACACTCTCCAGGAGGTAAGTGTATGTGTGTCAGATGGAGAACACTCTCCAGGAGGTAGGTGTATGTGTGTCAGATGAAGAACACTCTCCAGGAGGTAGGTGTATGTGTGTCAGATGGAGAACACTCTCCAGGAGGTAGGTGTATGTGTGTCAGATGAAGAACACTCTCCAGGAGGTAGGTGTATGTGTGTCAGATGGAGAACACTCTCCATGAGGTAGGTGTATGTGTGCCAGATGAAGAACACTCTCCGGGAGGTAGGTATATGTGTGTCAGATGGAGAACACTCTCCAGTAGGTAGGCGTATGTGTGTCAGATGGAGAACACTCTCCAGGAGGTAGGTGTATGTGTGCCAGATGAAGAACACTCTCCGGGAGGTAGGTGTATGTGTGTCAGATGGAGAACACTCTCCAGGAGGTAGGTGTATGTGTGTCAGATGAAGAACACTCTCCAGGAGGTAGGTGTATGTGTGTCAGAGGGAGAACACTCTCCAGGAGGTAGGTGTATGTGTGTCAGATGAAGAACACTCTCCAGGAGGTAGGTGTATGTGTGTCAGGTGAAGAACACTCTCCAGGAGGTAGGTGTATGTGTGTCAGATGAAGAACACTCTCCAGGAGGTAGGTGTATGTGTGTCAGATGGAGAACACTCTCCAGGAGGTAGGTGTATGTGTGTCAGATGAAGAACACTCTCCGGGAGGTAGGTGTATGTGTGTCAGATGAAGAACACTCTCCAGGAGGTAGGTGTATGTGTGTCAGGTGAAGAACACTCTCCAGGAGGTAGGTGTATGTGTGTCAGATGAAGAACACTCTCCAGGAGGTAGGTGTATGTGTGTCAGATGGAGAACACTCTCCAGGAGGTAGGTGTATGTTTGTCAGATAAAGAACACTTTCTAGGAGGTAGGTGTGTGTCAGATGAAGAACACTCTCGAGGAGGTAGGTGTATGTTTGTCAGATGGAGAACACTCTCCAGGAGGTAGGTGAATGTGTGTCAGATGAAGAACACTCTCCAGGAGGTAGGTGCACGTGTGTCAGATGAAGAACACTCTCCAGGAGGTAGGTGAATGTGTGTCAGATGAAGAACACTCTTCAGGAGGTAGGTGTACGTGTGTCAGATGAAGAACACTCTCCAGGAGGTAGGTGTACGTGTGTCAGATGAAGAACACTCTCCAGGAGGTAGGTGTATGTGTGTCAGATGAAGAACACTCTCCAGGAGGTAGGTGTATGTGTGTCAGATGAAGAACACTCTCCAGGAGGTAGGTGTATGTGTGTCAGATGAAGAACACTCTCCAGGAGGTAGGTGTATGTGTGTCAGATGAAGAACACTCTCCAGGAGGTAGGTGTATGTGTGTCAGATGAAGAACACTCTCCAGGAGGTAGGTGTATGTGTGTCAGAGGGAGAACACTCTCCAGGAGGTAGGTGTATGTGTGTCAGATGAAGAACACTCTCCAGGAGGTAGGTGTATGTGTGTCAGGTGAAGAACACTCTCCAGGGGGTAGGTGTATGTGTGTCAGATGAAGAACACTCTCCAGGAGGTAGGTGTATGTGTGTCAGGTGAAGAACACTCTCCAGGAGGTAGGTGTATGTGTGTCAGATGAAGAACACTCTCCAGGAGGTAGGTGTATGTGTGTCAGATGAAGAACACTCTCCAGGAGGTAGGTGTATGTGTGTCAGATGGAGAACACTCTCCAGGAGGTAGGTGTATGTGTGCCAGGTGAAGAACACTCTCCGGGAGGTAGGTGTATGTGTGTCAGATGGAGAACACTCTCCAGGAGGTAGGTGTATGTGTGTCAGATGGAGAACACTCTCCAGGAGGTAGGTGTATGTGTGCCAGATGAAGAACACTCTCCAGGAGGTAGGTGTATGTGTGTCAGGTGAAGAACACTCTCCAGGAGGTAGGTGTATGTGTGTCAGATGAAGAACACTCTCCGGGAGGTAGGTGTATGTGTGTCAGATGAAGAACACTCTCCGGGAGGTATGTGTATGTGTGT
Organism: Rana muscosa; assembly: GCA_029206835.1. Lineage (NCBI taxonomy): Eukaryota > Metazoa > Chordata > Amphibia > Anura > Ranidae > Rana > Rana muscosa. The sequence goes on along the minus strand of CM055124.1, from coordinate 310,251,685 downwards.
CAGATGAAGAACACTCTCCAGGAGGTAGGTGTATGTGTGTCAGGTGAAGAACACTCTCCGGGAGGTAGGTGTATGTGTGTCAGATGAAGAACACTCTCCAGGAGGTAGGTGTACGTGTGTCAGATGAAGAACACTCTCCAGGAGGTAGGTGTATGTGTGTCAGATGAAGAACACTCTCCAGGAGGTAGGTGAATGTGTGTCAGATGAAGAACACTCTTCAGGAGGTAGGTGTACGTGTGTCAGATGAAGAACACTCTCCAGGAGGTAGGTGTATGTGTGTCAGATGAAGAACACTCTCCAGGAGGTAGGTGTATGTGTGTCAGATGAAGAACACTCTCCAGGAGGTAGGTGTATGTGTGTCAGATGAAGAACACTCTCCAGGAGGTAGGTGTATGTGTGTCAGATGAAGAACACTCTCCAGGAGGTAGGTGTATGTGTGTCAGATGAAGAACACTCTCCAGGAGGCAGGTGTATGTGTGTCAGATGAAGAACACTCTCCAGGAGGTAGGTGTATGTGTGTCAGAGGGAGAACACTCTCCAGGAGGTAGGTGTATGTGTGTCAGATGAAGAACACTCTCCAGGAGGTAGGTGTATGTGTGTCAGGTGAAGAACACTCTCCAGGGGGTAGGTGTATGTGTGTCAGATGAAGAACACTCTCCAGGAGGTAGGTGTATGTGTGTCAGGTGAAGAACACTCTCCAGGAGGTAGGTGTATGTGTGTCAGATGAAGAACACTCTCCAGGAGGTAGGTGTATGTGTGCCAGATGAAGAACACTCTCCGGGAGGTAGGTGTATGTGTGTCAGATGGAGAACACTCTCTAGGAGGTAGGTGTATGTGTGTCAGATGGAGAACACTCTCCAGGAGGTAGGTGTATGTGTGCCAGATGAAGAACACTCTCCGGGAGGTAGGTGTATGTGTGTCAGATCGAGAACACTCTCCAGGAGGTAGGTGTATGTGTGTCAGATGAAGAACACTCTCCAGGAGGTAGGTGTATGTGTGTCAGATGGAGAACACTCTCCAGGAGGTAGGTGTATGTGTGTCAGATGAAGAACACTCTCCAGGAGGTAGGTGTATGTGTGTCAGATGGAGAACACTCTCCAGGAGGTAGGTGTATGTATGTCAGATGAAGAACACTCTCCAGGAGGTAGGTGTATGTGTGTCAGATGGAGAACACTCTCCAGGAGGTAGGTGTATGTGTGCCAGATGAAGAACACTCTCCGGGAGGTAGGTGGATGTGTGTCAGATGGAGAACACTCTCCAGGAGGTATGTGTATGTGTGTCAGATGGAGAACACTCTCCAGGAGGTAGGTGTATGTGTGTCAGATGAAGAACACTCTCCAGGAGGTAGGTGTATGTGTGTCAGATGAAGAACACTCTCCAGGAGGTAGGTGTATGTGTGTCAGGTAAAGAACACTCTCCAGGAGGTAGGTGTATGTGTGTCAGATGAAGAACACTCTCCAGGAGGTAGGTGTATGTGTGTCAGATGGAGAACACTCTCCAGGAGGTAGATGTATGTTTGTCAGATAAAGAACACTTTCCAGGAGGTAGGTGTGTGTCAGATGAAGAACACTCTCGAGGAGGTAGGTGTATGTTTGTCAGATGGAGAACACTCTCCAGGAGGTAGGTGAATGTGTGTCAGATGAAGAACACTCTCCAGGAGGTAGGTGTACGTGTGTCAGATGAAGAACACTCTCCAGGAGGTAGGTGTATGTGTGTCAGATGAAGAACACTCTCCAGGAGTTAGGTGTATGTGTGTCAGATGAAGAACACTCTCCAGGAGGTAGGTGTATGTGTGTCAGATGAAGAACACTCTCCAGGAGGTAGGTGTATGTGTGTCAGATGAAGAACACTCTCCAGGAGGTAGGTGTATGTGTGTCAGATGAAGAACACTCTCCAGGAGGTAGGTGTATGTGTGTCAGATGGAGAACACTCTCCAGGAGGTAGGTGTATGTGTGTCAGGTGAAGAACACTCTCCAGGAGGTAGGTGTATGTGTGTCAGGTGAAGAACACTCTCCAGGGGGTAGGTGTATGTGTGTCAGATGAAGAACACTCTCCAGGAGGTAGGTGTATGTGTGTCAGGTGAAGAACACTCTCCAGGAGGTAGGTGTATGTGTGTCAGATGAAGAACACTCTCCAGGAGGTAGGTGTATGTGTGTCAGGTGAAGAACACTCTCCAGGAGGTAGGTGTATGTGTGTCAGATGAAGAACACTCTCCGGGAGGTAGGTGTATGTGTGTCAGAATAAGAACACTCTCCAGGAGGTAGGTGTATGTGTGTCGGATGAAGAACACTCTCCAGGAGGTAGGTGTGTGTGTGTCAGATGAAGAACACTCTCCGGGAGGTAGGTGTATGTGTGTCAGATGAAGAACACTCTCCAGGAGGTAGGTGTATGTGTGTCGGATGAAGAACACTCTCCAGGAGGTAGGTGTGTGTGTGTCAGATGAAGAACACTCTCTAGGAGGTAGGTGTATGTGTGTCAAAGTCACCAATCTAGAGAAGACTTCACCAGAGTGAATACAGAGGGTTCACCACAAGATGGAAACCATTGGTGAGCCTCAAAAACAGGAAGGCCAGATTAGAGTTTGCCAAACAACATGTAAAAAAGCCTTCACACTTCTGGAAGAACATCCTATGGACAGATGAGACCGAGATCAACTTGTACCAGAGTGATGGGAAGAGAAGAGTATGGAGAAGGAAAGGAACTGCTCATGATCCAAAGCATACCACCTCATCTGTGAAGCATGGTGGTGGTAGTGTCATGGTGTGGGCATGTATGGCTGCCAATGGAACTGGTTCTCTTGTATTTATTGATGATGTGATTGCTGACAAAAGCAGCAGGATGAATTCTGAAGTGTTTCGAGGAATATTATGATCGGCTCATATTCAGCCAAATGCTTCAGAACTCATTGGACGGCGCTTCACAGTGCAGATGGACAATGACCCGAAGCATACTGAGAAAGCAACCAAAGAGTTTTTTAAGGGAAAGAAGTGGAATGTTATGCAATGGCCAAGTCAATCACCTGACCTGAATCCGATTGAGCATGCATTTCACTTGCTGAAGACAAAACTGAAGGGAAAATTTCCCAAGAACAAGCAGGAACTGAAGACAGTTGCAGTAGAGGCCTGGCAGAGCATCACCAGGGATGAAACCCAGCGTCTGGTGACGTCATCGGGTTCCACACTTCAGCCTGTAATTGACTGCAAAGGATTTGCAACCAAATATTAAAAAGTGAAAGTTTGATTGATGATTGTTAATCTGTCCCATTACTTTTGGTCCCTTAAAAAGTGGGAGACACATATACAAACAGTTGTAATTCCTACACCGTTCACCTGATTTGGATGTAAATCCCCTCAAATTAAAGCTGAAAGTCTGCAGGTAAAGCACATCTTGTTCCTTTCATTTCAAATCCATTGTGGTGGTTTATAGAGCCAAAAGGGTTAGAATTGTGTCCATGTCCCAATATTTATGGACCTGACTGTACGTCGAAAGAATGGCATGGACAGGCATAATCACGTACCTGTACGTGGCCCTTTAAATGCCTGCTGCGTGGTCGCGAGCGCGCCGCCGGCGGCGCGCTCGCGACCCTGCCGTCTTCCCCGTGAGCCGGACCGCGGGTCCCGCGGACTCGATCACCGCGGGGATCCTCGTGATCGTCTCACGGAGGTATAGAGCGGGGAGAGGTCAGTGTAAACACATCTCCCGGCTCTGCCTAGTGACAATGACACGGATCTTGGCTCCGTGTACTCGGAGCGGAGATCGGTGTCATGTGACACAGAGCCCATCCCCCCTACAGTAAGAAACACTATGCAGGGAACACTTAACCCCTACAGAGCCACCTAGAGGTTAATCCCTTCACTGCCAGTGTCATTTTCACAGTAATCAGTGCATTTTTATAGCACTGATCGCTGTAAAAATGACAAAGGTCCCAAAAATGTGTCAAAAGTGTCCGATGTGTCCGCCATAATGTCGCAGTCACGAAAAAAAATCACTGATCGCCGCCATTACTAGAAAAAAAAATCATAAAAATGCCATAAAACTATCCCCCTATTTTGTAAACGCTATAACTTTTCAGCAAACCAATCAATATACGCTTATTGCGATTTTTTTTTTTACCAAAAATATGTAGAAGAATACGTATCGGCCTAAACCGAGGAAAAAAATGTTTTTTTATATATTTTTTGGGGATATTTATTATAGCAAAAAGTAAAAAATATAGCTTTTTTTTTTTTTTTTCAAAATTGTCGCTCTATTTTTGTTCATAGCGCAAAAAATAAAAACCGCAGAGGTGATCGAATACCACCAAAAGAAAGCTCTGTTTGTGGGGGAAAAAAAGGACGCCAATTTTGTTTGGGAATTACGTCACACGACCGCGCAGTTGCCAGTTATAGCGACGCAGCGCCGAATCGCAAAAAGTGGCCACCCAAATGGTCCCGGGGGGCTGAAGGGTTTAAGAAGCCGTCAGGTTCTTCCATTTCAAAAGCTTTGATGGGAAAGTGTCCAATCTAAAGGGATAATGTATACAATGAAGCCATCCACACAGGAAGTGTTTGCAACTCTTCTTACACCATTGGCATATATTAGACTTGACATTTAATCCTGCGAATTCTATTTAAAGAACTTTATTTTATTTATAGAAACTGACTCAAGCTTTGTTTTTGTAAAATGCGTTGGGTTCCGGGGGGGGGGGGGGGGGGGGGGCAACTTCTGCTAATAAAACAGCGGCGATTATTTCAGTGCTATAAACCAGACGTTCTGCACCCATTGACTTCAAGAGGAATTCATATGGTCCTTAACCACTTAAGGAACAGAAGGATTTACCCCCCTCAATGACCAGGCCATTTTTTTGTGACTCGGGAATGCGTCGCTTTAACTGACAATTGCGCGGGTGTGCGACGCTGTACCCAAACACATTTGACGTCCTTTTTTTCCCACGCAAATAGAGATTTATTTTGGTGGTATTTGATCACCTCTGCAGGTTTTTATTTTTTTGCGCTTGAAACAAAAATAGAGCGACAATTTAAAAAAAAATATATATATATATATATATATATATATATATATATATATATATACATTTTTTGCTATAATAAATATCCCAAATAAACAAATACAAAAAAAAATCTTCCTCAGTTTAGACCGATATGTATTCTTTTGGTAAAAAAAAAAAAAAAATCGCAATAAGCGTATATTGATTGGTTTGCGCAAAAGTTATAGCGCCTACAAAATAGGGGATAGTTTTATGGCATTTTTATTATTATTATTTTTTTACTAGTAATGACGGCAATGTGCGATTTTTAGCGGGACCGCGACATTATGGCGGACACATCGGACACTTTTGACACCATTTTGGGACCATTGACAATTATACAGCTATCAGTGATATAAAAATGCACTGATTACTGTAAAAATGACACTGGCAGTGAATGGGGTTAACCTGTAGGGGGCGCTGAAGGGGTTAAGTGTAACCTTGGGAGTCCTTTCAACTGTTAGGGGGCGTGGCTTGCCATGACACGTCACTGATCGCTGCTCCAGATGACAGGGAACAGACGATCAGTGACATGTCACTAGGAAGAACGGGGAGAGGTTGTGTTTACACTGACATCTCCCCGTTCTTCAGCTCCGTGATACGGCACTGCGTCGCTTTAACTGACAATTGCGCGCTCGTGCGACGTTGTACCCAAACAAATTTGACGTCCTTTCCCCCCCCCCCCCACAAATAGAGCTTTCTTTTGGTGGTATTTGATCACCTTTGCGTTTTTTTTTTTTTTTTTTTGCGCTATAAACAAAAATTAAGCGACAATTTTGAAAACAAAGCATTGTTTTTTACTTTTTGCTATAAGAAATATTCCCAAAAAATCAAATATAAATACAAAAAAAATGTCTTCCTCAGTTTAGGCCGATACGTATTCTTCTACATATTTTTGGTAAAAAAAAACAAAAACGCAATAAGCGTATATTGATTGGTTTGCGCAAAAGTTATCGCGTCTACAAAATAGGGGAAAGATTTATGGCATTTTTATTATTTTTATTTTTTTACTAGTAATGGCGGTGATCTGCGGTTTTTAGCGGGACTGCGACATTGCGGTGGACACATCGGACACTTTTGTTGGGACCATTGTCATTTATACAGCGATCAGAGCTAAACATATCCACTGATTACTGTATAAATGACACTGGCAGGGAAGAGGTTAAGACTAGAGGGCGATCAAGGGGTTAAATGTGTTCCCTGGGAGGTGTTTCTAACTGTGGGGGAGGGGACTGACTGGAGGAGGAGAGAGATTGCTGTTCATAACCAGTATGAACAGCAGATCTGTATCCTCTCTCCTGACAGAACGGAGATCTGTCTGTTTACATTGACAGATCTCTGTTCTGTTTCTGTCAGGAGCGATCGCGGGTGCCCCTAGGTCACGCGGTGGGCGTGCTTGCCCCCTATACCCCTCAAGGCTCCCGGGAAGCCAACCTGTCGCCGTCAAACGATGGCGGCTGGTCGTCAACTGGTTAAACAACACCAGTAAAGTGCAGTGAATCCATTTCTTGTGTGGACATTACTTTCTTTGGATATAAAGATCTATGGCCAGGGATGTCGTGAGGAGGCCCATGGCACAAGATGGTGGAGGGGTCGGCCTCAGCAGGTGGGACTGTGTTCTAGCTGAGCTGGAGCAGGGGGGGTAGAGACTGTGTTGGTGCTATAACTAGCCAACCACGAAGCCCCTCTTACAAGCCAGTCCGCCCAACTTAATAAATTAATAATAATAATAACAAATTAATAAATAACAATAATAATAATAAAAACCTTTTTATTATTATTATCATTATTATTAATAATTAATTCCGTTCCAATAGTTTAGATGCATCATTCGTTATTTCGGATAATTCATAACTTCGGATAGACTTGTATTCGTTACATTGACTAAGAGCCAAATTTAAAAGGAAATTCCAATACGTATAATTTAATAGTTAGTTAGTTATTATTTAAAGAATTTTCAGATTTTCGTTCTTATTTTTGGATCTTCGAATTTTTGAATTTCAGATTTTGGGATTTCAGAATTTCCCGAATTTCTAGATTTTCGAATTTTTTAATTTTCAAATTTTCAAATTTCCGAATTTACAAATTTACAAATTTGTTAGTTAGTTAGTTATTATTTAGAATTTTCTGATTTTCGTTCTTATTTTTGGATTTTCGAATTTTTTAATTTTCAAATTTTCTAATTTTCAAATTTCCGAATTTACAAATTTACAAATTTGTTAGTTAGTTAGTTATTATTTAGAATTTTCAGATTTTCGTTCTTATTTTTGGATTTTCTAATTTTTGAATTTCCGATTTTCTGATTTCCGATTTTCTAGGTTTTCGAATTTTTTAATTTTCAAATTTTCAAACTTACGAATTTACACATTTAAGAATTTGTTAGTTAGCTATTATTTAGAATTTTCAGATTTTTGTTCTTATTTTTTGGATTTTCGAATTTTCAAATTTCAGATTTTCGGATTTCCGAATTTGCGAATTTCTAGATTTTCAAATTGTTTAATTTGTCAAATTTACGAATGTACTAATTTACGAATTTGCTAGTTATTATTTAGAATTTTCAGATTTTCGTTCCTTTTTTTGGGGACTTTCGAATTCTTGAATTTCAGATTTTCGGATTTCTGAATTTCCGAATTTTCAAATTTACAAATTTACGAATTTTGATCATAACGAATGACCCAAAAAACAAAAGAAACAAACAAAAACAAAAAAAAATGAATGAAACGAAAACTAACAATTTTTTGTCTAGAGCCCACCCCTCCTTAAAGGCACAGGGACACACTGAACACCCAGCACATATCACTATGGCAGTAAAAGCGTCCGTGCGTTGCCTAACCAATATATTAACAATACAAACAAATGGCCACTGCCCCCCCCCCCCCCCACCTATAACTGGCCTTTGCAGCAAGGCGCTCAGGAAGGTCAACACATCAAACAAAACCAGAGAAATGTCCAAACGTAACTTACTGAACAGCCTATGCATGCTCTTTCCAAAACAGTTTTGTATCATTGAGTCTAAATATGGGGTCTAAACTACAAGTCCCCCCCCCCCCCAGGGTGACCACATTTTTAAACTACTATTCAGGGACACGCCCCCCTTCCCAAAAATCAGCTTGTGCTGTAACAAATCACAGCACAGTGATTGGACACAAGAGGCGGGATTTATGATTTCTCCAATCACAAGCAGGGGGCGGGGATTGTGCTCCTCCAGGCATTCCCGGCCAGGACAAGTACTGTCAGTGAGTAAAGCGGTGATGTGGCGGCCTTTTTTGGGGGCATCAGATTGGCGCGGGGGGGGTGGCTGTGTCAGTTTCATTCCGGGACACTGTATTGTCCTGGAATGAAGGTACCCGGGACAGACCTGCAAAATGCGGGACTGTCCCGGGCAATCCGAGACACGTGGTCACCCTACTGCACCCCCCCCACCATCTGATCCTCATGCATCTTGTTACCAATTAACGTTTAGACCCCTTTCACACTGGGGCGGTTTTCAGGCGCTATTGCGCTAAAGATATCGCCTGCAAACCGACCTGAAACAAAAATAAAAAAAGCGGCTCTTTACCGCCAACGCCGCTCCCGCCCCAGTGTGAAAGGGGCCTTACCAGTATGTCATATAAGGATAGTGGCCCTTTAAACGAAGCCCCGGTATATGTTTCTCCGCACCGCTGTTTTCATTGTTGAGCACAGACTTCCAGTTTTACCTTCAAAATACTCCGTATTGATTTACTAATAAACTAAAGTGTGGCAAATCTAATATGTTTCTGGGCTGCAGCTTATAATCTTCGTAGGAAATAGTATCTAGGGAGACAAAATGAACTTTGCGCATCTCTGAATCTGGCTGAACGTCCAATAACAGACTGGAACTGATATTATCCCTATGTACTACTACAGATCCACTAATTACTTCCTATAAAGCTTCTATTACTTTATGAAATGAAATCAGATAACTCACACCTTGTAGTACATAAGAGCTTCTACAGCTAAAGAGGTTTTCTTTTTTTTTGTATCGCTATTTAACCGCTTGTCTACCGCGGTCCTTTTATGAACTGCGTGGTAGACAAGTGGATAAATCAAGGTCACGGCTGCTGCTGAAGTCTTGAGCTTGGTACCGGCTTTAGCAGCCGCCTTAAGGGCTTTCTCATAAAAGTGATCACTTTTACGAGGCTACAAAAGTACGGCACCTACAGTGGTTCCTGGGCTCTCCCGTTCCTCCAGGAAGCCTGAGACAACTGGAAACTACTCGTACAGTGAGGACAATGCCGATTCCTGATCCTTCCTGTGACCCATGACCCCAGGAGCCTTGTGCATTACATAGTTACATAGTTAGGTTGAAAAAAAGACACAAGTCCTTCTAGTTCAACAATAAAAAAAATTATAATAATTGATTACGTCACTTCTGGGGGTCACAATCACTTGAAGGGTCACAATGGCAACCCTGCTCATGCTACAGGGGGCCCGTGCGGCCTCCATGTCACAATAGGTTTTACACTGTGTCACTGGGGAAAATCGCCCTCCCTCCTCCAGCCTAGTACAGCCCCTCCCTTCCCACCAGTGGCAGCCAGTGGTAATTTTTTTTGGGGGGGGGGGGGCGGCTAGCAGTACAACCCCCCTGTCCCCCCCTTTGGTCGGTCGGTGGGCGGGTCTGGTGCACTTACCTCATCTATGCAGAGCTTCACCGGGGACTTCCCTTGCTCGGCGTCAGTGACAGTTTTGCCTTCCTCTGCTCTCCACGGGCATCGGCGGCTTCCGTTTCCTCCCTCCCACTTGGCGGTCAATCAGGAGTCTTCTTTTTCCGGCCAATAGGAAAACGAGTCTCAGACCTGCTTCTGATTGGCCGGATTGAGGATCAGTGTTACAACAGCGAATATTCATTGGGTGGGCTCATGGCACAATGCTCTGCGCTCCGAGTCCACCCTATTTCAAAGCCTATTAGAGCCTACGGCTCTAATCAGGTGCTTAAAAAAGAAAAAACCCTGCCGCTGTAATTCAGGCACCCAGGGTCCTGAAAGGGGCTGGACGCATGAATAGGGGGTGGCCACGGCGGCCGTGGATAAATTCATGCTATGAATGAATCTATCCATTATTCATATAGGGGATGATGTGGACAGAGGGGGCGGCGCCCGGGCGCCCCTAATGGACAGGCCGCCACTGCTCCCCACCCTACTCAACCATGCACATGAGCACAAAACGGGGGGGGCAGGCGGGCCACACACTGAGCTGGTGGGTGTAAGCAGTTGGTGGCTTGTATGGGAATCTGGAAGTCAGAGGGCTCTAGGTCAGCTTTTGCATCAGGGCCCACAAGCTTCAAGCTACGTAGAGAGCTTCATGGAACGGGTTTCCATGGATGAGCAGCTGCATCCAAGCTTTACATCACCATGTGCAATGCAAAGCGTGGAATGCAGTAGTGTAAAGCACGCCGCCACTGGACTCTAGAGCAGTGAAGACGTGTTCTCTGGAGTGACCAATCACGCTTCTCTGTCTGGCAATCCGATGGACGTGTCTGGGTTCGGTGGTTGCCAGGAGAACGGTACTCGCCTGACTGCATTGTGCCAAGTGTCATTTTTGGTGGAGGGGGATTATGGTGTGGGGTTGTTTTTTAGTGGTTGTGTTTGCCATTAACCACTTAAGCCCCGGACCATTTGGTAGCTAAAGGACCAGAGGTGAATTCAGAATTTTGCACTGCGCTGCTTTAACTGTAAATTGTGCGGACATGCAATGTTGTACCCAAACGAACTTTGCGTCCTTTTCTTCCCACAAATAGAGCTTTCTTTTAATGGTATTTGATTGCCTCTGCGATTTTTATTTTTTGCGATATAAACGGAAAAAGACCGAAAATTTTGAAAAAAAATGATATTTTCTACTTTTTGCTATAAGAAAAATCGAATAAACTCAATTTTAGTCATACATTTAGGCCAAAATGTATTCAGCCACATGTCTTTAGTAAAAAAAATGTCAATAAGCGTATATTTATCGGTTTGCGCAAAAGTTATAGCGTTTACAAACTAGGGTACATTTTCTGGAATTTACACAGCTTTAAATTTATGACTGCCTATCTCATTTCTTGAGGTGCTAAAATGGCAGGGCAGTACAAAACCCCCCCAAATGACCCCATTTTAGAAAGTAGACACCACAAGGAAATTGCTGAGAGGCATGTTGAGCCCATTGAATATTTTTTTTTTGTCCCAAGTGATTGAATAATGACAAAAAAAAAAATTACAAAAAGTTGTCACTAAATGATATATTGCTCACACATGCCATGGTTATATGTGGAATTGCATCCCAAAATACATTCTGCTGCTTCTCCTGAGTACGGGGATACCACATGTGTGGGACTTTTTAGGAGCCTAGCCACGTACGGGACCCCGGAAACCAAGCACCGCCTTCAGGATTTCTAAGGGCGCAAATTTTTGATTTCACTCCTCACTACCTATCACAGTTTCGAAGGCCATAAAATGCCAAAATAGCACAAAACCCCCCCAAATGACCCAATTTTAGAAAGTAAACACCCCAAGGGAATTGCTGAGAGGCCTGTTGAGCCCATTGAATATTTTTTTTTTTGTCCCAAGTGATTGAATAATGACAAAAAAAAAAAAAAAAAATTACAAAAAGTTGTCACTAAATGATATATTGCTCACACATGCCATGGTTATATGTGGAATTGCACCCCAAAATAAATTTTGCTGCTTCTCCTGAGTACGGGGATACCACATGTGTGGGACTTTTTAGGAGCCTAGCCGCGTACGGGACCCCGAAAACCAATCACCGCCTTCAGGATTTCTAGGCACAAATTTTTGATTTGACTCCTCACTACCTATCACAGTTTCGAAGGCCATAAAATGCCAAAATAGCACAAAACCCCCCCAAATGACCCCATTTTGGAAAGTAGACACCCCAAGCTGTTTGCTGAGAGGCATGGTGAGTATTTTACAGCTCTCATTTGTTTTTTGTTTTTATTTATTTTTTTTCAATTTTCAAAACTTTGTAACAAAAAGCGAGATCTGCAAAATACTCACAATACCTCTCAGCAAATAGCTTGGGGTGTCTACTTTCCAAAATGGGGTCATTTGGGGGGGTTTTGTGCCATCTGGGCATTCCATGGCCTCCGAAACTGTGATAGGCAGTGAGAAGTGAAATCAAAAATTTACACCCTTTAGAAAGCCTGAAGGCGGTGATTGGTTTTTGGGGTCCCGTACGCGGCTAGGCTCCCAAAAAGTCCCACACATGTGGTATCCCCGTACTCAGGAGAAGCAGCAGAATGTATTTTGGGGTGTATTTCCACATATGCCCATGGCATGTTTGAGCAATATATCATTTAGTGACAACTTTGTGCAAAAAAAAAAAAAAATTGTCTTATTTCCACAACTTGTGTCAACATATAAAATATTCCATGGACTCGACATGCCTCTCAGTATATAGCTTGGGGTGTCTACTTTCCAAAATGGGGTCATTTGGGGGAGTTTTGAACTGTTCTGGCATTTTATACACAACATTAGGAAGCTTACATCCACTCTTCTAACCACTTGAAGACAAAGCCCTTTTTGACACTTTTTGTTTACATGAAAACATTTTTTTTTTTTGCAAGAAAATTATGTTGAACCCCCAAACATTATATATATTTTTAAAGCAAAGGCCCTACAGAATAAAATGGTGGGTGTTGCATTTTTTTTTCTACACAGTATTTGCGCAGCGATTTTTCAAACGCATTTTTTGGGGAAAAAATACACTTTTTTTAATTTTAATGCACTAAAACACACTATATTGCCCAAATGTTTGATGAAATAAAAAATATGATCTTAGGCCGAGTACATAGATACCAAACACGACATGCTTTAAAATTTCGCACAAACGCTCATTGGCGACAAACTACATACATTTTTAAAAGCCTTTAAAAGCCTTTACAGGTTACCCAATTAGATTTACAGAGGAGGTCTACTGCTAAAATTACTGCCCTCGATCTGACCTTCGCGGTGATACCTCACATGCATGGTGCAATTGCTGTTTACATATGACGCCAGACCGTCGCTTGCGTTCGCCATTGGGCAAGAGCAGGGCAGGACAGGGGTGCTTTTTTTATTTTATTTTTTTTTATTATTAATTTTGCTTTTTATTTTATTTTTAAACTGTTGCTTCCATATTTTTTTTTTTTTTTTTTATCATTTTTATTGTTATCTCAGGGAATGTAAATATCCCCTATGATAGCTATAGATAATGACAGGTACTCTTTTTTGAAAAAACTGGGGTCTATTGGACCCTAGATCTTTCCTCTGCCCTCAAAGCATCTGACCACACCAAGATCGGTGTGATAAAATGCTTTCCCAATTTCCCAATGGCGCTTTTTATATCCGGGGGGGTCATTCCCTCCCACTGCTTGTAAAAGCAGTCCAGAGGCTAATTAGCCACTAGGATTGCTTTTACATGAAAGCCGGCCGCTGGCTGAAAAGAATGATACCAAGATGATACCTAAACCCGCAGGCATCATTCTGGTATAAACATTCAAAGTCCAGCAACATACCAGTACATTGCTGGTCCTTGTTGGACATGTATTGTAATCTTTTTTTTCATGCAGCCTGTTGGCTGAACGAAAAAAAAAGATTGATCGGTGGGTATGCCCACCATTAGAATACCGCCCTTCATCCACCCACTTCTAATGATGGGCATACATGCACCATTTATATATGCCGAAGCATGGGGGCATCTTCCCGCAAAAGTTATGCCGCGTACACATGGTCAGACTTTTCCACGGGCAAGCCTCCGTCGGAATTTCGACTGTATGTACGCGGCATTAGGAGCAAAATCGCTCCTCCGCCCCTGCTGCCCCAATGCTTCGGCATATATGCTTTTTTTTTTTTTTTAACTGTGGTGGCGAAATCACCTCCTACAGCACTGGAGTCGCAGGGATCAGGCCTGTCTCTGAGAACGCTGCAGTTATGTGTGTTGTGTTTTGCAAGTGACAGTGATCGATCAATACTGCACTTGGGTGGCCTGGGCTGGACGGAGGGGAAAAACGCAGGTGCTAGCAGGTATCTGGGCTGATCCCGCTAACACTGAGTTTTTGGGAACCCTAAACTGCTGGGGACGCTAGTATAGATCTGATCAGATCAGATATTGATCTGTTCAGATACTATACGACTAAGGGGGGTGTATGCTTCACGCGTTGGTGTTAGCGTTACTGGCACTAACCTGACGCTGCCTGGGGTGTGACGCAGACCCTCTCTAACGCTAAAACCTAATTGATATCACCCGCCGGGCGATCAGGGGGTTAAACCTTTATTTGGTTATATACGGCGGGTGCCCTGACACTATAAAAAGCAAACTAACTAACCAGCGTCACCCGTAACACTTATATGGTGATCTAGGGGCAATCAGGGGGTTAAAACCTTTATTAGATAATATATGGGGGTACCTGACGCTATATAAAAACCTGACGGCGAACCTAAAAAAAAATTACTGGCTACCGATCTGCATCACCGACACTAAGACAACGATCATAAAAACGATCGCTTAGCGACAGTGGTGACAGGGGGTGAAAGGGTTACCTGGGGGGCGATCAAGGGGGTTAAACCTTTATTAGGTAATATATGGGGGTACCCGACGCTATAAAAACCTGCGGCGAACCTAAAAAAAATTACTGGCTACCGATCTGCATCACCGACGCTAAGACAGCGATCATAAAAATTATCGCTTAGCGACAGTGGTGATAGGGGGTGAAAGGGTTACCTGGGGGGCGATCAAGGGGGTTAAACCTTTATTAGATAATATATGGGGGTACCTGACGCTATAAAAACCTGCGGCGAACCTAAAAAAAATTACTGGCTACCGATCAGCATCACCGACGCTAAGACAGCGATCAGAAAAATGATCGCTTAGCGACAGTGGTGATAGGGGGTGAAAGGGTTACCTGGGGGCGATCAAGGGGGTTAAACCTTTATTAGGTAATATATTGGGGTACCTGACGCTATAAAAACCTGCGGCAAACCTAAAAAAAATTACTGGCTACCGATCTGCATCACCGACGCTAAGACAGCGATCAGAAAAATTATCGCTTAGTGACAGTGGTGATAGGGGGTGAAAGGGTTACCTGGGGGCGATCAAGGGGGTTAAACCTTTATTAGGTAATATATGGGGGTACCTGACGCTATAAAAACCTGCGGCGAACCTAAAAAAAATTACTGGCTACCGATCAGCATCACCGACGCTAAGACATCGATCAGAAAAATGATCGCTTAGTGACGGCGGTGCTAGGGGGTGAAAGGGTTACCTGGGGGGTGATCAAGGGGGTTAAACCTTTATTAGGTAATATATGGGGGTACCCGACGCTATAAAAACCTGCGGCGAACCTAAAAAAAATTACTGGCTACCGATCAGCATCGCCGACGCTAAAACATCGATCAGAAAAATTATCGCTTAGTGACCGTGGTGATAGGGGGTGAAAGGGTTACCTGGGGGGAGATCAAGGGGGTTAAACCTTTATTAGGTAATATATGGGGGTACCCGACGCTATAAAAACCTGCGGCGAGCCTAAAAAAAATTACTGGCTACCGATCAGCATCACCGACGCTAAGACATCGATCAGAAAAATGATCGCTTAGCGACGGCGGTACTAGGGGGTGAAAGGGTTATCTGGGGGGTGATCAGGGGGTTAAACCTTTATTAGGGGGGGTTAGGGGGTTACACTGGACCTAAAACTAAATGTACTGACACTTTTACAGTCACAAATGTCACTGATTGCAGTGATCACTAAATAAATGGTCACTGCAATCAGTGACACTGTGACTGGGGGCTGGGGGGTGATCTGGGGGGGTCTGGGGGGGCCTGGGGGGCGATTTATGTACCTATGTGTCCTGGTGTCAGTGTAGTGTTGTGTGCACTAACCTGCATCTTCTCCTGTACGGCGCTCGGTATATGTGAGCGCCGCAGGAGAGATGACATCACTTCCTCCAGCCTGTGTAAACAAGCACACAGGCAGGGGAAGCTCTCATTCGCCGGGAGCGATCGAGAGGGGGTGGCCGGAATCGAACGGCCGTCCCCTCATGCCGGATCGCTCCCGAAGGTAAAACGACTGCTCACTGTAAAGAAGGGGGGTCCGATCGGACCCCCCAACTATACAAAGGCAATCACGTACATATACGTGATTCTGCCTGTCGGTGCCATTCTGCCGACGTATATTTACAGTGGGCGGTCGTTAAGTGGTTAATTTCCAGTGAAGGGAACTCTTAAGGCGTCGGCATACCAAGACATTTTGGACAATTTCATGTTCCCAACTTTGTGGGAACAGTTTGGGGATGGCCCCTTCCTGTTCCAACATGGCTGCTCACCAGAGCACGAAGCAAGGTCCATAAAGACATGGATGAGCGGGTGTGGGGTTGTTTTTTCAGGGGTTGGGTTTGTCAGAACCTTTGTGATGAAATAGATATATTTCATCATTTTGGAAACATGGAAGTTTAAAACTAAATGACCAAAAGTTAAATTCAGGTCACAACTAACTCTAAAGCCCTGTACACACGATCGGATTTCCGATGGAATCAAATCCGATGGATTTTTCCATCGGAATTCCGATGAAGCTGACTTCCATCAGTCTTGCCTACACACCATCAGGCAAAATTCCGACCGTCTCAAACGCCGTGACGTACAACACGTACGACGGCACTATAAATGGGAAGTTCAAATCCTATGGCGCCACCCTTTGGGCTGCTTTTGCTGATTTCGTGTTACCGCGTGTTAGTAAAAGTTGCTTTTCAGTCCGTTACAGCGTGACGAATGTGCTATCTCCATTACGAATGCTAGTTTTACCAGAACGAGCGCTCCAATTTCATAATTCAGTCTGAGCATGCGTGGCTTTTTTCTCCGATGGAGTTCCACACAGATGATCGGAATTTCCTATCGTTTTTTTTCCATCGGAAAAATGTAAAACATGTTCTATTTTTTTTTCACTGATGGAAATAAGTCCGATGGGGCCCACACACGCGTTCCTTGGTTAACACTGACAGGCGTCTCAGCCAATCAGGTTCACCGGGTCTGGTTACCTGTAATCTGATTGGCTGAAGCGTCATCGAGGAGAAGACATCGAGGGAGCGTGGAGAGGAGGGTGCTGACCCGAGGAAGGTAAGTGCCAGGCTGGGGACAAACTGTCTGTATTTTGGGGGAAACTGTCTGTATTTGGGGGAAACTGGCTGCATTTGGGGGAAAATGGCTGTATTTGGTGGGAAACTGGCTGTATTTGGGAACAAACTGGCTGTATTTGGGGGGGAACTGGCTGTATTTGGGGGGAAACTGGCTGTATTTGGGTACAAACTGGCTGTATATGGGGCCAAACTGGCTGTATTTGGGGACAAACTGGCTGTATTTGGGGACAAACTGGCTGCATTTGGGGGGAAACTGGCTGCATTTGGGGGGAAACTGGCTGCATTTGGGGGGGAAACTGGCTGTATTTGGGGGGGAAACTGGCTGTATTTGGGAACAAACTGGCTGTATTTGGGGGAAACTGGCTGCATTTGAGGGGAAACTGGCTGTATTTGGGAATAAACTGGCTGTATTTTGGGGGAAACTGGCTGCATTTGAGGGGAAACTGGCTGCATTTGGGGGGAAACTGGCTGTATTTGGGGACAAACTGGCACATGTCTCAGCCAATCAGGTTCACCGGTTTCTGGTTACCGGAAAATAAGTCCGATGGGGCCCACACACGCGTTCCTTGGTTAGCACTGACAGGCGTCTCAGCCAATCAGGTTCACCGGGTCTGGTTACCGGTAACCTGATTGGCTGAAGCATCATCGAGGGCGGGAGAAGGCATCGAGGGAGCGTGGAGAGGAGGGTGCTGACCCGAGGAAGGTAAGTGCCGGGCTGGGGACAAACTGTCTGTATTTGGGGGGAAACTGTCTGTATTTGGGGGGAAACGGTCTGTATTTGGGGGGAAACTGGCTGCATTTGGGTGAAACTGGCTGCATTTGGGGGGAAACTGTCTGTATTTGGAGGGAAACTGGCTGTATATGGGGACAGACTGGCTGTATTTGGGGACAAACTGGCTGTATATGGGGACAAACTGGCTGCATTTGGGGGGAAACTGGCTGCATTTGGGGGGAAACTGGCTGTATTTCGTTGGGAAACTGGCTGTATTTGGGAAACAAGCTGGCTGCATTTGGGGGGGAAACTGGCTGTATTTGGGGGGAAACTGGCTGCATTTGGGAGGAAATTGGCTGTATTTGGGGACAAACTGGCTGTATTTGGGGGGGAACTGGCTGTATTTGGGGGGAAACTGGCTGTATTTCGGGGGGGAAACTGGCTGTATTTGGGAAACAAACTGGCTGCATTTGGGGGGGGGAACTGGCTGTATTTGGGGGGAAACTGGCTGCATTTGGGGGGAAATTGGTTGTATTTGGGGACAAACTGGCTGCATTTGGGGGGAAACTGGCTGTATTTGGGGGGAAACTTGCTGCATTTGGGGGGAAATTGGCTGTATTTGGGGACAAACTGGCTGTATCTGGGGGGGAAACTGGCTGTATTTGGGGGGAAACTGGCTGTATTTGGGGACAAACTGGCTGTATTTGGGGGGCAACTGGCTGTATTTCGGGGGGAAACTGGCTGTATTTGGAAAACAAACTGGCTGCATTTGGGGGGGAAACTGGCTGTATTTGGGGGGAAACTGGCTGCATTTGGGGGGAAATTGGCTGTATTTGGGGACAAACTGGCTGTATTTGGGGGGGAAACTGGCTGTATTCGGGGGGAAACTGGCTGTATTTGGAAAACAAACTGGCTGCATTTGGGGGGGAAACTGGCTGTATTTGGGGGGAAACTGGCTGCATTTGGGGGGAAATTGGCTGTATTTGGGGACAAACTGGCTGTATTTGGGGGGGAAACTGGCTGTATTTGGGGGGAAACTGGCTGTATTTGGGTGGAAACTGGCTGCATTTGGGGGGAAATTGGCTGTATTTGGGGACAAACTGGCTGCATTTGGGGGGGAAACTGGCTGTATTTGGGGGGAAACTGGCTGCATTTGGGGGGAAATTGGCTGTATTTGGGGACAAACTGGCTGTATCTGGGGGGGAAACTGGCTGTATTTGGGGGGAAACTGGCTGTATTTGGGGACAAACTGGCTGTATTTGGGGGGCAACTGGCTGTATTTCGGGAGGAAACTGGCTGTATTTGGAAAACAAACTGGCTGCATTTGGGGGGGGAAACTGGCTGCATTTGGGGGGAAATTGGCTGTATTTGGGGACAAACTGGCTGTATTTGGGGGGGAAACTGGCTGTATTTGGGGGGAAACTGGCTGTATTTGGGGACAAACTGGCTGTATTTGGGGGGAAACTGGCTGTATTTGGGGGGAAACTGGCTGCATTTGGGAGGAAATTGGCTGTATTTGGGGACAAACTGGCTGTATTTGGGGGGGAACTGGCTGTATTTGGGGGGAAACTGGCTGTATTTCGGGGGGGAAACTGGCTGTATTTGGGAAACAAACTGGCTGCATTTGGGGGGGGAACTGGCTGTATTTGGGGGGAAACTGGCTGCATTTGGGGGGAAATTGGTTGTATTTGGGGACAAACTGGCTGCATTTGGGGGGAAACTGGCTGTATTTGGGGGGAAACTTGCTGCATTTGGGGGGAAATTGGCTGTATTTGGGGACAAACTGGCTGTATCTGGGGGGGAAACTGGCTGTATTTGGGGGGAAACTGGCTGTATTTGGGGACAAACTGGCTGTATTTGGGGGGCAACTGGCTGTATTTCGGGGGGAAACTGGCTGTATTTGGAAAACAAACTGGCTGCATTTGGGGGGGAAACTGGCTGTATTTGGGGGGAAATTGGCTGCATTTGGGGGGAAATTGGCTGTATTTGGGGACAAACTGGCTGTATTTGGGGGGGAAACTGGCTGTATTCGGGGGGAAACTGGCTGTATTTGGAAAACAAACTGGCTGCATTTGGGGGGGAAACTGGCTGTATTTGGGGGGAAACTGGCTGCATTTGGGGGGAAATTGGCTGTATTTGGGGACAAACTGGCTGTATTTGGGGGGGAAACTGGCTGTATTTGGGGGGAAACTGGCTGTATTTGGGTGGAAACTGGCTGCATTTGGGGGGAAATTGGCTGTATTTGGGGACAAACTGGCTGCATTTGGGGGGGAAACTGGCTGTATTTGGGGGGAAACTGGCTGCATTTGGGGGGAAATTGGCTGTATTTGGGGACAAACTGGCTGTATCTGGGGGGGAAACTGGCTGTATTTGGGGGGAAACTGGCTGTATTTGGGGACAAACTGGCTGTATTTGGGGGGCAACTGGCTGTATTTCGGGAGGAAACTGGCTGTATTTGGAAAACAAACTGGCTGCATTTGGGGGGGGGAAACTGGCTGCATTTGGGGGGAAATTGGCTGTATTTGGGGACAAACTGGCTGTATTTGGGGGGGAAACTGGCTGTATTTGGGGGGAAACTGGCTGTATTTGGGGACAAACTGGCTGTATTTGGGGGGAAACTGGCTGCATTTGGGGGGAAACTGGCTGTATTTGGGGGGAAACTGGCTGTATTTGGGGACAAACTGGCTGTATTTGGGGACAAACTGGCTGCATTTGGGGGGAAACTGGTTGCATTTGAGGGGCACAGTGGTGGCAATTGATGTTTTTTTTTCTCAGTTTGTTTGGGCCCCCCAAATAATTCTGAGCACCAGCCGCCACTGACTCTGATTTAATGGGGAACACTGTGGCCTCTGGTGTAAAGGGGAACTCTGATGTAAGGGAGAACTCTGGGGACTCTAACATAAGGGATGCTCTGGGAACCCTGATTTAAGGGGGAACACTGAGAACTCTGATGTAAGGGGGAACACTGTGGCCTCTGGTGGAAAGGGGAACTCTGATGTAAGGGGTGCTCTGAGAACCCTGATTTTCCTTAGTGTACTCACTCAGAGGCAGGAGAGAGAAGGGGGGAGATTTCAGTCACAGGCAGTGATGGATGGTGAGCTCATTCACCCCTTGACAGTCAGCACCTCTCATCCAGATGTATCTGCCTCTGCTGGTCTTCAAATGTCCCTCCTCCACTTTCCTTTTCTTATTGGTTTGGAGTATGGGCAGACACAGAGGGGTAGGGATGGGAGGAAGAGGAGCAGATCAAGCCCTCTCTCCTCTCCCGTCTGTATGTGTGGGGTGGGGGGCGCTGTTAGTGCTGGCTTTGGGCAGTGTGAAAGAGAGTGTAGAGGCCCATACACACGATCTGACTTTTTGACAACAACGGTCTGACAGGCGTGTTTTATCGGACAATCCGACCGTCTGTACGCTCCATCGGACAATTGTTGTTGCTTTTTCAACAGACAAATGTTCGCTGTGCATGCTCTAAAACTTTCCGGCAACAAATGTCCGATGGAGGATAATCCTATCGTGTGTACAAAAGCCCATCGGACTAAAGTCCAAAGTACAAACACGCATGCTCAGAACCAATGCTAAAGAACAGACAACAATAGCAGAAGTTGCCCAAAAGGGTGGCAGTAAAGAGCTGAAAAACCACATGATTTCGTGAATGTTGGCTGAAAATGTTCTGCCGTGTGTAGGCAGAACAAGTTCACGGCCGAAGCCCATTCGGACGAAAATCCACGGAAAAGTCCGATGGAAGTCCGATCGTGTGTATGAGGCTTTACAGACACTCTTAGCTTAGACAACTGCAGCAACCCTGCTGGGAAGCCATAGTCCAGTCTGAATAATGTGTCCGGGTTTCAGGTGGTCCGAAACCCGGACACATGATTCAAAACCTGAACTGTCCAGGTGACAGATGGCAACCCTAGCATATATATATATAAGTGATCCTGCACTGCGTGACCACCCTGTAGCAGTAAAAATGCTATAGGGCGGGCGGCAAGCAGTTAAGGAAATAAATACAAAATATTCTCCTCCTTTTTTTCCCCACCTATTCATAAACAATATTGTATATTAGAAAAGCAATAAAATTGCAGCTGTCACAGTGCCGCCGGCTGTTGTGTTATGGCGCTGATTTATTTATAAGTGGAATTAGAATTCCTTATTTGAATGTACAATCAGGTCCATAAATATTGGGACATCGACACAATTCTAATCTTTTTGGCTCTATACACCACCACAGTGGATTTGAAATGAAAGGAACAAGATGTGCTTTACCTGCAGACTTTCAGCTTTAATTTGAGGGAATTTACATCCAAATCAGGTGAACGGTGTAGAAATTACAACAGTTTGTATATGTGCCCCTCCCACTTTTTAAGGGACCAAAAGTAATGGGACAGAGTAACTATCATAAATCAAACTTTCACTTTTTAATACTGGGTTGCAAATCCTTTGCAGTCAATTACAGCCTGAAGTCCGGAACGCGATGACGTCACCAGACGCTGGTTTCATCCCTGGTGATGCTCTGCCAGGCCTCTACTGCAACTGTCTTCAGTTCATCCTTCCAGAAGAGAAAATCAACACCATCACATATATATTTCTGCTTTTTTTTGTTCTGTCAGAAGGGAACTACCAACCTAAAAACAGAACAACCACAACAAAACATACATGTACAATTTGTGATCAGTCCTTCTTTTGCTCCTGATACAACCAGGACTCGATCCCTTTAACCACTTGGAGCCCGGGCCATTGTAATTTGATGGCCACAAGGTGGCTCTACAATGCCGGGAGGACGTCTATTGACGTCCTCGCCTCCTCCGGCCACTGGGGGGCGCGCGAGTGCCGCCGCAACCCGCCGCGTCACTGAGGTGCCGATGCGCGTGCCTGGCGGCCGCGATGTCCAACCAGGTACCCGCAATCGTCCGTTGCACAGGCAAGGACGTGGATCTGTGTGTGTAAACACACAGATCCACGTCTTGTCAGGGAGAGAGGACCGATGGTGTGTCCCTTGTACATAGGGACACAGATCGGTCACCTCCCCCAGTCACTTCCCTCCCCCCCACAGTAAGAATCACTCCCTAGGAAACACATTTAACCCCTTCCTCGCCCCCTAGTGTTAACCCCTTCCCTGCCACTCACATTTATACAGTAATCAGTGCATTTTTTTACCACTGTTCGCTGTATAAATGTGAATGCTCCCAAAAATGTGTCAAAAGTGTCCGATGTGTCCACCGTAATGTCGCAGTCCCAATAAAAATCACAGATCGCCGCCATTACTAGTAAAAAAAAAAAAAAGAATAAAAAAAATGTCATATATCTATCCCCTATTTTATAGGCGCTATAACTTTCGCGCAAACCAATCAATAAACACCTATTGCGATTTTTTTTAACCAAAAAAAAGTAGAAAAATACGTATCGGCCTAAACTGAGAAAGAAAAATAGTTTTTTAAAAAAAAATTGGGATATTTATTATAGCAAAAATAAAAAATATTGTGTTTTTTTCACAATTGTCGCTGTTTTTTTGTTTATAGCGCAAAAAATAAAAACAGCAGAGGTGATCAAATACCACCAAAAGAAAGCTCTATTTGTGGGGAAAAAAGGACGTCAAATTTGTTTGGGAGCCACGTCGCACAACCGCGCAATTGTCATTCAAAGCGACGCAGTGCCGAAAGCTGAAATTTCGCCTGGGCAGGAAGGGGGTATATGTGCCCAGTAAGCAAGTGGTTAAAAGGGAAGGCCCCAATTTCCATTCCTCCCGAATGTCCACGTATCGGGCCCAGGCCTCACTTTCTGGCGCCCGCAGGGGTTTGGGAACGTGCAGTAGGGTTGCTACCTGTACGGGATTCACCCGGACAGTCCGTGTTCGTCGTGAAGGAAATCCCAAATAAGGTCATCCTCCCACTCTCCCGGGAGTTCTCCACGATGTCCATTATCTGAGATGGGACATATGGGTAGTTCAGACCCCACTCCAGAGCGACCCTTCTTTGTATCTCCCTCTGGAAGCAAGAGAACCAGGGTAATTCCTTAAGCTTCCCCTTCCCTGGCAAGACACACGAATCCCGGGATCTCACCACCCACTTCCTGTAGGTGGGCGCTCTGGTCTGGGTAGTGGAGGGTCTGCTTACAAAGAGTCTGCTGCAAGGTACAGGGGTCCATACTGTGGGCCGAGCATCTTCTCCTACCTCTGACTGGGTCTCTGGGGGATGGGATCCTCCTTTCTCCCACTCCTCCTCTTCTGGAACGTTCCTCAGGGGATGACCACCCAATTAGTCTCTCCAAAGACCCAAACTTATTCTAGTATTCTGGGGGAACCCCAACCTATGACCCGGCCCTCGCTTACCTCATCCAGCTCACCTGGAGGCACATCTTCCTCTAGCATGGACTCCATTCGGAGAGGTACAGCAAGGGACTTAGAGCTGGATAGGCTCTTCAGGGATGTCACCCGGCTTCTGCACACCAGAAAATGCAGTCGCCAGGACCCTGGCCAGGCCACAGGTCGCCGCAGGCTCCTCTTCACTGCATTTGTCCTCCGTCTTCATGGAGAGGTCGCTAGGCCGCAACACCTCTCCGCCTCTGGGAAGTGAGGCGAAAAATGAGGGGTGCAGTGTTCTATGGGGTGGGGACCCGGGCAAAAAGAAGTGATCTTCTATTGTCCAATTTTGGTGATCCTGTGCCGATTGTAGCCTCAGTTTCCTGTTCTTAGGAGTGGCACCCGGTGTGGTCTTCTGCTGCTGTAGCCCATCTGCTTCAAGGTAGGATGTGTTGTGCGTTCAGAGATGGTATTCTGCATACCTTGGGTGTAAAGAGTGGTTATTTGAGTTACTGTTGTCTTTCTGGAACCAGTCTGCCCATTCTTCTCTCATCTCTGACATCAACAAGGCATTTTCCTCCACACAACAGCCGCTCACTGGATATTTTCTCTTTTCCCCATCATTCCCTGTAATCCCGAGAGATGGTTGTGTGTGAAAATCCCAGAAATACTCAGACCGGCCCGTCTGGCACCAACAACCATACCACGTTCAAAGTCACTTCAAACCCATTTCTTCACCATTCTGATGCTCGGTTTGAACTACAGCAAGTCGTCTTCACCACGTCTAGAGGCCTAAATGCATTGAGTTGCTGCCATGTGATTGGCTGATTAGCAATTTGTGTTACCAAGCAATGGAACAGGTGTACCTAATAAAGTGGCCGGTGAGTGTATATATGTTGTGACAGCAGGAAGGTAAAGTCACCTGGTTGCATCCAGGGGGGTAGATATATTTCGCCCAGATTCAGGCTTTACGCCGACTTATACAACTAGGTGGAGAGTTGTATAAGCACAGCTGAGGCTAGTGGGCTCATGGATGACTCATACCTCTAGGGAGAGTGTGGGGCGTCGTGCAGACAGGGAGTTGATGAGACCAGCTGAAGCTTGTCAGCTCATTTAGGCCTCTATAAGAACTCCCAGCTTCATTAGGTGTTTGCTCATGCCTGGACCCAGACCTGTGTGGACTGTCTAGGGAGAGTGAACCCCTGTGCGGTGAGACAAAGCCTGTGTGGCTATTTGCTTGGACATTTAAAACCAGGGACTTAGGGACTAGGACAGCACTAGGCTGATCCCAGTTGTTAGTTAGGAAACCTGTATGTTTAGTCAGAGGTCAAGTTGACCAGGATTTATTTTGTTTATGTTTCTTTTGCTTTGCTGTGTTTTGTCACTGTAAATAGAAAATAAACCGCACCTTTTTGATTTTGAAAACCACAACCTCCGTTTGCTGGGCCTGTTTTTGTGTGGGGAGCCTATCCCGGGGGTCACACACACCCGCTGCCGAGCTAACCCCCTCACAGTTGGTGGAGAACCAGTGGCAGTTTTTTTTTAAGCCAGCATGGAGGAGATACTGAAACAGCTGGCTCTAGCAAATGCCAATCAACAGCAGACAAATGCAGGTTTGCAAAAGAGCCTTGCAGCTCATCAACAGAGCCTTGCAGCTCAACAACAGAACTTCGCAGCCCAGCAGCAAGCTCATCAACAGAGCCTTGCAGCCCAGCAGCAAGCTCATCAACAGAGCCTTGCAGCCCAGCAGCAGACAAACGCAACTTTGCAACAGAGTCTGGAGGCTCAGCAACAAGCCCAGCAGCAATCTGAGGCCCGCTTCATAGACCTGTTGCAGAAGCAAGAGCAGAGACTACAACAACAGATGGAAGCAGTAATGCAGCAACGTCCGCAGACCAGTGAGGAAAGCCGTCCCACTAATACCGCGTCCTTTGGGGTGAGTCGTTTATTGACAAAAATGACTGGAGAGGATGATCCAGAGGTATTTTTGACCACATTTGAAAGGACCGCTGAAAGAGAAAAGTGGCCTGAGGAGCAGTGGGCTGGACTAGTGGCTCCTCTGTTAACTGGTGAATCGCAGAAAGCTTACTATGACCTAGAGCCTAACCAAGCAAAAGACTATGTGATGCTAAAAGCTGAAATATTGGCAAGGCTGGGTGTCACCCTGGCTGTCCGGGCTCAGCGTGTGCATAACTGGACTTTCCAGCTTGGAAAACCCCCCAGGTCTCAAATGTATGATCTCATTCACCTGAGCAGAAAGTGGCTACAGCCAGAGACTTGGTCCGCACCAAAGATTGTGGAACGTGTTGTAATGGATCGGTTTTTGAGAGCTCTTCCTACTGCCATCCAAAAGTGGGTAAGCCATGGAGACCCAGAGACGGCCGATGGTCTTGTGGATCGTGTGGAGAAATACTTGGCTACAGAGAACCTGACGGCCTCTTCCAGAGACACTCGGACTTTCCACCCTAAGACCAGACCATCCCCAGGGGCGGATAAGATGATTCCAAGGGGTAAGGGTGGAGAGAGTGAGAGGGTGGGAGCTCTACCCCAAGTTTGGCGAGAACAGCCTGGGAAATCAGCGGCTCAAGAGGCGGCAAGAAGGATCGTTTGCTACCGCTGCCGGCAAGCGGGACATATTGCAGCAAATTGCCCGGTTGTGGAGGAACCCATGCAGTGTGACTTTCTGACGGGCAGACGTCAGTCGCTGTGTGCGACAGTCGCATGCACTGCCATTCGAGGAACTGAGAAACATTTATGCAAAATGTGTGTTAATGGTAGAAATGTTGTGGTATTGCTGGATTCAGGTAGCCTTGTGACCCTGATAAAGGCTGAGTTAGTTAGAACAGAGGTCTCTGGGAATAGCAAGGTAGCTGTTATTTGTGTGCATGGGGACACCCAAGAGTATCCAGTGACTACAGTGTGTTTCGAGACCCCCAAAGGTACCCTCTCTCATCCAGTGGGCTTAGTATCTCAGTTACCGCATGACGCCATTGTGGGAAGGGATTTTCCGAAGTTCTGGGAACTGTGGGATGATCCTGAGCCCCCCACTGGTGCCCCTATGTACCAGTAATGTGATAGCCAGAACTCCCCTGAGAGTGGTGAGGACTCTCCGGAATTTCCCTTGTCAGTATTGGCAGGGGAGACTCAAGAAACTGGAGAGGAGCCCGCCTCCTCAGACGAAAACCTACCGTCTGTGGAGTTTTCTGATCTTGAGGTTCACAGGGAAAACTTTGCCACAGAACAGTTGAAAGACCCCGCCCTAATAAAGGCACGGGAAAACGTAGTGAAAATAGAGGGCGAGTTAGTGAACCCAGATAATACCTGCACTTACCCATACTTCAGCGTAGAGAAGGACCTACTGTATCGAGTGGGTCCCTCTACCCATCATTGAGGTCCCGTTTGAGAGGATCGCCATGGATTTGGTAGGTCCTATAATCAAGTCCGCTAGGGGGCACCAGTACATATTAGTTATAATGGACTATGCCACCCGTTATCCAGAAGCGATCCCTCTCCGAAATACCTCGGCCAAAACCATAGCCAAAGAGCTATCTCTTGTGTTTAGCCGGGTGGGTATTTGTAAAGAACTGCTTACGGACCAAGGTACACCCTTTATGTCCCGGGTTATGAAGGAGCTGTGTAAATTGTTCAAAGTGACGCAATTACGTACATCTGTGTATCACCCCCAAACCGATGGGCCGGTTGAAAGATTCAACAAAACCCTAAAACAAATGTTGAAGAAAGTGGTGGATAGAGATGGAAAGGATTGGGACTGTCTACTTCCTTATCTGATGTTTGCTATTAGGGAGGTGCCCCAATCCTCTACGGGATTCTCCCCCTTTGAGTTAGTGTATGGGAGACACCCAAGAGGGCTGTTGGATATTGCCAAGGAAACTTGGGAAAGTGAGAGTTCTCCCCACAGGAGTGTGATTGAGCATGTCGCCCTGATGCAAGACCGAATTGCACAGGTAATGCCCATCGTGAAGGAACATTTGGCCCAAGCGCAGTTAGCACAGCAGAGAGTGTACAACCGTGGAGCTAAGACCCGTACCTTTTCCCCGGGGCATAGGATACTGGTACTTGTCCCTACGGTTGAAAGTAAATTCCTTGCCAAATGGCAAGGCCCCTACGAGATAATGGAAAAAGTGAGCGAAGTGAATTACAAGGTCAGACAACCAGGAAGGCGAAAGCCCGAACAGATCTATCACGTTAATCTGTTGAAAGCCTGGAGGGATAGAGAGTCCCTAGTCGCAGACACTTGGTCACCAGCTCAAACTGGTTGCGTGATTCCTGAGGTTGGAATCGCAGCCACCTTGTCACAACCCCAACAACAGGAGGTTAAGGAGTTTGTGCTTCGCAACAAGGAGGTATTCTCTGAGCTGCCGGGACAAACATCTGGGGTAGAGCATGACATTATTACCCCGCCCGGTGAAAGGGTGAAGTTAAAACCCTATCGGATCCCAGAGGCCCGACGGGAGGCAATACGGGAGGAAGTACAGAAAATGCTGAACTTAGGGGTGATAGAGGAGTCCCAAAGTGATTGGTCTAGTCCCATTGTGTTGGTGCCTAAACCGGATGGGAGCTGGCGATTTTGTAACGATTTTCGTCAGTTGAACAAAGTTACAAAATTTGACACCTACCCCATGCCACGTATAGATGAGTTGATCGACCGGCTGGGAACAGCCCGATACATGACGACTCTTGACCTCACAAAAGGGTATTGGCAAATCCCCCTGGCCAAGTCGGCCAAAGAGAAAACCGCATTTGTAACCCCAGACGGGGCGTTCCAATATAAAAGAATGCCGTTCGGGTTACAGAATGCGCCGGCCACATTCCAGCGGAAAATGGACCAGATGCTGAGGCCCCATCGGAAGTATGCTGTGGCTTACCTGGATGACGTAATTGTCCATAGCACAGATTGGGCCTCACATCTGCCAAAAGTGCAAGCAGTCCTGGACTCTGTTCGGGAAGCGGGGTTTACGGCTAACCCCAAGAAGTGTACCATTGGGCAGGAGGAGGCCAAATATCTTGGGTACACCATTGGGAGGGGAGTAATAAAACCCCAACTCAACAAAGTCGAGGCCATCCAGAGTTGGCCACGTCCCAACAGCAAGAAGCAGGTACGAGCCTTTCTGGGAATCGCTGGGTATTATCGGCGATTCATTCCCCACTTTGCTTCTAAGGCTGTGCCCCTAACCAACCTGACGAAGGGGAAAGGGTCGGTCATGATTAAATGGACCCCCGAGGCTGAGGCAGCATTCCAATTCTTGAAACAAGCCTTATGTAGCCAGCCAGTGTTGTACTCACCCGACTTCTCTAAAGACTTTGTCGTACAAAGTAATGCGTCAGATGTGGGGTTAGGAGCAGTATTGTCCCAGGTCTGGAACGGGGAAGAGCACCCAGTCATTTACCTCAGCAGGAAGTTGAAGTCCCATGAGGTAAATTACGCCACCGTTGAAAAGGAGTGTTTAGCGGTGAAGTGGGCTCTAGATTCCCTTCGGTACTATCTGCTAGGTAGGCACTTTGACATGGTTACGGATCACGCTCCGTTAAAGTGGATGACTCAAAACAAGGAGACAAATAGAAGAGTGAATAGGTGGTTCCTGGCCCTACAGGAATTCAACTTCACAGTAAAGCATCGCCCTGGCGTTCAAATGGGGAATGTGGATGCTTTGTCTCGAGTACATGAATGCCTGATTGCTGGTGTTCCAACCCCGAGGTTAAAACAAGAGGGGGGGGTATGTGACAGCAGGAAGGTAAAGTCACCTGGTTGCATCCAGGGGGGTAGATATATTTCGCCCAGATTCAGGCTTTACGCCGACTTATACAACTAGGTGGAGAGTTGTATAAGCCCAGCTGAGGCTAGTGGGCTCATGGATGACTCATACCTCTAGGGAGAGTGTGGGGCGTCGTGCAGACAGGGAGTTGATGAGACCAGCTGAAGCTTGTCAGCTCATTTAGGCCTCTATAAGAACTCCCAGCTTCATTAGGGGTTAGCTCATGCCTGGAAGCAGACCTGTGTGGACTTCCTGGAGAGAGTGAACCCTTGTGCGGTGAGACAAAGCCTGTGTGGCTATTTGCTTGGACATTTAAAACCAGGGACTTAGGGACTAGGACAGCACTAGGCTGATCCCAGTTGTTAGTTAGGAAACCTGTATGTTTAGTCAGAGGTCAAGTTGACCAGGATTTATTTTGTTTATGTTTCTTTTGCTTTGCTGTGTTTTGTCACTGTAAATAGAAAATAAACCGCACCTTTTTGATTTTGAAAACCACAACCTCCGTTTGCTGGGCCTGTTTTTGTGTGGGGAGCCCATCCCGGGGGTCACACACACCCGCTGCCGAGCTAACCCCCTCACAATGTGTATATATATATATATATATTGTGACAGCAGGAAGGTAAAGTCACCTGGTTGCATCCAGGGGGGTAGATATATTTCGCCCAGATTCAGGCTTTACGCCGACTTATACAACTAGGTGGAGAGTTGTATAAGGCTAGTGGGCTCATGGATGACTCATACCTCTAGGGAGAGTGTGGGGCGTCGTGCAGACAGAGATGAGGAGACCAGCTGAACCTTGTCAGCTCATTTAGGCCTCTATAAGAACTCCCAGCTTCATTAGATGTTAGCTCATGCCTGGAACCAGACCTGTGTGGACTGTCTAGGGAGAGTGAACCCCTGTGCGGTGAGACAAAGCCTGTGTGGCTATTTGCTTGGACATTTAAAACCAGGGACTTAGGGACTAGGACAGCACTAGGCTGATCCCAGTTGTTAGTTAGGAAACCTGTATGTTTAGTCAGAGGTCAAGTTGACCAGGATTTATTTTGTTTATGTTTCTTTTGCTTTGCTGTGTTTTGTCACTGTAAATAGAAAATAAACCGCACCTTTTTGATTTTGAAAACCACAACCTCCATTTGCTGGGCCTGTTTTGTGTGGGGAGCCCATCTCGGGGGTCACACACACCCGCTGCCGAGCTAACCCCCTCACAATATATATATATATATAT
This sequence comes from Rana muscosa, assembly GCA_029206835.1. Classification (NCBI taxonomy): domain Eukaryota; kingdom Metazoa; phylum Chordata; class Amphibia; order Anura; family Ranidae; genus Rana; species Rana muscosa. Next base: position 310,220,534 of record CM055124.1, on the reverse strand, counting down.
ATATATATATATATATATATATATATATATACACATAATGCTATGCTATATAATTGATATATTATTAATATGCTATTTAAAAAAATAAAAGTGAGGTTTCCCTGTAAATTGTAAAATCTACCTGATTTAAACTATTTCAACACTAAAAAGACAAAGATACAGAATTGATCCTACAATTGCAACATTTATCCAGTAGTTTATAGAACTTTATAAAGTAGATGTTATCCCAATATGGCTGCAAAAGTGAAATACACTTCGGGGGCTTTTGGTTTAAAAAATGTTTTCCTCTCATGTCACCTGGAAGACGTATGAAACCATCACTCACATTATTATATTTTATACGGTCTAGCAGCCCTCCAAAGGGCCATAAGTAACCATCAAAATGATCCTCCATTGACTTGGATGCAATTCAAATTCTTCAAGTTGGTCGATTTTTATTTTTTTAACCACCTCATTACTGTACTATAGCCGGAAGACGGCTACAGCGCGGCTCTCTCGCTCTAAGAGGGCTGCCATGGAAGTTCTGTTAGAACCACGCCCCCAAGGGCGCGCATCAGGTGTGCTCCGTGAATGCTGTGTCCTTAGGCCAATCATAGCGGCCATTTACCATGTGATCAGCTGTGTCCAATCACAGCTGATCACATGTAAACAGACTTGCCGGTTATCAGCAGTACTTTCCTCACGCCCTGTGTCTGTGTGAGGAAAGGAGAGCTGATAATTAACCAGCAAGGCTGTCAGCACACTGTTTACCAGTGCAGCCCCATTAATGCCATCAGTGCATTCTATTAGTGCCCATCACTGCTGCCTTATCAGTGCTCATCAGTGCAGCTTATCAGTGCAGCATCACTAGTGCCCATCAGTGCTGCCTTATCAGTGCCCATCAGTGCTGCCTTATCAGTGCCCATCACTGCTGCCTCATCAGTGCAGCTTATCAGTGCAGCCTCACTAGTGCCCACCAGTGCTGCCTTATCAGTGCCCATCACTGCTGCCTTATCAGTGCCCATCAGTGCTGCCTTATCAGTGCCCATCACTTCTGCCTCATCAGTGCTCATCAGTGCAGCATCACTAGTGCCCATCAGTGCTGCCTTATCAGTGCCCATCAGTGCTGCCTTATCAGTGCCCATCACTGCTGCCTCATCAGTGCTCATCAGTGCAGCTTATCAGTGCAGCCTCCCTAGTGCCCACCAGTGCCCATCGCTGCTGCCTTATCAGTGCCTATCAGTGCTGCCTTATCAGTGCCCATCACTTCTGCCTCATCAGTGCTCATCAGTGCAGCTTATCAGTGCAGCATCACTAGTGCTCATCAGTGCTGCCTTATCAGTGCCCATCAGTGCTGCCTTATCAGTGCCCATCACTGCTGCTTCATCAGTGCTCATCAGTGCAGCTTATCAGTGCAGCCTCACTAGTGCCCACCAGTGCCCATCAGTGCTGTCTTATCAGTGCCCATCACTGCTGCCTTATCAGTGCCTATCACTTCTGCCTCATCAGTGCTCATCAGTGCAGCTTATCAGTGCAGCATCACTAGTGCTCATCAGTGCTGCCTTATCAGTGCCCATCAGTGCTGCCTTATCAGTGCCCATCACTGCTGCCTCATCAGTGCAGCTTATCAGTGCAGCCTCACTAGTGCCCACCAGTGCCCATTAGTGCTGCCTTATCAGTGCCCATCACTGCTGCCTTATCAGTGCCCATCAGTGCTGCCTTATCAGTGCCCATCACTTCTGCCTCATCAGTGCAGCATCACTAGTGCCCATCAGTGCTGCCTTATCAGTGCCCATCACTGCTGCCTCATCAGTGTTCATTAGTGCAGCTTATCGGTGCAGCCTCACTAGTGTCCACCAGTGCCCATCAGTGCTGCCTTATCAGTGCCCATCAGTGCAGCCTCACTATTGCCCATCAGTGCAGCTCATCAGTGCCACCTCATTAGTGCTCATCAGTGCAGCCTCATCATCGCACATCAGTGAAGAAGAAAAATTACTTATTTGCAAAATTATATAACAGAAACTGTATATTTTTTTTTTCGAAAATTTTCTTTATTTTTCATTTGTTTAGCAAAAAATAAAAAAAAACCCCAGTGGTAATTAAGTACCACCAAAAGAAAACTCTATCTTTTTAAATAAAATAGAAAAAAATAAATGATTTCGATACAGTGTTGCATGACTGCACAATTGTCATTCAAAGTGCGACAGTGTTGCAAGCTAAAAATTGGCCTGTGCAGAAGTGCCCGGTATTGAAGGGGTTAATTGATTAGAGTGAAATAGAATTTTGGGGAATGTACTCATTGCTAGTCATCCCTGGTGGAGAGGTGCTTACCACTCGTATAAGACCCCTGGAATATCAAAGCAAGTGCACTCATAGCTGAGAGAAGGAGCACGGCAATGCTGGTACTGCCTTTTCTCATTTACAAGGTATTAGCTGAGCGTATCTTCTTCTTCTAATGTTCTATCCGGAGAGATGTCTTCTTCTAATGTTCTATCCGGAGAGATGTCTTCTTCTAATGTTCTATCCCTAGAGATGTCTTCTTCTAATGTTCTATCCGGAGATATGTCTTCTTCTAATGTTCTATCCGGAGAGATGTCTTCTTCTAATGTTCTATCCGGAGAGATGTCTTCTTCTAATGTTCTATCCGGAGAGATGTCTTCTTCTAATGTTCTATCCGGAGAGATGTCTTCTTCTAATGTTCTATCTGGAGAGATGTCTTCTGCTAATGTTCTATCCGGAGAGATGTCTTCTTCTAATGTTCTATCCGGAGAGATGTCTTCTTCTAATGTTCTATCCGGAGAGATGTCTTCTACTAATGTTCTATCCCTAGAGATGTCTTCTTCTAATGTTCTATCCGGAGATATGTCTTCTTCTAATGTTCTATCCGGAGAGATGTCTTCTTCTAATGTTCTATCCGGAGAGATGTCTTCTTCTAATGTTCTATCCGGAGAGATGTCTTCTTCTAATGTTCTATCCGGAGAGATGTCTTCTACTAATGTTCTATCCCTAGAGATGTCTTCTTCTAATGTTCTATCCGGAGATATGTCTTCTTCTAATGTTCTATCCGGGGAGATGTCTTCTTCTAATGTTCTATCCGGAGAGATGTCTTCTGCTAATGTTCTATCCGGAGAGATGTCTTCTTCTAATGTTCTATCCGGAGAGATGTCTTCTTCTAATGTTCTATCCGGAGAGATGTCTTCTTCTAATGTTCTATCCGGAGAGATGTCTTCTTCTAATGTTCTATCCGGAGAGATGTCTTCTGCTAATGTTCTATCCGGAGAGATGTCTTCTGCTAATGTTCTATCCGGAGAGATGTCTTCTTCTAATGTTCTATCCGGAGAGATGTCTTCTACTAATGTTCTATCCGGAGAGATGTCTTCTTCTAATGTTCTATCCGGAGAGATGTGTTCTTCTAATGTTCTATCCGGAGAGATGTCTTCTTCTAATGTTCTATCCGGAGAGATGTCTTCTTCTAATGTTCTATCCGGAGAGATGTCTTCTTCTAATATCCTATCCGGAGAGATGTGTTCTTCTAATGTTCTATCCGGAGAGATGTGTTCTTCTAATGTTCTATCCGGAGAGATGTCTTCTTCTAATATCCTATCCGGAGAGATGTGTTCTTCTAATGTTCTATCCGGAGAGATGTGTTCTTCTAATGTTCTATCCGGAGAGATGTCTTCTACTAATGTTCTATCCGGAGAGATGTGTTCTTCTAATGTTCTATCCGGAGAGATGTGTTCTTCTAATGTTCTATCCGGAGAGATGTCTTCTACTAATGTTCTATCCGGAGAGATGTGTTCTTCTAATGTTCTATCCGGAGAGATGTGTTCTTCTAATGTTCTATCCGGAGAGATGTCTTCTACTAATGTTCTATCCGGAGAGATGTGTTCTTCTAATGTTCTATCCGGAGAGATGTGTTCTTCTAATGTTCTATCCGGAGAGATGTCTTCTTCTAATGTTCTATCCGGAGAGATGTCTTCTTCTAATATCCTATCCGGAGAGATGTGTTCTTCTAATGTTCTATCCGGAGAGATGTCTTCTTCTAATGTTCTATCCGGAGAGATGTCTTCTTCTAATGTTCTATCCGGAGAGATGCAACATGTGTTCATTCCGCAACCAGCTGAGGACGTATTACCCAGTCTAGATGTTTTACCAGCTGCCGCTGTCCTATCCTTGTAGACTTCCTGTACTAGTCAGAGGGAAGGTTACAAAATCTTCCAGATCATCATCTATCACCCGCTAAACGTTTTGCAGAGAAAGACAACACAGGCTTCTAATGACCACCAACCTCCTACTAAGTACCGTGAGAAGTCTGTGGACGGCCTCTGCAAAGATGTTTGCCAAGTTTAGTTTTATAAGTTACTGTGATGAATACGCAAAGAAAACGTCAGGAAATGAAAACTTGTGCGGCTAATACTCATGTGCCTGCACAAAGACGGACTCTAGCCAGTAATAGCTGTGCACTGACAGGTTGGCACATCTGTGTGTTGTGCATTGGCACTCACGTCCACACATATTGGCACACGCCCACGCACGTCCAATATCGGAAATGGCGCAAAAGCTGCCTATTTAGCACCTTCCTGCCCAGCCTATAGTTCTGGTTGGATGTCATATGACATCCTCCCCAAAATGCACCTCAGCGGCAGGTCACCCACTCTGTCCACCAGGCACAGCCGATGACAGATCAGTGTACCGGCCCGCTGTGGGTACCATGTATTTGCTGTGACCAATCACAGCAGATCACATGACAATTGTACACAATGGATGGATTCCATTCATGTCATTCATGCCATTCAGTGTGTACTATTGTGTTAATCTCTGTGATTGGTCACAGTGATCACATGGTACAGACAGGGCCATTCACAGCCCATCTATACCATGTGATTATTTCTGGCCATAAACATTCCATATGGGTACAGTGTTGCATGTCCGCACACTTGTCAAAGTGCAACAGTGCTGACAGCTGAAAATTGGCCTGAGCAGGAAGAGGGGTGAAAGTGCCTGGTATTTAGGGATGAGCTTCGTGTTCGAGTCGAACATGAGTTCGACTCGACCATCGGCTGTTCGCTGAATTTCGAAAATTATGGGCCGTTCGTGCCAAATTCGAGTTGCGCATCACGGCCCATAATGCCCTGCGTCATCGCACTGCATTGCTGGCTGATGATTAGCCAAGCATGCTCTATGACCCGCATGCTTTGGCTAATCACAGCGCCGCCAGCACAGAGAGCCATAATTGGCCAAAGGTAGGGTTCCTTTGGCCAATCATGGCTCAGGGGGACTAAGTACACGCCCCACACTATATAAGGCCGCCTGCGTGTCGGCCTTGTGTAGTGTGTTCCGGCGGCTCACAGAGAGAGAGAGATTGTTGTTTTGTTTCAGTTAGCTAGATTGAGCAGGCAGTTGATTCAGCTAGTTAGATCCAGTATTCCAGTATATTTAGTATATATATGCATTGCATGCTTTGTATATATATATATATATATATATACTGTATACAGTTTAGCTAGATCTGACTGCAGAGCGTTCCTGTTATTCTCTTCCTAATAATACTATAGGCAGGCAGTTGATTTTAGCTAGCTTAAGTCAGTGTACTGTATACTGGGCACAGTGTGCAGCTAAAACTCACTGCAGACAATTCCTGTTATTCTCTTCCAAATAATACTAATGCATGCACTGTCCTGTCACCATTTGAGGAGGCCACAAGGATGGTGAGCAGTGACAGTGCATGCATCAGTGATACTGTCCCTCTTGTCCACCTGTTGGAGCACACACTGCATGGAATAATGGACAGGGCACTTGAGGCAGAACAGAGGGAGGAAGAGGAGGACTTCCTTACCTCTCAATGCCCCCTTTATCCAGACAGTGTTCCTGCAGGCCCGCCGATCACACAGGAAGGGGACGAGGAGGAGGAGGATTGTGTCAGCATGGAGGTCGAGCCTAGCACTCAGCATCAGTCATCAAGGGATCATTTCCAGTCCCCAGAAACCCATGGACTTGTACGTGCCTGGGAGGAGGTGGCTGCGGATCATGTTGAACTTAGTGACCCAGAGGACTCTGGACCGAATGCCTCAGCAAACCTACGCTGCATGGCCTCCCTGATCCTGCAAAGCCTGCAAAAGGATTCTCGGATTCGTGGTATCAAGGAGAGGGATCATTACTGGCTGGCAATCCCCCTTGATCCACGTTACAAGGGTAAGGTTGCGGAACTTATCCAGCCGTCGCAGAGGGAGAAGAGGATGAAACATCTTCGGGAGACCTTGCAGAAAGATTTGTGCAATGCGTTTCCAGAGCCTGGGAGGTTACAAATTCCTGGTCCTGAACAACGTGTTGCTGAGGCTTCGGTCAGTCACAGAAGGAGCGGTGGAGAAGGTGGTCGTCTGACCGATGCGTTTAGACAATTTTTTAGTCCGCAGCCCCAAGGTATGATCAGTTCCAGCAACCATCAACAGCGTCTGATTTACATGGTGCAGGAATACCTAGGGGCAAGATCAGACTTGGACACCTTTCCCACCGAAAATCCTCTGGGTTACTGGGTCTTGACGATGGATCACTGGCCAGAGCTTGCACAGTATGCAATTGAGCTACTGGCCTGTCCTGCATCCAGCATTCTTTCGGAACGCACATTCAGTGCTGCTGGAGGCTTTGTAACCGATCACAGGGTGCGCTTGTCCACCGACTCGGTCGATCGGCTGACCTTCATAAAAATGAATCAGTCTTGGATCACCAGCTACCAAGCACCTGATGCTGATGTAACCAAATATTTTTTTTTTAATGTGAGATCCTCAAGACTGCCTATGCTGATGCTGAGTGACTATCCTCTTCCTTCTCAATGTTCATGTTGATAGCTTGTAAGAACATTTTTGGTTCTGGGCACCGCCACCAGTGGCTAAGGCCCAATTTTTCTGCCCCTGTAATTACAATTTTTTGCTGTAATACTTTGCAGCAGGGCTCATTCTTGCGCTCCAACTAGAGTATCTGTGAGGGGTTGCAGTGTTGTGGCACCAGCACCATTGCCTAAGGCCCAATTTTTCTGCCCCTGTTTAACAGGGGCGTGTAATTACAATTTTTGCTGTAATACTTTGCAGCAGGGATCATTCCTGCTCTCCAACTAGAGTATCTGTGAGGGGTTGCAGTGTTGTGGCACCAGCACCAGTGCCTAAGGCCCAATTTTTCTGCCCCTGTTCAACAGGGGCATGTAATTACAACTCTTAATCTAATATTTCACAGCAGGGCCCGTTCCTGTGCTCACCAAGGGTAACTGTGAGGGCTTACAGTGTTGTGGCAACTCCAACACCTAAGGCCCAAATTTTGGCAGAGTACATAGGGCAGGCCCCTACTTTCAAACATCCGACTTACAAACGACTCCCACATACAAACGGAGGGAGACAACAAGAAGTCAGAGGAAATCTACCCCTAGGAAGGGAAATTCTCTCCTGTAAGAGTTAATATGGGAAAAAGGTGTCTCCACTGATGCTTTATCACCACTCCTTGTTTCCCTAAAAACCCCAAAATTTCAAAATCCAATTGTCATTGGGACAGAAAGTGAGGTGAAATGTTCTGAACAGGGGCACAGACAGCAAAACAAATGTTACAGGGGTGATAACTCTTCCCTATGTTCTCCAAAAAGCTTAAAAATTGATTTTTTTGGCTGGAGCTACACTTAAACAATGTACCTGTTCCAAATTACAAACAGATTCTACTTAAGAACAAACCTACAGTCCCTGTCTTTCTTGGGACCGCCTGTATACCCCTGTTCAGAGTATATAGGGCCTGGGGGCCCCCACGCCTTTCCTTTTTTTATTTTGTGTGCAGGGTTCCCCTTAATATCCATACAAGACCCAAAGGGGCTGGTAATGGGCTGGGGCGAGGGGGGGTACCCATGCCGTTTTTCTCAATGATTTTCATCCATATTACCGGGACCAGACATTACATTAAAGCCGCAAGCAGTTTTAAATTACTTTTGTTCCTTTAGAAATGTCATTTTGTGCAGGGACAGTTCTAAACATGGGAAGCACGCGCCACTTCACAAGCATACTATAGACACCCCCCAGGTACGATATTTAAAGGAATATTTCACTTTTTTTTTTCACTTTAAGCATCAATAAAATCACTGCTCCCGAAAAAACAACCGTTTTTTAAAACTTTTTTTTGCATTGATACATGTCCCCTGGGGCAGGACCCGGGTCCCCAAACCCTTTTTAGGACAATAACTTGCATATTAGCCTTTAAAATTCGCACTTTTGATTTCTCACGTTCGAGTCCCATAGACTTTAACGGTGTTCGAAAGTTTGCGCAAACTTTCGGTCGGTTCGCATGTTCTGGATGCAAACCGAACCGGGGAGTGTTCGGCTCATCCCTACCGGTATTAAAGTGGTTAACCACTTCACCCCTGGAAGGTTTTACCCACTTCCTGACCAGACCATTTTTTGCGATACGGCACTGCATTACTTTAACTGACAATTGCGCGGTCGTGCGACGCTGTATCCAAAAAAAATTGATGTCCTTTTTTTCACACAAATAGAGATTTCTTTTGGTGGTATTTCATCACCTCTGGGTTGTTGTTTTTTTGCGCTATAAACAAAAAAAGATTTTTTACTTTCTACTATAACACATATCCAAAAAAAATCATGTAAAAAAAACGATTTCTTCATCACTTTAGGCCAATATGTATTCTGCTACATATTTGCAATAAATCGCAATAAGTGTACGTTGATTTGTTAGCGCAAAAGTTATAGCTACGGGATAGATTTTGGGACTTTTATTTTTTTTATTTTTTTTTTTACTAGTAATGGCGGCGATTTGTGATTTTAAGCGGAACTGCGACATTGCGGCGGACAAATCTGACCCTAAGTGACACTTTCTAGTGACCTGACCAATGACACCAATACAGTGATCAGTGCTTAATGCACTGATTACTGTATAAATATCACTGGTATGGAATGAGTTAACACTAGGGGGCGATCAAGGGGTTAAATGTGTTCTCTGGGAGGTGTTTCTAACTGTGGGGGGGGGGGGGGGTTCACAGGAGGAAAAGAGAGATTGTGATTCAGCTTAGCTGAAACACGATCTCTCACTTTTCCAGCTTGACAGATCAGCGTTTTGCTTTCGGCACACTGCTGATCCATCTCTCCTGTAAACAATCGGCAGGTCCTGGCAGCCAACGTGGCCGCCGGACCTGCTGATTGGCTCCTGGATTGGCTGGATCAGCAGCAGTATTGACACACTGGCTGCAATTGACAGCAGCTCCTGCTGCTGTGTGAGCCAATGAGGAGAGAGAGACCTGGGAGAGCTGCTGCTCTCATGCACATCGTTGGATCGAGATGGGGCTCAGGCAAATATGGGGGTCTTGAGGAGGAGCTGCACCCAGAAGGTTTTTTATCTTAATGTATAGAGCGCATAAAGGTAAAAAGCCGTCTGCCTTTAGAACCACCTTACATTGTTTACAAAAGATAGAAAAAAATTAATCAACTCAGAGAAAAGAAAACTTTCCATTAAAGATTCTCTAGAGAAAACCCTGTATTCATGGAATGTACCCAATAACTTGAAGAACATAAACCGTTGACATCAGGTTCACATTACACTTTGTCCTTCTCATCTTCTTTCAACTGTCAGTTTGTAAAAGATGTTGGTGCAACCTATGTCTGTGTAATGTCCAGGAGTGATGTCATATCGGTTCAGGAGGGGGGGGGGGCGCTCTATCGTCCCCCCCTCTTTTTCTGCGGCCTGCCAGGTTGCGTGCTTGGATAAGGGTCTGGTATGGATTTTTGGGGGGACCCCCACGCCATTTTAAAAAAAAAATTGGCGCAGGGTTCCCCTTAAAACCTGAAGGGTCTGGTATGGATTTTGAGGGGGACCCCTACTCCATTTTTTTTAAATTAGCGCAGGGTTCCCCTTAATATCCATACCAGACCTGAAGGGCCTGGTATGGAATTTGGGGGGACCCCCACGCAATTATTTTTTAAAATTTTGGTTCCGTTTTTTTCAATGACCTTTATCTATATTGCCGGGACCCGACAATTCATTATAGCCGTGAGTAGTTTTAAATTACTTTTTTTCCTTTAGAAATTTTATTTTGTGCAGGGACTGTTCTAAACACAGGAAAAATGTGCCACTTTACAGGCATACTATAGACACCCCCCAGGTACAAAATTTAAAGGAATATTTCACTTTTATTGTTTCACTTTAAGCATTATTAAAATCACTGCTCCCGAAAAACAGCCGTTTTTAAAACTTTTTTTTGCATTGATACATGTCCCCTGGGGCAGGACCCGGGTACCCATACCCTTTTTATGACAATACCATGCATATGAGCCTTTAAAATTAGCACTTATGATTTCTCCCATAGACCTTTAAAGGGTGTTCCGCGGCTTTCGAATTTGCCGTGAACACCCCAAATTGTTTGCTATGTGGCGAACACCCGATGTTCGAGTCGAACTTACGTTCGTCTCGAACATCGGGCTCATCCCTATTTATCACATACTTCTCAGTAACCCAAATCAGATCAACGGGATTGAGGAATGCAATTGTATACGTGTTACGTCATCAGGGGCTCCTGATGATGTCACATATGACGAAATGCGTAGGGTAGAGCCATGCACACACACGCTACCACGATTGCACGACAGGTCGTTGGACATCTTTGTTTCTGGAGGAAGAGATTCTGGCATTTCCTACACTTTTTTATCTGGGTATCATGTAAGTGCATTTTTATTCAATTAACTCTCTCCCTTATATGCAGTTTGACACTTTGTTGAGCATCTCTTCATTAAGTGCATTGAATTGCATTCCTTGATCCCATTGATCTGAGACAGGTTACTGAGAAGTTTGTGATAAACATTAAGGAGTGTGTGGCTTGACCATTTAACATCATTGGGCACTCTTATGAAGAGGACTCCTTTCCATGATGGAGGATCCAGTGTGTTAATGATGCTTTTTGACAACTCTTATATGACGGTCACAAACATTCTGGTAAGCCTTGGATGAGAGTGAGAGGTGTCACCTTGGCTACTTTGAAGTTTCAACTTCTTTCCACGGCATGTGGGACTTGTTTTCTTGTTTTCTCACTACATATATTGACTATACTGTACTTCTGGAAAATTTATGGACACTTTTTTCTGCTTAAAATCACGAGTCTGTTTGTTTTTCACTTCAATAGACTTCTTTGGTTACTTTTAGCCTTATGCCGCGTACACACGGTCGGAATTTCCGAGGAAAAAAGTCAGACTGAATCTTTTCATCGCATGCTCAGAATCAAGTCGACGCATGCTCGGAAGCATTGAACTTCATTTTTCTCGGCTCGTCGTAGTGTTGTACGTCACCGCGTTCTTGACGGTTGGAATTTGGTGTGACAGTGTGTATGCAAGACAGCTTGAACGGAATTCCGTCGGAGTTTATCCCGTCTGTAAAACCGGACATGAGTACGTGGCATTATAGAGTGTTGATGAGAGTCAACATCATTCTTCACAATATTTCTCATGTGTAATTTCATTACGAGATTTGCACTGGTTATAGATATGTATATATATATTTTCTGATGCCTGGTATCAGAGTTTAGTGTCAGCTGTTGATTGATAATAATAATTTATTTAGACCCCGGCACAGATTTCCATAAAGTCTGAAAGATTAAGAATAGTTCATGTTGAATGAGAGAGTTTAGTTCAGATTTAAGCTTCCATTAAGTTTCCTTGAGGACTCCTAATGGATAGAATTATCTTCTAAAGTTTCTCGATCGTAAATCCTAAACATTCCTCCAGAGCATCCAACAAATAATAAAGACGACGTTACAATGGACACGACTTGTAAACATGAATCATTGGCTCGGTGTTATGGAGGTAAAGGGATACCGTTGGCTTTTTCTACAATGTTAACCCGAAGTCAGCTGTCGGGAAGATGATCTCTGCATCTCTTTTTTGTGAGCAAACATTACGGCGGAGCGCGCCGAAGAGGAGTGCGATGTCTCCCTAACCTCGTATTGACTTTCCTTCCAAAATCGATTTCCTTTATTAGCTGATGAATCTCTTCAAAGACTTTCTGTACAGAATCTGGATAAATTATTTAAGCAGTAAATTGTTTCCACAGTAGCTGTTTTCCACCATTGGTGATTTAATAGTAGGCGGCACGAAGAAAAGGTTCTGGAACAAGGTCAGCCTGAGAGGAGCACTGGAGGATTCCGAGGCTGCAACTTTGTTTTGACTGTGGGAGAAAGTCTGGAGGGAAGGAAGAAAGGAAGGGTAAGAGGAAGAAAAAAATGCCAGGAAGGAAGGAAGGAAGGGTAGGAGGGTAGGAGGGAGGGAGGAAGAAAGGGAAGAATGAAGAAAGGGAGGAAGGAAATTATAGAAGGCATAAGGAAGTTAAGGAAGAAAGAGAATGATAGGAGAGGAAGGAAGGAGAGGAGGGGAGAGGAGAGGAGAGGAAGAAGGGGGAGAAGAAAGAAGCAAAGTATAAGGAAGGAAGGCAAGATTTAGGAAGGAAGGGAGAAAGGAAATTATAGAAGGCATAAGGAAGTGAAAGGAAGGGAGTGGCAGGAGGTACAGGAAAGAAAGGAATGAAAGGATAAAGGAGGGGAAGGCAGGAGGGCAGGGAGGAAGGAAGAAAGAGAGGCGAGAAAGAAGGGGAAGAAAAAAGGAAGGAGGGGAAGAAAAAGGAAGAAGAGGAAGAAGGGGATGAAAACAGAAGAATGGTGTAAGGACGGAAAGCAGGCAGTAAAAAGGAAACAAGAATGGAATCTATAGAAGGCATAAGTAAATGAATGAAGGAATGGAATGACAGAAGTAGGTTATAGAAAAGAATGAAGAGGTAAAGGAACAAAGGCGGGGAGGAAGAAAGGCAGGAAGGGTAGGAGGGAGCAAACATGCCAGAAAGGAAGGAAGGGTAGGAGGGAAGAAGGAAAAAAAGGAAAGAAGAACGGAAGGCAGGAAGTAAGAATGAAGGGAGGAAGGAAATTATAGAAGGCATAAGGAAGTGAAGGAAGAAAGCAAATGAAAAGGAGGGGAAGGAAGGGAGGAGAGGAGAGGAAGAAGGGAAAGAAGAAAGAAGGAGAGCAAAAGGAGGGAAGGCAAGATGTAAAAAGGAAGGGAGGAAAGAAAATTATAGCAGGCATAATGAAGTGAAAGGAAGGGAATGACAGGCGATACAGGACAGAAAGGAATGAAAGGATAAAGAAAGGAAGGCAGGAAGGAAGGAAGGAAGGAAGAAAGAAAGAGAGGTGAGGAAGAAGGGGAAGAAAAAAAGGAGGGGAAGAAAAAAGGATGAAGGGGATGAAAACAGAAGAATGGTGTAAGGACTGAAAGCAGGAAGTAAAAGGGAAACAAGAATGGAAACTATAGAAGGCATAAGTAAGTGAAGGAAGGAATGGAATGACAGAAGAATGAAGAGAAAAACGAACGAAGGTGGGGAGGAAGGAAGGAAGGAAGAAAAGAAGGAAGGAAGGGAAAGTAAGAAGAAAGAGAAGAAGGAGACTATAATGAACCAAGGCATGAAGTAAGAAGGAAGGGAGGAAGAACAGAAAGAGAGGAAGAAAAAGAAGAAGAAAGAAAGAGGAAGGCAAGAAGTAAGAAACAAGGGAGCAAGGAAATTATAGAATTATATGACTGGAGGTACAGGAAAAAAAGGAATGAAGGGATAAATGAGGGAAAGGAAAGAAGAAAGAAAGGCGAGGAAGAAGGGGAAGTAAAAAGGAAGAAGAAGAAGAAGAAGAAGAAAGAAGGAGGGTGTAACAAAGAAAGGAAGGCAGGAAGTCAGAAGGAAACAAGGATGAAATTATAGGGGGCATAGGAAAGTGAAGGAAGGAAGGGAATGACTAGAGGTATAGGAAAGAAAAGAATGAAGGGAAGTAAGGCAGTAAGAAAGAGAGGATGGATGGGGTGAGGGGGGAAGGAAGGAAGGATGGAAGGAAGGAAGGAAGGAGAAGAAAGAAGGAGGGTGTAAGAAAGGAATTAAGAAGGAAACAAGGAAGGGAATGAAAAGAGGTATAGGAAAGAGAAGAATGAAAATATAAAGGAAGACGGGGAGGAAGGAAAAGAGGGTGGTAAAAAGAAGGATGGAAGGACATTAAAGTAAAGAATATGGAAGTAAAGGACAGAACTGAATGACGGGGGAAGGAAGGAAAGAAGATTAAAAAAGGATTACAAAAGTTAAGGGGAAGTAAAGGAAGGAGGTAATGTTCGCTGTAATGGAATAGCAATGTACTTCATTCTGTAAATGATTATTGTTGCCACCACACCTTAACCCGAGGAGCATCGAATATAAGACATATACAGAGAGTTCAATAGCTTTTATCAGAATGTACGACCCCCTGGGCAGAGCACCTTTCATCATCCACTCCAGTACATCTTAGTTTGTTGGAGAAAAGTAACACCAAGATACAAACAGATATGAATGTCCTTTAACTTCAGAGGAAGTGAGCAGTATTCTGTCAACAAACCGCACTCCAGACAGGAGATACGTTCTCAGTGCAGGCCCTGAAGGGTAAAGTAGCATTTTTGATGATCATATAATGACTTAAAGTGCTTAATGGCTACCCCACCCCACCCATCTTGTAAAACGCATGGCCCAATTTTGAAAATGGTACAGGCACCTTTTTAAATTATTTTTATTTTTTTATTTTTTACACTGTCATTTATTTATTTATTTTTATCACTTTTATTGCTGTGACAGCAATAGGCATGTGACAGGCACTCTTTATGGAGAGAGATCTGGGGTCTATAAGATAAGATCCCTCCCCTACCCTTAAAAGCATTTGATCACACCAAGATCGGTGCCATTAAATGCTTTGCATTTTTTTAAATGGCGCAGTTTACATCCGGGTAACCTGGAAGTGATGTCAGATCATTGCTTCCAAGTTACTATATCATAGAGCCCAACAAAGCCAATTCAGTCTTTGTTCAGCTCTGTGATCAGCCGGCAGATGTGCTGGCTGGTTGTTCAGTACTCCGGGTGGGATGGGAGATCCAGGTACAACCGCGGAAAATTGTAAAAGCAATCCAGTGGCTAGTTAGCTGCCAGGATTGCTTTTACAAGGGAGTAGACATGTGCAATTTGTTTAGTTTCTAATTAGTTTTTTAACGAATTTCGACAAATTATTTTATTCTGAAATATCTGAATGAATGAAAACCCATTTAACAAATATTCGTAAATTTGAATATTTGAAAATTCCTAAATTTGTAAATTACAAATAAATAATTTACAAAATTCTAAATTCTAAAATCTGAAAAAATAACTAACTAATATTAACTTAACTATTACTAACTATTAAATTTTAGGTATTGGAATTTCCTTTCAAATTTGGCTGTTAGTAAACGTAACAAATACTAATTTATCCGAAGTTATAAATTATCCGAAATAACGAATGCCACATCTAAACGAATGGAAAGTAAGGAATTAATAATAATAAATAATAATAATAATAAAACCTTTTTATTATTATTATTATTATTATAAATAATTTGTTTTGTTAAATTTGTTTAAATGCGGCATTCGTTATTTCGGATAATTTATAACTTTGATTAAATTTGTATTCGTTACGTTTACTAAAAGCCAAATTTGAAAGGAAATTCCAATACCTATAATTTAATAGTTAAGTTATTATTAGTTAGTTATTATTTCAGATTTTCACATTTTGAATTTATGAATTTTCAAATTTACGAATTTTTGAATTTTCAAATTTACGAATTTGCAAATTGCGATCATAACGAATGACCTAAAAAAAAAAAAAATGAAATGAAAACTAACACATTTTTTCGGCAGTGCACATGTCTACAAGAGAGCTGACCGTTGACTCTAAATAACGGTACCGGTGGCAGGTGCAGTCATTCCAGTATAATCGGTCAGCAAGTGGTTAATATTTTGGCCAATGGAATGCTTTAACGTCAAATGCGTTAACACCCATAAACACGCATGCAAAAATGTGTCTTTTACCGCGTCTTTTCAACTGATTTTCTCCTAGGCGTCCTTTGGAGTACGGTGTGCATGGAGCCTAAATAAGCCTAGATACATCCCATGGGATACGATTCAATGAAAAGGTCTACTTTGCTTTTCTGCTGCTCTGTCCGTCTTCTGTGATTGTGAATTAGCACTGCTGGGATCACTGTTTGTTGCTGGATCTGATTGCTGTAACGTTGCCCATTTTTGGATCAATATATCGACTTTGATAGCAGCAGGTACTCCGTAACCTAAGCACTGCCTTTGGCTTCATGGGGTGTGCGCTCTTCAGCCAGCCAGTTACAGCCTTTTATTCAACATCCTTGTTTTCCTTCCATCCATATCTACTAATGACGTGTATGGTGCTTCTGGAGATAACGCTTAAAATGTAACCAAAATGTAGATGGCAGGGGCGTTGATAGGTCTACAAAAGATCTGGGGCTAAAGCCCATAGCAGCGAAATAAAGAAAGCCAAACGCTTGGGTGGGCATACACATGTATATAATATATGTGCGTGTGTATATTATATATATATAAAATATCGTTACATATCTGTGTGGATCCCCCATTCATTTCATCAGGGTCCCCAGAGAGCCCACCCTTACATCAGAGTCCCCAGAGAGCCCTCCCCTACATCAGGGTCCCCAGAGAGCCTCCCCTTACCCCAGGGTCCCAAGAGAGCTCCCCTTACATCAGAGTCCCAGAGAGCCCCCCCCTTACATCAGGGTTCTTAGAGAGCCCCTTCCTGACATCAGGGTCCCCAGAGAGCCTCCCCCTTACATTAGGGTCCCCAGAGAGGCCCCCCTTTACATCAGGGTCCCAAGAGAGCCTCCCCTTATATCAGGGTCCCCAGAGAGCCCCACCTTACATCAGGTTTCCCAGAGAGCCCCCCCACTTACATCAGGGTCCCCAGAGCCCCATTCATTACATCAGGGTCCCCAGAGAGCCCCCCTTACATCAGGTTTCCCAGAGAGCCCCCCCTTACCCCAGGGTCCCAAGAGAGCTCCCCTTACATCAGAGTCCCAGAGAGCCCCCCCCCTTACATCAGGGTTCTTAGAGAGCCCCTTCCTGACATCAGGGTCCCCAGAGAGCCTCCCCCTTACATTAGGGTCCCCAGAGAGGCCCCCCTTTACATCAGGGTCCCAAGAGAGCCTCCCCTTATATCAGGGTCCCCAGAGAGCCCCACCTTACATCAGGTTTCCCAGAGAGCCCCCCCAACTTACATCAGGGTCCCCAGAGCCCCATTCATTACATCAGGTTTCCCAGAGAGCTCCTCTTACATCAGAGTCTCCAGAGAGCCCCCCCTTACATCAGGGTCCCAGAGAGCCCCCCCTTACATCAGGGTTCATAGAGAGCCCCTTCCTGACATCAGGGTCCCCAGAGAGCCTCCCCCTTACATTAGGGTCCCCAGAGAGGCCCCCTTTACATCAGGGTCCCCAGAGCCCCATTCATTACATCAGGGTCCCCAGAGAGCCCCCCTTACATCAGGTTTCCCAGAGAGCCCCCCAACTTACATCAGGGTCCCCAGAGCCCCATTCATTACATCAGGTTTCCCAGAGAGCTCCTCTTACATCAGAGTCTCCAGAGAGCCCCCCCTTACATCAGGGTCCCAGAGAGCCCCCCCTTACATCAGGGTTCATAGAGAGCCCCTTCCTGACATCAGGGTCCCCAGAGAGCCTCCCCCTTACATTAGGGTCCCCAGAGAGGCCCCCTTTACATCAGGGTCCCCAGAGCCCCATTCATTACATCAGGGTCCCCAGAGAGCCCCCCTTACATCAGGTTTCCCAGAGAGCCCCCCAACTTACATCAGGGTCCCCAGAGCCCCATTCATTACATCAGGTTTCCCAGAGAGCTCCTCTTACATCAGAGTCTTCAGAGAGCCCCCCCTTACATCAGGGTCCCCAGAGAGCCCCTTCCATACATCAGGGTCCCCAGAGAGCTCCCCCCCTTACCCCAGGGTCCCCAGAGAGCCTCCCCTTATCCCAGGGTCCCCAGAGTGCTCCCCTTACATCAGAGTCCCAGAGAGCCCCCCCTTACATTAGGGTTCTCAGAGAGCCCCTTCCGTACATCAGGGTCCCCAGAGAACCCCCCCCCCTTACCCCAGGGTCCCTAGAGAGCCTCCCCTTACATCAGGGTCCCCAGAGAGCCTCCCCTTACATCAGGTTTCCTAGAGAACCCCCCCTTACATCAGGGTCCCCAGAGAGTCCCTTCCTTACATCAGGGTCCCCAGGGAGCCTCCCCACTGCACACGTTACGGCCGGATTGAGGCACAAGGTGGCTTGGGGAGGATCGGAGCCCACATGGGGATACGGCTGTGATATGGTGGGCTGCGGGGGCTGACAGGGGGCTTGTTCTTTTTGGGCAGCTGGGCTTAAAATAAGGTAGGGGCCTGGAGCTGCAGCTCCAATAACCCCTACGTTAATCCGGCTCTGCTGGACCCGGTAAGAGACTCGGGGCTATGGGCCCCAGATTCAGGGCAATAGCCCCGGAAGCCACCCCTAGCGACGCCACTGGGAGATGGACTGCAGATAAGCAGAGGGGGATCCTGCACAGCTGCATTCCTGACAGATACTATTCTATCCATAAAGGGAAGCTTTAATGATATGGGGTGGGTTGTTTCTTTGTTAGACAGATAATTGTTTTACAAAGAAATATTTCATGGTCGTGAGCTGGTGAACTCAGGTTTTCTGTTTTTAAAATTGTTTATTGAATTTTCAGAAATGTACGATTCCCCGCTGACAGCGGATCGTGAACGAAAGAATTGCTGGTATTTAAAATCCAAAACAAATTAAATAAAAAATGGCGTGGCTTCCCCCATAAAATCCATACCAGACCTTGAGCATGGAGCCCGGAAGGCCAGGAAAAATGGGGGGGGGGGTGACGAGCGAGTGCCCTCCCAAACCCTACCTGGCCACATGCCCTCAACATGGGGGTTACTTTGGGTAAGGGGGACAAACAAGACCACCGCATGGATGAGTTTTCCATAGCGTTACAAACGCTCCTTATTCTAACTGGTCATTTGGATCCTCCGACTCCGGCTGCTCCGGTACAACCCATGTTGCAAGCCACCCCTGCTGCTGCTCATGTCTCTTATCAGGCAGCCGCATCTAATACTACCAATGCAAGAGGTGTGACTGGTCCTGCTCTGCTTCCCTAGCATCTTGGGGGCAATCCAGCTCACTGCAGAGTTTCTCATCCAGGTTGGAATATTTTTTGAGACGCTGTCCCAGGTGTTCCCTACAGACAGAAGCAAAGTATGTTTCCATATTTCTTTTCTTTCTGACAAAGCCTTGGCTTGGGCAAACCCTCAGTGGGAGACACAGAAACCCATTGTCCCGATTTACCCTGAGTTTGTGGAAATGGGGGTGGTTCTGGCGCAAAATGTAGTTCAAATTATGCCAGAGAACCTGAGTCTGTGTTATTGTAAGGGGTGTGGATCAGGGGAGAGCACAAACACAAACCATGGAAGATGGATGGTGATATCCAGGGGTGAAGAAGAAAAGGTCCATAACTCAGGGCAGGCTTGAGAAAAAAGCGCGCTATTCCACTGACAGTGTGCAGGCTCAGAAACGGAGTTGCAAAACTTCCGGTGACGTCAGACGTGGTCCACGAGTGCCTCAGACCTCTCCTCTGTATTGCCATCTAAGCCACAGAGTGCACAGAGCCGGGGGACGACTTTCTATGGGTTCCTGAGTGTCACAGCCTGTTGAACCAGCGAGCAAGGAGACGCACCGCTGCAGGATTTTCCTCAAGCCGATCGTTTTTAACCTCAATGTGAGTGTTTTTATTAATTGTACCATAAAGTTTCTACAGTTCATACTTAGAAGGTGCCTCTTTCTTTACCCTTTTTCTACCCTGAGTTTGTGGCCTCCTTTAAAAGGCCAAAGTGGAGGGGAACCTCACGGCTAAAAAAAAAATTAAAAAGCGTGGGGCCCACCAAAATCCATACCAGACCCTTATCCAGGCATGCAGCCTGGCAGGTCAGGAAAAGAGGAAAGGGGATTGGCGAGCACCTCAACATGGGGGATGGATGCGCCCCCCGCCCCAAATCAGCATGAGGAGAGGAGCTTCAATACCTGGTTTGTGCTAAAGGGACATCTATACTGATAATCAAGGACAGGGCCACCATCAGGGAGGTACAGGCAGTACACCTGTAAGGGGCCCGGATGGCAACCCCCCTTGTTTATGTATTTTTTATAAAAATAAAAAACAACTTTTTTTTATTTATTTTTTGTAAGGGCCCCAGAGGTCCCCAGAGGCCCGGAGGTCCCCAGGGCCCCGGACGGCAACCCCCCTTTTTTTTTAAATAAAAAAAAAAATATATATATATATATATATATTTTATCATCTTTTTTTTTGTAAGGGGCCCAGAGGTCTCCAGAGGCCCGGAGGTCCCCAGGGCCCCAGATGGCAACCCCCCTTTTTTTTAATAAAAATAATATTTTTTATTTTTATAAAAAAAAAATTAGTAAGGGGCCCAGAGGTCCCCAGGGCCCCGAATGGCAACCCCCCTCTTTCTTTGTTCTTTTTTTGTTCGTCAGCACACAAACCCCCCCCGACCTCAACAATTCGCGGTTACAGCACCCCCCCTCTTCTCAATTCGTGGCACCCCCCGCTTCTCAATTTGCCGCTCCCCCCCGCGCTTCTCAATTTGCGGCGGCAGCACCCCCTCCTCTGCTCCTGGGGGCCCATGCCTGTGTAAGGGGCCCCAAAATTCCTGATGGCAGCCCTAATCAAGGCACTGGTTATCAGTGTCTTGATTATCGGTGCAGTCCCACCAATGCTGCCAATCAGCGCTCATCAGTGCTGCCAATCGGTGCCCATCAGTGCCTCCTCATCAGTGTCACCTATCAGTGCCTCCTCATCAGTGTCACCTATCAGAGCCGATCAATGCCACCTATCAGTGTCCATCAATGCAGCCTTATCAGTACCTCCTCTGCGCAATTGTCATTCAAAGTGTGACAGCACTGAAAGGTAAAAATTGGCCTGGGGTTAATGCGGAGAATGCATTAAATTGATTGTAAGGCTTTGTTTTTTATTTTTTTTTAAATAACAAACATGTCATACTTACCTCCACTGTGAAGTTCGTTTTGCACAGAGTGGCCCTGATCCTCCTCTTCTGGGGTCCCCCAGCAGCGCTGGTAGCTCCTCTCCACATCCTACAACCCCCTAGGAGAAGCGCTCTCATGTGAGGTTACCTTGCGGGCGCGCTCTCCCGAGTCCAGCTTTCGGCGTCCATAGACGCCAAATGTAGGACTTGGCCCCGCCCCCGGCACCCGCATCATTGGATTTGATTAACAGCAGTGGGAGCCAATGGCTGCACTGCCATCAATCTATCAAATCAAGAGCTGAGACAACAGGCAAAGGGGAAGAGCACGTCTCCGGCGGGGGGAATAGGTGAGTTTCATGGAGGGGGGGGGGGCTGGGGGGTCGGTGAGTGACAGAAGTTTTTTCCCCTTAATGCATTTACCCCTTTAAGGTAAAAAACCTTCTACTTTTAGAAGAATTACTTTAAATATCTCAAATATCATTTATGAGTGAAGGTTTACTTCAACATTAAAAAAAGAATTCCACTTTTGTAAAATAAATAAATAAAAATGATACAACATACAACCAAAGCATCCATGTGCGCGTTCCAGGTAAAGCGAGGATAAAGAGCGGCATCACCGGAGCCCGCACCTCTGACATTAAACACCAGCTCCGGCCGTTGCCCTATTTCATACCTCAGGAGGCTTCTTTCGGATATCAGAAACATTCATCTTTTTTAAAGAGAGTTGCTGGCGTCCCCTTCTGCAGCATCTGCTTTGTTAACAATTTTTTGGAGACCTTTTAGTTGCCATGGAAACCCGGCTCGCCGTTATTCAACCCCCTATCCTAAAAAAAAAAAAAAAAAAAAAAACATAAACAAAATGTAACATCGTCTGAGTGATAAGAATACGATCCTTTCTTCATTTTGCGGTAATTAGGGTTGTCCGGCGGTAACGTCTTCTCCTTGTCTTGTAATTACTTGTTGCTGAGCTCATTAAATCGGCTCGTCATTAGATCTTATTATGGAACGTTTGGGAATTTTTAAAAGTTACTTTTAAATACATTCAGCAGAACAGAAAACTGACGTGTGACACTAAATTAACATCGACTGTTTTTTGTATTGTTTTTTTTTTTTATTTGTCCTAATTACTGGAAATAAACAGATATACTCAGGGCTGGTGCAAGGATTTTTGACACCCTAGGCGAAACCTCATTTTGCAGCCCCCCCCCCCTGGCTTCACCCCTGACTCCACCCCCTTTGCCCTGTCCATGTATATCCCACCTTTTTAATGAAGGTGGGATATACATCAAATGCAGCCTCACCAGTACCCATCAATGCAGCCTCACCAGCGCCCCTCAATGCAGCCTCACCAGCGCCCCTCAATGCAGCCTCACCAGCGCCCATTAAATGCAGCCTCACCAGTGCCCATCAATGCAGCCTCACCAGCGCCCCTCAATGCAGATGCCAGCGCCCCTCAATGCAGCCTCACCAGCGCCCATCAATGCAGCCTCACCAGCGCCCATCAAATGCAGCCTCACCAGCACCCATCAATGCAGCCTCACCAGTGCCCATCAATGCAGCCTCACCAGCGCCCATCAATGCAGCCTCACCAGCGCCCATCAATGCAGCCTCACCAGTGCCCATCAAATGCAGCCTCACCAGCGTCCATCAATGCAGCCTCACCAGCGCCCCTCAATGCAGATACCAGCGCCCCTCAATGCAGCCTCACCAGCGCCCCTCAATGCAGCCTCACCAGAGCCCATCAATGCAGCCTCACCAGCTTCCATCAATGCAGCCTCACCAGCGCCCATCAAATGCAGCCTCACCAGCGCCCATAAATGCAGCCTCACCAGTGCCCATCAAATGCAGCCTTACCAGCCCATCAAATGCAGCCTACCAGCATCCATCAATGCAGCCTACCAGTGCCCGTCAATGAATGTTTGCTTGCTTCCAAGGCAGCAGTGCGCCCTAGGCAGCTGCCTAGTTTGCCTAGTGGTAGCACCAGCCCTGGATATACTCTATTAAAGGATAAGTGAACCTGAGATACATGGAGCTGTCCAAATAGATATGACCTGTGCAGGTCAATCAAGTTCCTCCACCCCAAACTTGCTCATCCATGTCTTTATGGACCTTGCTTTGTGCACTGGTGCGCAGCATGTTAGAACAGGAAGCGCCCGTCCCCAAACTGTTCCCACAAAGTTGGGAGTATGAAATTATCCAAAATCTCTTGGTATGCTGATGCCTTAAGATTTCCCTTCACTGGAACTAAGGGGCCAAACCCAACCCCTGAAAAACAACCCCACATCATAATCCCCCCTCCACCAAATGATTTGGACCAGTGCAGAAAGCAAGGTCCATAAAGACATAAAGGAGCGAGGTTGTGGTGGAGGAACTTGACTGGCCTGAACAGAGTTCTGACCTTAACCCGATAGAACACATTTGGGATGAATTAGAGCGGAGACTGCGAGCCAGGCCTTCTCATCCAACATCAGTGCCTGACCTCACAAATGCACTTCTGGAAGAATGGTCAAACATTCCCATAGACACCCTCCGAAACCTTGTGGACGGTCTTCCCAGAAGAGTTGAAGCTGTTATGGCTGCAAAGGGCGGGGCCAACTCAATATTAAATCCTAGGGACTAAGACTGGGATGCCATTAAAGTTCATGTGCGTGTAAAGGCAGGCGTCCCAATACTTTAGGTAATATAGGGTATATCTTGACGGAAGCGCCCAAGCTGGGTGCTGGACGGTTCCATCACATAACCAAAGACCCCAAACCCGAGAAGAAGCCGAGGAGAAGATGAAAGAGCTTACGGAAGAGCAAAGTGCTGGAACGGAGGTGCATATATGAAGACTTATTGGGCAACCTCAATATTGAACCCTACGGACTAAGACTGGGATGCCATTAAAGTTCATGTGTGTGTAAAGGCAGGCGTCCCAATACTTTTGGCAATATAGTGCATATCTTATCTTGGTACATATACTTTATTTTTATAATATGTTAATCAAAATATGTTTATTTTGATAATTCCTTATATACAAAATGAAAAACCCAATGAAATCAGATTGGGTAGCAAAAAAAAAAAAAAATACACAATGGTTTAACAAATCACAAATGTACTTGATGATAAATACAGAATTTAGCATTCTAAAAAAAAAGAAAGTGTGATTTTACAGTAGAGCTACTTAGCACTGAAAACCAGGGACGTCCCAAGGACAACACATTTCCAGGGATAGAACCTAAAAACCCGGAGATGTTCCTGTAAATCATTACCTGTTTGCCGGTTCTTTAATTATCTGAATAAAAAATGTTCTTCCACCTTCAGAATGTCTACAAAATACAAGACGCCGAATGTTTGGCTCCCCATTAATTTAATAAATACGGGATGAAATCAAATGCATTTTTGAATATTATTTCCTCTCCTCTGATTGCCTGCAGCAGCTGTCTGCCGTAATTTTGTGTTTATTTTGTACATTAGAAGGTTTGCACACAGTGGTCTTACATAATTCACGGCCCTAGGGTGTGACTCAACAAAATCTAACCAAGAAAATTAGAGCATGGGAAGACATGAATTCCGAATTCGGACACTGCTTACATTTATTCAGCTGACTTGAAGTTCTGCAGTTATCGTAACCAGTTAGTACCCAGGCAGGACTTTTCTCTGACTTCTTCTACTCAAAGAAGCAAACCACCGGATTGTCTTCCTTATTCTCTGTGCAAAAATGGAATGTATCCTCCTTAAAGTAGAAGATGGAACCCCAAGACATGGGCACCTAACCAGGGCTGGAAGATGGATACCCAACACATGGGCACCCAACCAGGCTTGGAAGATGTAACCCCAACACATAAGCAACCTAACCAGGACTGGAAGATGGAACCCCTACACATGGGCGTCTAACCAGGACTGGAAGATGGAACCCGAACACATGGGCACCTAACCAGGGCTGGAAGATGGAACCCCAACACATGAGCGCCTAACCAGGGCTGGAAGATTGAACCCCAACATATGGGAGCCTAAACAGGACTGGAAGATGGAACCCCAACACATGGGCACCTAACCAGGGCTGGAAGATGGAGCCCCAACACATGGGCACCTAACCAGGGCTGGAAGATGGAGCCCCAACACATGGGCTCCTAATCAGGGCTGGAAGATGGAACCCCAACACATGGGTACCTAACCAGGGCTGGAAGTTGGAATCCCAACACATGGGCAACTAACCAGAGCTGGAAGATGGAACCCCAACACGTGGGCACCTAACCAGGGCTGGTAGATGGAACCTCAACACATGGGCACCTAACAAGGGCTGGAAGATGGAACCCCAACACGTGGGCATCTAACCAGGGCTGGAAGATTGAACCCCAACACGTGGGCACCTAACCAGGGCTGTACGATGGAACCCCAACATGTGGGCACCTAACCAGGGCTGCAAGATAGAACCCCAACACCTGGGCACCTAACCAGGGCTGGAAGATGGAACCCCAACATATGGGCGCCTAACCAGGGCTGTAAGATGGAACCCCAGCACATGGGCATCTAACCAGGGCTGGAAGATGAAACCCCAACATATGGGAGCCTAAACAGGACTGGAAGATGGAACCCCAACACATGGGCACCTAACCAGGGCTGGAAGATGGAGCCCCAACACATGGGCACCTAACCAGGGCTGGAAGATGGAGCCCCAATACATGGGCACCTAATCAGGGCTGGAAGATGGAACCCCAACACATGGGTACCTAATCAGGACTGGAAGTTGGAATCCCAACACATGGGCACCTAACCAGGACTAGAAGATGGAACCCCAACACATAGGCACCTAACCAGAGCTGGAAGATGGAACCCCAACACGTGGGCACCTAACCAGGGCTGGAAGATGGAACCCCAACACGTGGGCACCTAACCAGGGCTGGAAGATGGAACCCCAACACTTGGGCATCTAACAGGGCTAAAAAATGGAACCTCAACACATGGGCACCTAACCAGGGCTGCAAGATGGAACCCCAACACATGGGCACCTAACCAGGGCTGAAAGATGGAACCCCAACAAATGGGCACCTAACCAGGGCTGGAAGATGGAACCCCAACATATGGGAGCCTAAACAGGACTGGAAGAT
Organism: Rana muscosa; assembly: GCA_029206835.1. Lineage (NCBI taxonomy): Eukaryota > Metazoa > Chordata > Amphibia > Anura > Ranidae > Rana > Rana muscosa. The sequence goes on along the minus strand of CM055124.1, from coordinate 310,194,497 downwards.
GGAACCCCAACACATGGGCGCCTAACCAGGGCTGGAAGATGGAGCCCCAACACATGGGCACCTAACCAGGGCTGGAAGATGGAGCCCCAACACATGGGCACCTAATCAGGGCTGGAAGATGGAACCCCAACACATGGGCACCTAATCAGGACTGGAAGATGGAACCCCAACACGTGGGCACCTAACCAGGGCTGGAAGATGGAACCCCAACACGTGGGCATCTAACCAGGGCTAAAAAATGGAACCCCAACACATGGGCACCTAACCAGGGCTGCAAGATGGAACCCCAACACATGGGCACCTAACCAGGGCTGAAAGATGGAACCCCAACAAATGGGCACCTAACCAGGGCTGGAAGATGGAACCCCAAAACATGGGCACCTAACCAGGACTGGAAGATGGAACCCCAACACTTGGGCACCTAACCAGGGCTGGAAGATGGAACCCTAACAAATGGGCACCTAACCAGGGCTGGAAGTTGTAACCCTAACACATGGGCACCTAACCAGGGCTAGAAGATGGAACCCCAACACATGGGCACCTAACCAGGGCTGGAAGATGAAACCCCAACACATGGGCACCTAACCAGGGCTGGAAGATGGAACCTCAACACATGGACACCTAACCAGGGCTGGAAGATGGAACCCTAACACATGGGCACCTAACCAGGACTGGAAGATGTAACCCCAACACATGGACACCTAACCAGGGCTGGAAGATGGAACCCTAACACATGGACACCTAACCAGGGCTGGAAGATGGAACCCCAACACATGGGCACTTAACCAGGGCTGGAAGATGGAACCCCAACACATGGGCACCTAACCAGGGCTGAAAGATGGAACCCCAACACATGGGCACCTAACCAGGGCTGGAAGATCGAACCCCATTACATGGGCACCTAACCAGGACTGGAAGATGGAACCCTATTACATGGGCACCTAACCAGGACTGGAAGATGGAACCCCAACACATGGGCACCTAACCAGGGCTGGAAGATGGAACCCTAAAACATGGGCACCTAACCAGGGCTGAAAGATAGAACCCCAACACATGGGCACCTAACCAGGGCTGGAAGATGGAACCCCAACACATGGGCACCTAACCAGGGCTGGAAGATGGAACGGCCAACACATGGGCTGGATTTGAGACTAGGTTACCTAGTCCATGGTCTAGAACAGTGGTCTGAAAAAAACTGTGGCCCAAGGGCCGGATGAGGCCCTTTGCCAGCCTTTATCTGGCCCTCAGAGCACTATTTCTTACACTGACACCAATGCCAGGCTGCCACTGACACCAATGATGGGGAACTATTCCTCCCACTGACACCAATGATGGGACACTATTCCTCCCACTGACACCAATGATGGGACACTATTCCTCCCACTGACACCAATGGTAGGGCACTATTCCTCCCACTGACACCAATGATGGGACACTATTCCTCCCACTGACACATGGGCACCTAACCAGGGCTGGAAGATGGAACCCCAACACATGGACACCTAATCAGGGCTGGAAGATGGAACCCCAACACATGGGCACCTAACCAGGGCTGGAAGCTGGAATCCCAACACATGGGCACCTAACCAGGGCTGGAAGATGGAGCCCCAACACATGGGCACCTAACCAGGGCTGGAAGATGGAGCCCCAACACATGGGCACCCAACCAGGGCTGGAAGATGGAGCCCCAGCACATGGGCACCTAACCAGGGCTGGAAGATGGAACCCCAACACATGGGCACATAACCAGGGCTGGAAGATGAAACCTCAACACATGGGCACCTAACCAGGGCTGCAAGATTGAACCCCAACACGTGGGCACCTAACCAGGGCTGGAAGATGGAACCCCAACATGTGGGCACCTAACCAGGGCTGGAAGATGGAACCCCAACACCTGGGCACCTAACCAGGGCTGGAAGATGAAACCACAACATATGGGCGCCTAACCAGGGCTGGAAGATGGAACCCCAACACATGGGCGCCTAACCAGGGCTAGAAGATGAAACCCCAACATAGGGGAGCCTAAACAGGACTGGAAGATGGAACCCCAACACATGGGCACCTAACCAGGGCTGGAAGATGGAGCCCCAACACATGGGCACCTAACCAGGGCTGGAAGATGGAGCCCCAACACATGGGCACCCAACCAGGGCTGGAAGATGGAGCCCCAACACATGGGCACCTAACCAGGGCTGGAAGATGGAACCCCAACACATGGGCACATAACCAGGGCTGGAAGATGAAACCTCAACACATGGGCACCTAACCAGGGCTGGAAGATTGAACCCCAACACATGGGCACCTAACCAGGGCTGGAAGATGGAACCCCAACATGTGGGCACCTAACCAGGGCTGGAAGATGGAACCCCAACACCTGGGCATCTAACCAGGGCTGGAAGATGGAACCCCAACATATGGGCGCCTAACCAGGGCTGGAAGATGGAACCCCAATACATGGGCGCCTAACCAGGGCTAGAAGATGAAACCCCAACATATGGGAGCCTAAACAGGACTGGAAGATGGAACCCCAACACATGGGCACCTAACCAGGGCTGGAAGATGGAGCCCCAACACATGGGCACCTAACCAGGGCTGGAAGATGGAGCTCCAACACATGGGCACCTAACCAGGGCTGGAAGATGGAACCCCAACACATGGGCACCTAACCAGGGCTGGAAGATGGAACGGCCAACACATGGGCACCTAACCAGGGCTGTATTTGAGACTAGGTTACCTAGTCCATGGTCTAGAACAGTGGTCCAAAAAAAACTGTGGCCCAAGGGCCGGGTGAGGCCCTTTGCCAGCCTTTATCTGGCCCTCAGGGCACTATTTCTTCCACTGACACCAATGCCAGGCTGCCACTGACACCAATGATGGGGAACTATTCCTCCCACTGACATCAATGATGGGACACTATTGATCTTTTATTGAAAAGAATCAAGCAACCAATTTTTATACAAAAGTAAAAAACAAAACCATAGTACAAAACTTCAACAGAAAACAAAGGAATACACATCCATGTTCAGAATATATACAATATATACATAATCCACTACCAAAACATCCCTAGAAAACTATCTACATAAAGCAGCAGAGAGGGCCTAAGAGGCACAACCCATCACCTATGTACGCAGCCATTTATCAAAAATTCATCAAAAATACTGATAATCTAGGGTGATAAGAGACAGACAGCCACACCCGGGAAAGAGACTCCTGGCAGTCAGGGAGGCTTGAAACCCCTCCACGCCTTCAACCAAGCCCCCTGACCCCGCTTGTCTCTCTCAAGCTCCCGAATCTTCCCCACCTCATGCAAAATGTCATACACCACCACCTCAACAGGAAGGAGTTTTTGCCGAATGCTGACCTGACACCGTGCATTCCAGGTGAAATAACGGACTACTAGGCTAACTAAAAAAAGTGTATCCAAACAAAAAACTCCACCGGTATTGAATGCTCCGTACACCCACTCAGCATAACCCAGCCTGGAGAGGAAAGGAACACCGAGGGCCCGCCCCACCTGTTTGTACACCTCTATGTTAAAAGGGCAATGAAGCAGAAAATGATCCATAGTCTCCTCCTCATCTGCACACTCCTCCCGAGGACAGCTACGATCCATCCCACTGCGGAATTTCAAATTGCCCCGAACATAGAGCTTCCCATGGAAGCACAACCAGGCCAGATCCCTAAATTTAGGGGGTACTCTATCCAAATTAATCAGTCTTAACCCCGCCCTCAAAACTGGGCCCGGGCAATCCCTTAAGGCCAGTGGGTCATGAAAGACTTCACTCAAGACTCGACTCATAAGGACTTTCCTTGGAACCGATCTGAGATCTTCAGCCGACAATCGCCACTGCCGCAGTAACTTCAGGCACGGAGCGACATAGGCTGGTAGCTGACCACGATGACCCCTGCGATTCTTTACTTGGCCACCTTCTTCCCAAAGTCGTAGAAAAGGCCTAAACCAAGATCTAAATATGCCTACCCATCCAGGAGGTTCCACTGCAAGCATATTACCAATGTTAAACTTTAGAAATAGCAGTGAAAAGAAAAGAACTGGGTTGACCATACCTAAGCCACCCTCCCTCCTGGATAGGTAGGTGACATTCCTCTTGATGGGGTTCAGTCTGTTCCCCCACAGCATCTGGAAGAACACACTACTGACCCTAGCATAGAGAGACACTGGCAAGATGCAGACAAAGCTGACATACAAGAAGATCGGAATCAGGTAAGTCTTAATCAGATCAACCCTTTCCCTCATAGATAACTTCCATCTCTTCCAGCTGACCACCTTAGTATTGGCAATTTCCAGTCTGCCTTCCCAGTTTTTGAGGCCATAATCGCCGGGTCCAAATTCAATGCCTAGTATCTTAATTCTTTCCTGGGGCACTGGAAAGGTGTCCGGGAGATCAAAACCCTCACCATCCTTTCCCATCCAGAAAACTTCAGTCTTTTCCTGATTGATCTTGGAGCCTGATGCTTCAGAATACCGTGATGTCAGAGAGACCACCTCCTCCGCTTCATCCGTCCCAGTGACAATCACCGACACATCATCCGCATAGGCAACAACCCTCAATGGCGGCTCACCCGGGAGCCCCACTGGTACCCCACACAACATGCCGCTCTCTAGCCTCCTGACGAAGGGGTCGATTGCAAACACATAGAGCAGGGGACTCAGGGGACAACCCTGGCGCACCCCGGAGCCAACCTCAAAGGACTGTCCAACCCAACCATTAACAAGAGGGAAGCTTTCTGCCCCCTTATACAAGACTTTCAGCCAATCGACAAAACCACCCGGCAGACCGTACTTACTAAGGAGCAACCACAGGTACTCATGGTTAACACGATCAAAAGCCTTTGCCTGATCCAATGTCAGCAAATACTTTCCCCAGCCTGCAGCCCTGCACCGCTCCAAGGCCTCCCGGACAGCTAAAACCGCTGTGAAGGTGCTCCTACCCTGGACCGAACAGTGCTGATGGCGAGAAAGCAAAGACTCTGCCACTGACGATAGGCGCCAGAAAAATATCTTTGCCAGTATCTTTCTATCGACATTAAGAAGGCTGATGGGGCGCCAATTCTCAATCATCGAAGGATCTTTACCCTTTGAAAGAAGAATCACAGCCGAGTGCCTCATGGAAGGGGAAAGCACCCCCTCAGCAAGGCAACTGTTAAAAACCTCTACCAAATGCGGGGCCAGAATAGACTTAAAGGCTTTGTAAAACTCAGCCGTCAAGCCATCTGGTCCAGGCGACTTTTTGATGGCAAGCTGTTCAATTGCCCTCATCACCTCTTCGACTGTGATCTCCTCTGTCAAATTCATCAATGGAACATCTCCACCATTTAGACCTGGAGTAGAGTCCAAAAAGCTTTCCATCTTGTCACGATCAAGCTCTTTCCTCCCAAGAAGGTCGGCATAAAAGGACCTCACGACCTCCAGAATCCCTGACCTGGACTTTGTCAAGGAACCTGTACTGTCCTTAAGGCCAACGACCGTTTTAACAGCTACACCTTGTTTGCAGTTCTGGTAAGGGTCAGGCGAGTGGTACTTCCCATAGTCCCTCTCCAGAACCAAAGAGGCATGCCGGTCATATTGACACTTCCTGAGAAGGAGTTTCACTTCGGAGATTGCCCCAGGATCTCCTCCTCTCGAGACAAGAATATCCAGCTTCCTCCGTAAACGTTGGTAGGTCATGTATTTATTAAACTGATTTCTATTGGCTAGGCCCCTGAAGAATCCAGCGATCCTCTTTTTGGTCAGCTCCCACCACTCAGCCTTGCTGCTACAAAAGTCCAGGATGGTCACCTGTGCCTGAAAGAATTCCTCAAAGGATTGTCTAACATGTTCTTCCTTGAGTAGTGTCGAATTTAATCTCCAGATGCCCTTGCCCCTCTGAGGGGCGTCTGAAGCATTCAGTACCACAGATAGCATACAGTGATCAGAGAACTCTACTGCTTGCACCACTGGGGGCGAGAAAGCAGAGGCCTCCTTCAAAAAAAACCTATCTATCCTACTCTGACTATTACCACGATGAAAAGTGAACCCGGTGTCATCTGGGAGGTGCTTAATGTGCACATCCACAAGACCAGCATCCCTAACCATACTATTTAAAAAAACGCTATCATATCCCAGCCTGTCCTTGAAGTCCTTCCTGTCCTTGGGCCTAGTTATTGTATTAAAGTCACCTCCAAAGACCACTTGCCGGGATGTAAAAAGAAATGGCTTGATCCTTGTAAAAAGGCATTTCCTGTCCCACTTTGTGTGCGGCCCATAAACATTGATTAGGCGCAGGTCCTGCCCTCCCACAAGGACGTCTAAGACCATACATCTCCCAATCTCCACCTCAATAACCCGCCGGACAGTTACCATGCCGGTTTTAAACAACACCGCCACACCGCCGTAAGGCTCGGCCGCAAGAGACCAGTAAGATGGACCATACCTCCACTCTCTCTTGGCCATATGAATATCTGCCAAGGAGGTGAGCCTAGTCTCTTGCAAAAATAAAATTTCAGCATCTAATTGGCTGAACAAAAAGAAGGCCATAGAACGAGCTCTTACTGACTTAATGCTGGCGACATTAATTGTCACCACTTTTAACGGAGGGGGAACCGCCATTTGGGTTATTGGGTGGATTGCTTCTTAGCTCCCCTCTGCTGCTCATCACCAGAAGCCTCTCTCTTTCTAGAGGCCGCCTCAAAGTCCATTTCAGAATCGGAACTTCTTTCAGAAGAAGCTCCAGATGAAGAAATATCCCACTTGGAGGACCTATGACGGCTGGAGACAGAAACCGGAGCTTCTCGTCCCCGTTCCGTCCTCACCGCCTGCCTCTTCCGCCTCCCAAACTTCCTTCTCTCCTCCAGGTACCGCAGGTCAGCCTCAGAGATGCCCTCATCTCTTATTTTTTTCTTTAAAGTCTTTCCACAAGACTTCTTTACAGAGGAAGGGGCGCCCATTTTAGTACACGCTGGTGGGGGGGGTGATCCCTTTAAGTCAGACTCGGGAGGGGTAGACTCCTGGGGGGTAACAGACTCGGGGGGCACAGACTTGGAAGGTTCCGACACAAGAGGAGAGGGTACAGTAGGCTGGGGGGACACAGAGACAGAAACAGAAGGAGTACTTACAGACACAGGAGGGGTGGCCACAGGAACTGGAGAGGGATCCTGAGCAGGACCAGGGGAGGGGGTCACCGCAGAGGAGGATGGTACACCAGGGGTCTCACCCTCCATCCTGTCCAGCCTTGACATGTCCTCTACTACCTCCTTCTCCATATTGTGCCAGGCTTCAGGACATCTGCTGTAGGGGTGGCCAAGGCGCAGGCACAGGTTGCACCTGATCATCTTAGTGCAGTCCTTAGCCATATGACCCTGACCCCGACACACTGAACACATCAAGGCTGAACAGGAGGAGCTCAAGTGCCCCTTTTCTCCACAGCGGTGACACAGCTTCGGCTGACCAGGGTAGAAAACAGTCATCCTATCCCTCCCTATGAAAGCTGAGGAGGGCAGGTGACGGACAACATTCCCATCCCTGGCCAACCTGACTGTTACCGACCATCCCCCAGTCCAGATGTTACGCTCATCATGGATTTTATTAGGTTTGGTCAAAACTTCCCCATAGTTCCTTAACCAGACCTCTAGATCCCGAGCAGGAACACTCTCATTGGTCAGGATAATGGTTATTTTTTTTACTGTTGACCTCTGAGAAACCGCAACTGGGACCAGACCTTCCCATTCAGGTCTTGACCTGCACCGAGCCTCATATCGCTCCCAGAACAGGTCAAGACCCTCTGGCCTGGTGAAACTAACTGTATAGTCCCTTGTCCCAGCTACGTGTATAAAGGCATACAGGTCATTTGCACCAAAACCCATCTCCAATATCAAGTCCACCACTGCACGCCGTGCTGGAGGGATGGCACCACCTTCCCATTTCAGGATAACTACATTACGTCTTGGACCCCCAGCAGAAGCCAGAGACCCAAGACCAGATCTTGGGGTGCTCAAGGTGGCAGCTTGCAGTGGAAAACCCCGCTTGGGAGCGGGACTACCAGGAGCAGAGTGTGCCACCTGTGCAAAAGTAGGTTTATCAGGGCCAAGGGCTGACACTGAAGCCACATCACTCTGTATATTATTATTATTATCAACTGTATGAACTGAAATGGCAGGATCTGTAGCAGGATTGTTCATCACACTGGTACTGGGGTGATTGTTATCAGTCACAGAACTATTCAAATTCCCATCAGGAATAGTCACAGTGGCTGCAATACCAGCTGTCTCCTGATGCTGCACTGTAGAGTCCTCAGCAGCAGTGGGGCAAACAGCTTTGGACTCAGCCAAAGAAAGGTTAATGGGCTGTGCTGACACCTGTAGCCCATCCACAGAAATGACATTTTTTAAATGTAACTCTTGCTGCATTGCAGCCTCAGCAGGCACAACATTGCTGCACACAGGACTAGCAGCCTGATTGTCATTAGGCACATTGTCAGTCACAGTGTTAAAAGGAACAAAAACAGTCTTATCCACAACATGGGACTTAGCAGGCTTTACTTTATCAGGTACATCATCAGAAATGTCTTCCTCATTAAACACCATCTGATCCCCCCGCATAGGAGACTCCATTACCTGGATGGCCCTCAGCATGCCTCCAGATTCCTGGGAAGGCATGGGGCTGCTTACCTCTCCCTGGGGGGGCAGGGGGTCAGAACTGGGGGTCTCCTCCTCCTCCACCTCCATCTTTGTCACCCTTGCAAACCTCTTGTCGTTACAAAACTTCTCTTTGAAGGGCCCATCTCTGCCTTCCATCATGGCCACGATGGTCTCCTGATGATCCACACGGACCTTGGCCAGTTGGATTTCCGGATCCATGGATCCCCGTTTCTGGCTGTGTAAGCCCTCACGTTGCCTTCGCAGGCGCTTCAACTCCGCTCTCAACTTGTAAAGCTTGTCCCTCTCCCTGTTCAGGACCTTAATCCCGGCCACCACTCGCTCCCGAATGGCCTCCGAGCCTTCATCCTCACCAGGGGCAGAGAGATCGGCTTGTGCAGAGGCAGGCAGTTCACCTGATGGCCCAGGAGATGGCTGGGAGCCTCCAGCAGGAGAGGCCCCGCTGGCCTCCATGGCCTCCCCAGAAAGGGGGCCAGGGAGCTGGGATAGATTTCACCACCACTCCCCTCTCACAGAGCAGCTTCAGAGGCACCTTCCTCCTGACACACCTGTGCTCCAATGATGGGCGGGGCACTATTCCTCCCACTGACACCAATGATGGGACACTATTCCTCCCACTGACACCAATGATGGGACACTAATCCTCCCACTGACACTAATGATGGGACACTATTCCTCCCACTGACACCAATGGTGGGGCACTATTCCTCCCACTGACACCAATGATGGGACACTATTCCTCCCACTGACACCAATGATGGGACACTATTCCTCCCACTGACACCAATGATGGGACACTATTCCTCCCACTGACACTAATGATGGGGCACTATTCCTCCCACTGATACGAAGGATGGGACAATATTACTTCCATTTATACCAACGATGGGGCACTATTCCCCCCACTGACACCAACAAAGGGGCACTATTTCTTTCACCAATACAAATGATGGGGCACAATTCCTCGCACTGATACCAATGGTGGGACACGACTCCTCCTTCTACTGACCACCAAGCCTGAGGCCATGTTTATTTTTACTGTGATGTGTCAGGGACATTTTCTATCCCCACCAGCCACAATTCACCTCCCCCACAGAGACAGAAGGACAGTAAACTGGACCTTTGTTTGAAAAGTTTGGTCTAGAATAACATGTGGAGTAATGGAAGCACTTTGTAGATATTTTTTTAAAGCCAAATCCAAACACTTTTATGGCACTCAGAATTTTTTTATTGGGGAATGCTGTGTACTACTTCCCAGCAGTCCCCTTTAAATCAGGGTTCCCAAAGCCCCCTTTACATCATAGTATGCAGAGCACCCCTTATATTTGAGACTCGATTCCCTTAGTGTACTCCGGTGGTGGCTGGTGTTTTTTTTTTTAGAGGTGTGGGGGGATGAGGGGTTGTTTGCCCCGCCCAACAAAAAAAAACACCAGCCACCACTGGAGTACACTAAGGGAATCAAGACTCGGAGCCCCCCAAAAGCACCTTGTCCCCATGTTGATGGGGACAAGAGCCTCTTCCCAACAACCCCGGCCATTGGTTGTCGGGAGTCTGTGGGCGGAGGGCTTATCGGAATCTGGAAGCCCCCTTTAACAAAGGGGCCCACAGATCCCGCCCCCCTATGTGAATGGGTATGGGGTACATTGTACATTTAGTTCCCCTCTAAATCTTTACCAGACCCAAAGGGCCTGGTATGGTTTTTGGGGGGACCCCATGACGTTTTTTTTTTCTTAACTCTGTCATAGGGTTCCTCTTAATCCACTTTAATGCACTGTATTATATACTCTGCACTGCACTATATACCCTGCACTGTATTTTATACTGTACAACACTGACTGCACTGTATATATATATATATATATATATATATATATATATATATATATATACTAGACTGCCTGCATTGTATATAGTCTACACTGAATGCACTGTGTGTATATATATATATATATATATATATATATATATATATATAAACACACTACACGGCATATTAATACATTTCCTGCACTGTATATATAGTCTAGACTGACTGCACTGTATATATATATATATAACTGCCTGCAGGCAGTTCTCTCAGTGTCCTCCACATATCACACGACATACGACCGCCGTGTAAGCAGCCTTATATAATGTGGGGCGTGGACTTAAGCCCCCTGAGCCATGATTGGCCCGAAGGCACCCTGCCTTTGGCCAATCATGGCTCTCACAGCAGATCGCACTGTGATTGGCCAAAGCACGCAGGTCAGGTGCATGCTTTGGCCAATCAGCAGCCGTCAAACGAACACCCGATGTTCGAGTCGAACTTAAGTTCAATTCGAACATCAGGACCATCCCTAGCTGATGGTAAAGTTTACTTCATGACCGGGCCGAAATCCGGTATAAAATGAGCATTATTAGATCCGAGACATCCTAGAAGTCGCAAATAGTAAGAAGAGCTGGCAAGACTGTAATCCTTGAAGTGTCATTTATTGGTACATCAGAGTGACAGTAAAACAATAGCGCTGACGCTTTTCGGCGATAGCCTTAGTCGTAGAAGCTATGAATAAGGCTATTGCCGAAACGCGTCAGCTCTATTGTTTTACTGTCACTCTGATGTACCAAAAAAAGAAACTTCAAGGATTACAGTCTTGCTGACCAATCAGCAGCCGTCATTGCACTGTGATCTCGCAGGGCATTATGGGGCACTTTGCGGCGCTCAAATTTGCAGTGAACGCCCCAAATGTTTGGTTCGTTTGCTAACAAACGAACACCCGATGTTCGCGTTTCGGCAATAGCCTTAGTCGTAGCTTGGCTACGACTATGGTTATTGCCGAAACGCATCAGCGCTATTGTTTTACTGTCACTCTGATGTACCAATAGACGACACTTCAAGGATTACAGTCTTGCCGGCTCTTCTTACTATTTGCTGCATTGGAGTGTGATGGGAGACATCGAGCCTCGGCACCTGTGAGAGGACCTGGTGTATGGATTGGGTTGTCCCTGCAGAGAGCGCTGTTACCCTTTTTGTTTCCATGTTGGATTATCCTAGAAGTCGATCGACCAGTATACAGGGTTGGCGTGCGTGGTACCTCACGGACATGGACTCCAACCAACGCGTTTCTTTGGAATCAACGTCATCTGGGGATGAATCCCAGACAGGTGACAACCCTATTCATGTCCCCAGAAAAGGAAGTGAAGGGAAATCATCACAATTGCACCCTCAATGTTTTTTTTTTTTACCATTACTTAAGTACACACGATCGGATTTCCATCGGACAAAGCCGTGGAATTTTGTGTGAAGGGCGTTGGCCGTGAACTTGTTCTGCATACAGACGGCAGAACTTTTTCAGCCAACATACACAAAACTACGTGGTTTTCTGCTCTTTAGCGCCACCCTTTGGGCAACTTCTGCTAATGTTGTCTTATGGAACAAAAATGATGAGGATAGCCGCACTCCAATCCAACATAGTTTATTCAAAAGGAAACAGGCACTACAAATAACAGCATGAACCCAGGACAGCTGACACGTTTCACACTCTAATTCAGTGTTTACTCATAGCTGATCATGTTGTCTTATGGTTAGCATCAGTTCGGAGCATGCGTGTTTGTACTTTAGATTTTTTTCCGAGGGACTTGTGTACACATGATCGGATAATCCGACAACACGCATTTGTTGTCGGACAGTTTTAACCTCTTGGTGCCCGCGCTATAGACAAAAGACGTCTACAGCGCGGCGCCTTCCTGCCGGGTGGACGTCCATGGACGTCCTCCTGTTTACTTCCGCGATGCGCGCCACCGCGGGCGCGCATCGGGGAAAAGCTGTGCCCGCCGTGTCACGCGGGTGCCGATGCGCGTGCCTGGCGGCCGCGATGCCGCCAGGTGCCCGCGATCAGCAATTACAGAGCAGGATCGTGGATCTGTGTGTGTAATGATGGGGTGTAAACACAGAGATCCACGTCCTGTCAGGGAGAGGAGACTGATGGTGTGTCCCTTGTACATAGGGACACAGATCGGTCACCTCCCCCAGTCAGTCCCCTCCCCCACAGTAAGAATCACCTAGCAGGGAACATATTTAACCCCTTGATCGCCCCTAGTGTTAACCCCTTCCCTGCCAGTCACATTTATACAGTAATCAGTGTATATTTATAGCACTGTTCGCTGTAAAAATGACAATGGTCCCAAAAATGTGTCAAAAGTGTCCGATGTGTCCGCCATAATGTTGCAGTCACAATAAAAATCGCAGATAACCGCCATTGCTAGTAAAAAAAAAAATAATAAAAGAAATTTCATAATTCTATCCCCTATTTTGTGGGCGCTATAACTTTTGCGCAAACCAATCACTATACGCTTATTGCGATTTTTTTTTACCAAAAATATGTAGAAGAATACGTATCGAACAAAGCTGAGGAAAAACATTGTTTTTTTTTTTTTTAAATTGGGATATTTATTATAGCAAAAAGTAAAAAATATTGTGTTTTTTTCAAAATTGACGCTCTTTTTTTGTTTATAGGGCAAAAAATAAAAACTGCAGAGGTGATCAAATACCACCAAAAGAAAGCTCTATTTGTGGGAAAAAAAAGACGTCAATTTTGTTTGGGAGCCACGTCGCATGACCACGCAATTGTCATTCAAAGCGCGACAGCGCTGAAAGCTGAAATTTGGCCTGGGCAGGAAGGGGGTATATGTGCCCAGTAAGCAAGTGGTTAAAACATGCTATAAAACATTTGTTGTCAGAAATTCCGACCCTCTATATCAGCCTTTCTCAACGTTTTTACCCCAGAGGAACCCCTACAATTATTTTCAGGTCTTGGGGAACCCTTGCCAAAACCAATGCATTGGTGGGCAAAGGCAAAAATGCCCCTGACATAAGTTGCCAAAAGAAAGAATGTAACTCCTGCAGTGGTGGTCAAAGTGCCACAACTAAAATAATAATTGGAGTCATGCTACTGGTTTTGCCAAGTGGCAATGGTCTTGGATCTTTGCAGGTACCATCAAAAAAAAAGGTCAATCTTTCACATCTCAAGGAACCCCTAGCAACCTCTGGAGGAACCCTAGGGTTCCAGGTAACCCTGGTTGAGAATGGCTGCTCTATATGCTTCATCGGACAATTGTTGTTGGAGTTTCCGACAACAAATGTTGGATAGCCATATTCTCAAATTGTCCGACAACAAATGTGTTCTGTCAGATTATCCCATCGTGTGTACACAAGTCCGTTGGACTAAAATCCAAAGTGCAAACACGCATGCTCCAAACCGATGCTAACCATAAGACAACATTAGCAGAAGTTGCCCAATGGGTGGCGCTAAAGAGCTAAAAAAACACGTAGTTTTGTGTATGTTGGCTGAAAAAGTTCTGCTGTCTGTATGCAGAACAAGTTCACGGCCAACGCCCTTCAGACAAAAATCCACGGATTTGTCCGATGGAAATCCGATCGTGTGTACAAGGCTTAACACTAAACATTTGGCTTCAAGGCCCATACACACGATCTGACTTTTTGACAACAAATGTCCGACGGACCTGTTTGATCGGACAATCCGACCGTGTGTACGCTCCATCGGACAAACTGTTTCGCTTTTTCATCGGACAAATGTTCGCTGTGAGAACAGACCAACTTTCCGGCAACAAATGTCCTACGTGATGTGTGACAGGAGGGTCACGTTGGACACAGGGTGAGCCAGGAAACCATGGACATTAAGAATATGGCTTGTAATTGCTTGAAATTGAAATAGTAATATTAGTCCACAATATTGTCTTATTCTGAACTTAACAGGTTAATTGAGAGATGTGTATTGAAGGTCGTCATTGAGTAAAGTCTGTTGATAATGGGAGTTAAGCATGTAATTATAGGTGTTGTAGCAGACAGATTGGCTACAGATCCTTTCATTGTAAGATGTGTATTAAAAGTTTGTTATGCAAATATTGTGTGAAGTCTTTGATAGTTGGGAGACAAAAGCTAACCTGTTGTCGTCTAGGAGGTGTCAAAATAATGTGTATTGGGTCTTGTTATGTTGTGGGTGGAGCTGGACCATTGTTCATTTTAGGTTAATGCAGTATTGGATGTATATAAAAGTTACAGTGCTTTTCAATAAAGCTCAGTCTATTTTTTGGAAAGATACAGAGCGTGTTGTCTCGTTCTCACAGAAGGATTAATTCCTATGGGAAGTGGTCGTCTGGCTGTGGAGGATCGGAAGTGAATTTGTGTCAGGAGAGGGAAGATCTTTAAACGGCGTTACCCCCTTTGATATTTGGGGTGCCGTTACATCGGCTAATCCAAAGTACAAACACACATGCTCAGAACCAATGCTAAAGATCAGACAACAATAGCAGAAGTTGCCCACAGGGTGGCGGTAAAGAGCTGAAAAACCACGAGATTTGGTGAAAGTTGGCTGAAAAAGTCCTGCCGTGTGTACGCAGACCAAGTTCACGGCCAACGCCCATTCGAACAAAAATCCACGGAAAAGTCAGATGGAAGTCTGATCGTGTGTATGAGGCTTATGATACACTTTATCAGCTTTCACCGTTCGGCCTCGGTTATACTTTAAACAGGAAAAGAACAACAGAGCTCGAAATTAGTATTCAAAAATATATAAAATCCGGTCACGGCTCCCTCATGGGGGACAACATCAGAAGAACATTTGGAATTGTCGGTGTCACCGGTAATGGTATATTCTGGATTCAGAGATGTAGAAACAAATTAGATGCCGGTAATTATTTGTGTAAGTACAATCCAGGTGCGCATAAAACAGGGTAATTAATCTCAAATTAACTGGGACCCGAGTAATTATTAATTGTGATATTAAGGGATTGGTCTTTTATGAATAACTTAACCGATATTAATGACGCCTGGGAGGTTTTTTAACATCTGTAAAACGATTTACAGATCTGCAATGAAAGCTCTGCGTGTTTGCGGTGTGAATGACTAATAGATGTTGAATTAAAAGATCTGAAACGCCATTGGCCTCCGGAACTATCACGGGAAGCCCGGTGCTTCCTGGGCCACACGTGGCTTCTCTTGCTCTTTTCCTGCTACTGAATAGTATAAAGGGAACAAGGAACCAAACAAATCAATAGTTCTTTCTGGGACTGGTCCCCTGAGGCCCCCTTTACTTTGGTGCCCCGGATAGTCGTAGCTTTATGACATCATTATTGCTGGTCCTGTATTGCATGCAAGGATGGTGAGGGCCTGCCCACATTCTGGAGTGTCAGGCAGTAGAGGAGAGCGCCAGCTGCTGGGGGAGTAGATTTTCTTTCCCTCCACCTGGGTAGAGGAAAACAAATTTGCTTGATTACACCCATCAACAAAGTCAGTCACTGGTTCCTTCAATTTGGAGCACTGGCTCTGTCTCAGGTTTCTTGTGTTTGGTCACTGACTTGGTCTCAGGTTCCTTGCATTTGGGGCATTAGCTTTGTCATGCCTTCAGCAAGGTTTTCTTATGTTCATTGTTAACTCTTGTATATGCTAATGGTATGTATAATACATTAATATCGCCATCTAGTGGCTCTTATACATACGCAGTATTTGTGAATAATTTACTGCAGGTAGATAGAGATTGTTGCTTAAATGCCACCGTAGCTTCCCATAATTCCTGTGGACTATACCATGAGGTCTGAGAGACAGCCCCCAGTAGCCATCTTCCCTCTTCATCCATGCACCTTCTCCAGATAACTCCACACCTATTCAGCTGCAATTCTAATGTCAGCCTAATGGAAACATCGCCGGTATGTTCATATCCCTTTCCCTAGTTAGACTAGTGTGTTAGGACTGTATATTTGTATATTGTGTATACTCATTGTATGTTTTTTATTTTATTTTTAGTTTTACTCTACCTTCCCTGCATTAAAAGTTGAAAAAAGGACCTTGTGCCTGTCTCAATGAGTTGTTAAGGGAAGAGAGTTAGCTGTCTGTCTAATTATACCTAAAGCCATGTATAGTGAGGGCAGAACAAGCTTGATCCCATTTTTCTTGCATTTGGGGCATTAACTCAATCCCATTTTTCTTGCATATGGGGCACTAGGTCCGTCTATGGCTCTTTGAATTTTAGTCATTGGCTTGGTCTCAGGTGCCTTGTGTTTGGGGCACTGTGCTGGTATCTGATTCCCTGTGTTTCGAGCACTGGCTCTGTGTCAAATTCTTTGTGTTTGGGACACAGAGTTGGTCTCAGGTTCCTTGGCTTTTAAGGCTCTGGTACAGTCTCAGGTTCCTTGGCTTTTAAGGCTCTGGCACAGTCTCAGGTTCCTTGCAATTGGGGCACTTGCTATTCTCAGATTCTTTGCATTTGAGGCACTGGCTCGGCGTAACTCTTCTTGTGTGTGGGGCACTGGCCTGGCTTGAGTTTCCCTGTGTTTAAGGCAATGAGTTGGTCTCAGGTTTCTTGCATTTGGGGCACTTGTTTGGTTTCAGATTCTTTTCATTTGAGGCACTGGCTCATCTAAGGTTCCTTGTGTGTGAGACACTGGTTTGGCTTCAGGTTCCTTGTGTTTGAGGTACTGGGCTGGTCCCTGGTTCTTTGCATTTGGTACACTGCGTTCCTTGTGCTTTAGGCACTGGCTTGGTCTCAGATTGTTTGCATTTGAGGCACTGGCTCGGTATAAGGTTCCCTGTGTGTGTGTGGCGCTAGCTTGGTTTCAGGTTTCTTGTGTAATTGAAGCACTGGTTCAGTTACAGGTTTTTTGTGTTTGGGCAACTGGACCAGTCGCATGTTCCTTGAGTTTTGGGTACTGGGCTGATCTCAGGTTGTTTGGATTTGGGGCACAGCTCAGTTAAAGGTTCCTTGTGTAGAGGGGTCCTCAATTTAGGGGTAGTGTTTGAGTGGTAGTTATGCTCAAACACCTAAATTGTTAGGACATTATCAACCATTTTTGTCTACAGGAAGAGTATTGGTGTACCGTTCCCTGTGGCCTGCAGGTGGCTCTGCCATAGTGGGCCAGGGTTGAACTGCTGATACAGTGCTGTGCCTTGTGTGTCCCCTCTTGGCGACCATACAGTGGGAGTGGTTGTCCTGCTGTGTATGCTGGGAGAGGGTATAAAAGGGGCAGACGCTGCCTGTTCAGGGGTCGTCGTTGGGAGTCCTACTCCCAGGGAATGTGTGTTCCTGTCCACCCTGGGCACCTTTGGCCCAGGGGCGGAGGTCGGAGAATCAGTCCCAGGCACCTTTAGCCCTGGGGCTGCAACTAAAGGCCTTGGGCCCAGCACCTTCGGCTGAAGCCCGGCAAGGATCGAGGAATCTCAGGGTGCTGCCTTGTGAGGAGACCCGCATCTTAGATGAGGAGGCCGGGGAAAGACCGTTCCGAGGGACTGGTGAGAAGTCACAGTGAAGGAAGGGGCCCGGTAACTCTCTGGAGGGATGTCTTCTCCTTACAAAGAGGCCAAGCTTTGAAAACCAAGTTCACCAAGTCTGTGGCAGAGACCAAGTTCACCAGGTCTGTGGCAGAGACCAGTGTACCAGTTTTTGTAGTGATTGTGCAGTTAGTTCGAGTACCATTTTGGCTGCTAGTCCCTATCGAGGGAGACTATCCAAATGGGATAAGTCTGCTTGAGAAGCCGAGCAGTGAAGTGTGTTACGTTTGTGCCTGGACCTCTCCCACACCTTATGCTGTCCTGTTCTCTCTCCAACCTTTCCTATCAGAGACTGTCGTTTAAGAGAAATAAACTCTACGTTGGAGTTACAGCTGGTGTGGACATTGAAGTCATTGGGGGAAATAGAGACTTGTCTTTATTGGTTATAGCGATAAGAACCATTCTAAGGGAAAATCTGGCTGTGGAGACCTATCACAACACCGCTCAACCTCCTCACACAGGAGGGTACAGACATATAGAGCTGGGTGTGCCCTTTCCTCCTGCAAGGAGCAGAAAGACAAGGAGGAGAGGGTGGTAAGCGCTATACTTGTATTTGAGGCACTTACTTAATCTCAAATTCATTGTGTTTGGGGCATTGGCTTGGTCTAAGGTTCTTTGTATTTGAGTCACTGGGTCAGTCTAAAGATCCTTTTGCATTGGGTACTGGGTCAGTCTCAGGTTTCTTGTGTTTGGTGCATTGGATTGGTTTCAGGTTCCTTGTGTTTGGGGCACTGGAACAGGTCTTAGGTTTCTTGCGTTTGGAGCACAATTTCATTCTTAGGTTCCATTTGTTTAGGGCATTGGGAGGGTCTCAAGTATTTTGTATCTGGGGCACTAGCTTAGTCTAAGGTTACTTGTGTGCTGGACACTGACTTCTCTGACTACTAAACCAGTGCCCCAAAGACAAGAAGCCTGAGACCAAGCCAGTGCCCTCGATACAAGGAAGCTTAGAATGAACCAGTGCACTAAATATAGGGATCCTGAAGAGAAGTCAGTGCCCAACACACAAGTAACTTTAGACTAAGCTAGTCTTAGATTCCTTGTGTTTGAAGTACTGATCTGGTCTAAGCTAGGTTCCTTGTGTTTGAGGCACCAGCTTGGTCTCAAGTTGCTTCTGTTTGGGGCACTGGCTTGGCCCAAGGTCCCTTGTATTTGTGGCACTTGCTCGGTCTAAGGCTCTGTGTGTTTGGGGCACTGATTGGTTTAAGGTTCTCTGTGTTTGGGGCACTGGCCTTGTCTAAGAATCTATATGTTTGGGGCACTGGCTTGGTCTAAGGTTCCTTGTGTTTGGGGCACTGGCTTGGTCTAAGGTTCCTTGTGTTTGGGGCACTGGCTCGGTCTCAGATTCCCTGTGTTTCGGGCACTGGCTTGGTTTGAAGTTCCCTGTGTTTGGGGCACTGGCTTTCACTCAGGTTCCTTGTGTTTGTCACACTGGCTTGGCCTAATGTTCCTTGCATTTGGAGCACTTTATCGGTCTAAAGTTCTATGTGTTTTGGCCACTGACTTGGCTTAAGATTCCTTGTGTTTGGGGCACTGGCTTTGTGTAAGAATCTTTTTGTGTTTTTCGGGCACTGGCTTGGTCTAAAGTTTCTTGTGTTTGGGGCACTGGCTTGGTCTAAAGTTCTTTGTGTTTGGGGCACTGGCTTGGTGTAAGGTTCCCAGTATTTGGGGCACTGGCTTTGTCTCAGGGTCCTTGTGTTTGGGGCACTGGCTTGGTCTAAGGATCCTTGGGTTTGGAGCACTTGCTTGGTCTCATATTCTATACATTTGGGGCACTGGATTGGTCTAAGGTACCTTGTGTTTTGGCCACTGGTTTGGTCTCAGGTTCTTTGTCTTTTGAGGCACTAGGTCGGTCTCAAGTGCAATGCACCTGGTTAAAACAGTCTGTCAAAACACCTCTGAAAATTGATCTGGCCAATCAGAATGGCCCAGCTTTCAGGATAGGCCTGAGCACTGAAAGCTGTTGCAGGTATCTGTGGGCACCTCTAGCTATCTATACTGTATACCTGTTAGCAGTTTTTTGTTGTTAAAGTGACAGAATCACTTTAAAATAAAGTCAATGAAATTAGCTTCCATATCTCCTCCATGGACATTTCAACTGCGTAGGTCCCACTTCCCTCTGTAGATCTCAAATATTTCTTACTAAATTAATCATTTGTAGGTTATTATGACTTTCTTTGCCCGATTTAGCCTAGCCTATAATTTTATGCAGATTAAGTCTATTAGGAATGCTATATTTGGACCCAGAAGATACAATTCTATTTTTGACCACACTTTACCAACGTCAAGAACAAGCGCATGTATTGTGTTCCTGAACCACGCTGAATATCACTATTACTGTAATTGCAGTATTAGGGATTATTGAAGTACATCCGACATGATCAGGCTGATTTTTTTTTTTTTTAAATGGAAGAGACTTGTGTTAGCCAAGGCAACCAATCACATTCCAGCTGTTATTTTTGGTGGTGAAGCTCTAACATTAAAAAGCGAAAGCTGTACTGTAGACAGTTTGAAACAAACAAATGAAGATAACTCCATATTGGAAATACATCATTAACCACTTCAGCCCCGGAGGATTTGGCTGGCACTTTTGGCGATTCGGCACTGCGTCGCTTTAACTGACAATTGCGCGGCCGTGCGACGTGGCTCCCAAACAAAATTGACGTACTTTTTTTCCTGAAATCCAGTTTTTTTTTGGTGGTATTTGATCACCTCTGCGGTTTTTATTTTTTGCGCTATAAACAAAAACAGAGCGACAATTTTGAAAAAAAAGCAATATTTTTTACTTTTTGCTATAATAAATATCCCCTGATCCCAGAGTCATTAATACTCACTTTTTGCATGAGGTACTCGCTTAAAATCCATACCAGACTTGGAGGGTCGAGGGTCTAGTATGTTTGTTTGTTTTTTGGAGGGGGGCTCTGTGCATTTTTTTTAGCTTACTGTAGTATGTGCTACAGCAAAAGTGAGACATACAAAAAAAAGATACTATTTGAATTTCCGGCAATCCTTTGCCTATTAGCCCAGAAAATGGGTATTTTTGATTTGTCGGATTTAGCTCCCATTAATTTCAATGTGGTTCGGGTTCAGCATCTGAACCTGCTTGAACTGCACCCAGCACAGTTTTGCTCATCACCTTGTGGGTTCCTTTTCCTGCACCATCCAGTCACAGGCTGGGGGTGGGCCCATAATAGTCTGGGTAAATGATGCAAAATATTATTCAAACAGGAAAACTGAGGCCATCTAGTGACCTAAAAGAAGTATTGCAAAGTTTCGGATTAAAGGCGAATGTTACAGCAATATTGAGATACAGTGGCATTTCTATGGGGGTGCGGGGGGGGGGGCGGCCCGCACCGGGTGACACCCGCCAGAGGGGTGACACCGGGGCCGCCGCTAAACACTGTTCTGTATTCATTGCTTGCAGCGGAGTGGTGTGAGCAGGGCATCCAGCCGTGCGGGGGAGGCTGCCTGTAACACTCCCCAGTCAGGCTAATATCCCAGAGTGAGACAGAGTTGGTGGGCGGAGCTAGGGGTGTGGCTGCCTCCTCCATCACTCCCACAGACTCCTCCCACAGACTCCTTCACTATAAATGATGCCGCAGCTGAAGCAGATTTTTTATTATAATATTTTTTTACATTGTTTTAGGAGCCCAGTTGGGGGCTTTGGTGAAATATCAGGGGTCTTAATAGACCCCTGATGTCTCACCTTTGAGACAGAGAAAGGGACTGAGATTCCTCAGTCCCTTTCTCTGTAGCCAAGCAGCAGGGGGAATCTGCGCAGAACAGGGTGATTAGGGTGTGCCCAGGCACACCCTGTGCGCACGCCTATTGTAAGTACCATTGGAAGTCCCGGCATTGATTCTGATAGTACCATTGGAAGTCCTGGCAGTGATATTGCACTTATCTTTTGAAGTCTTGGTAGGGATTCTGTAAGTACCATTGGAAGTGCGGGTATTGATTCAGATAGTATTATTGGAAGTGCGGGTATTATAACAATTCCATTCATAGCCAAAAGGCTCACTTTGGAGCGGACTGCCCCTTTAAGCTGTCTGGCGGATGTCAGCATTATACAGATGCAGTCATTTAACTTTCAGTACATTGCAAATGTCACCTTTACATTTGGTTATTATTATTAAAGCTCGTCTCTTAATTCTAATGCCGTTATTTACTACTCCCAGCAGCCGCATGTATTTTCATTATGCCTTTTAAGATAAAATGTTCCATAATAAGGACATCACTTACCCGGCAATCTAATAGAGGCGAGTCACTTTTCTTTCAGCTGAATATCATTTAGATGGAATGACAAGAACATCACTTTACAAAAAACTTCTCTGATTGTGTTTGAGAACTTTAATATCCCAAATTTTAAGGTTATTTGTTTTCTTGACATTTTCATTACAAATTCTTTATATTTTCTCATTATATTTTTGGAGGAATTCAGTGCTGGTTTTATGTGCCAAATAAAAGTCAAACTATTGTGTCTCGTAGACCTAAAATATTCTTCCAAGACAAAGTACACCTTCACCTTTCCATGTATTCCCTTCCTACACTATGGGGGTTATTTACAGTATAATACATTTGTATAACCATTCGCCCAGCAAGTCTGTGTGTACATTCATTCTGTGCAGATTGGGCAAAAATCAATGTTCTTTAGGCTATTTTCCCTAAGAACAAATGTGTCCTCTAAGAATCCCTGCCAGGAGTTCCAATGGTCATCACAGAATCCCTGCCAGGAGTTCCAATGGTCATCCCAGAATCCCTGCCAGGAGTTCCAATGGTCATCCCAGAATCCCTGCCAGGAGTTCCAATGGTCATCCCAGAATCCCTGCCAGGAGTTCCAATGGTCATCCCAGAATCCCTGCCAGGAGTTCCAATGGTCATCCCAGAATCCCTGCCAGGAGTTTCAATGGTCATCCCAGAATCCCTGCCAGGAGTTCCAATGGTCATCCCAGAATCCCTGCCAGGAGTTCCAATGGTCATCCCAGAATCCCTGCCAGGAGTTCCAATGGTCATCCCAGAATCCCTGCCAGGAGTTCCAATGGTCATCACAGAATCCCTGCCAGGAGTTCCAATGGTCATCCCAGAATCCCTGCCAGGAGTTCCAGAGTTTCCCTAAACAACACTGGGGTGTAACCTTTGACCAAAGGGGCAGTGGCAGTCCATGCATTGTGGGAACACGGGCGTCGTCTCCCCTAACACCGCCGCCGCCCTTCCTATCCGTGTGCCCGACCCTTTCAGGACACATGAATTCCTATGGGGGGGGGGGTTTTGAAGCACCTGTTTGGAGCCTGAGGCTCTAATAGGCTTCAAAAAAGGGTGGACTCGGGGCGCAGAGCATCGTGTCCCGATCCCACCCAGTTGTGTGACATTAGCAAATAAATTTTTGCTAGTTTCACACAAAATTTGCTCCCCGCCAATCAGGAAGCAGGTTTGAGACCTGTTTCCCGATTGGCCAAAACGTCAGGCCAGGGAGAATGCCGCTGGGGCCAGAGAGGAAGCCCGCCACCCTGGAGCCGCTGCCCGAACCCCGTACCGGCTAGCCTGGAGCCGCTGTCCAGACCCGCTGCCCGGACCCTGCACCCGCTAGCCTGGAGCCGCTGCCCGGACCCTGCACCCGCTAGCCTGGAGCCGCTGCCCGGACCCTGCACCCGCTAGCCTGGAGCCATTGCCTGGACCCTGCACCCGCTAGCCTGGAGCCATTGCCCAGACCCACTGCCCGGACCCTGCACCTGCTAGCCTGGAGCCGCTGCCCGGACCCTGCACCCGCTAGCCTTGAGCCGCTGCCCGGACCCTGCACCCGCTAGCCTGGAGCCGCTGCCCGGACCCTGCACCCGCTAGCCTGGAGCCATTGCCTGGACCCTGCACCCGCTAGCCTGGAGCCGTTGCCCAGACCCGCTGCCCGGACCCTGCACCTGCTAGCCTGGAGCCGCTGCCCGGACCCTGCACCCGCTAGCCTTGAGCCGCTGCCCAGACCCCGCACCCGCTAGCCTGGAGCCACTGCCTGGACCCCGCACCTGCTAGCCTGGAGACGTTGCCCAGACCCTGCACCCTCTAGCCTGGAGCTGCTCCCCAGACCCTGCCGTGCTGGATGACACCCCCCATCTATCTGTATCTATCCAGGTAAGTGCCGGACCAACTGGCAGACGCGCAGGGGGGGTTGTTAGTGTCGCCCCCCCCAAACAAAAAACCCACCAGCCGCCACTGCAAAGGGGTATTTAATCTTTAGCCTTTAAAGTAATATTAAAGCTTTATTTTGTTTTTTTAAATAACAAACATGTTATACCTACCTGCTCTGTGCAGTGGTTTTGCACAGAGCAGCTCCAATCTACTTTATTTTTAGGTCTCCTGCTGGCGCTGCTGGCTCCCCCAGAGAAAGCCGCTTGCTCTGGGGACACACCGCTGCGTGCTCGTTCCTTAGTCACTGCTTTATGCATCCATAAGACACATAGAGCCACGGCTCGGCCCTGCCCCCGCTCTCTCCTCATAGGCTCACTGGCTGTGATTGACAGCAGTGGGAGCCAGTCACCCTTTGGGCACATTAGATAGTTCTTGCTTGTCTTCCTTGTTGCTGCCCCAGGATGACCTGACTACTCTCTTGCCTGCCACCTGCGTAAGACCTCTGCCTGGATCCAACTACTTTCTTGCCTGCCACCTTCCTCAGGACCGTCCTAATAAATGGGCACACCTTGGCACTACCTAGGGGCCCCAAGTACATGGGGAGGCCCATGACCAGGAAACGTGGGTGCTGTGTTGGGGGGTGCACTGGCGATTTGTCGGCCTGTGACACATTTTTTTGACAAGAGTAACTACAATGTTACTCCTGTAATAAGGCGCAGCGGCTGGCTTCTGCTGGAGGGAGAATTCAGTTTTCCCCTCCCTCCTGTAGGGGGCAGAAGAGAGCTGGCACTGAGACCTCGCCTCAATCTCAGCGAAGGAGGAACTGCCTTCATTGCAGGTGGTAACAGAGTTTGTGATCTGTGTGCACAAATGGGGAAGGGCCACAACTCTGATGTAAGGGGACACTGTGATGGGGGGACACCTGATGTAAGGGGACACTGTGATGGGAGAACCTGATGTTAAAAAGCACAGAGATGGAGACACCTGCTGCAGGTCGGTAGGGGCCCCAGTGCATTACTTTGCCCAGGGGCCCATGATGCTGTTATGATGGCACTGGCCTGCCTACAACCTCTGCCTGGACATGACTACTCTGTTCTAGCTACTCCACCATCAGGAACTCTGGTGAAGACCAGCAGTCACTTAGACTCCATGCCTCAGCTAAGCCTGCATCTCCTGGAAGGGGGAACCATAGCAGGAGCTTTTTGCTTCTGCTTCTAACTGTGAGATCATCCTTCCATAATTCCTGGCTCTGTTCCTGTCCACCTAGGAGTTTTGGGTGTTCCTGCCACAGTTTGGGGACTGGTCCAAAAGCCTTATTTGCATGGGTTTCTGTGGCCTTCACAGCATTAATGAGCCATTTGTTGAATCTGATACTGTCGCCTGTACACCTATATGCGGCCTCACTAAAGTGGGTCTTCTTCCTTGAGGCCGCATATCTGCGTACCCTGGGTCTCGTACTGTCAGGGAAGGCAGGCCCATAGCGCAGATAAAGTGTCCTGGCTAGTGATGAGCCGAACACCCCCGGGTTCGGTTCGCACCAGAACCCGCGAACGGACCGAAAGTTCGCACGAACATTAGAACCCTATTAAATACAATGGATGCGAACGTTCGGATTCTAAAGTGCTAATTATAACGACTATTATCCATGTTATTGTCCGAAACAGAGTTTGGGAACCCGGGTTCTGCACCAGGGGACATGTATCAATGCAAAAAGAAGTTTTAAAAACGGACGTTTTCCGGGAGCAGTCATTTTAATGATGCATAAAGTGAAAAAAAAAAGTCAAATATTCCTTTAAATATTGTACCTGGGGGGTGTCTAAAGTATGCCTGTGAAGTGCCACGTGTTTCCCGTGTTTAGAACTGTCCCTGCACAAAATAACATTTCTAAAGGAAAAAAAGCCATTTAAAACTGCTAGCGGCTTTAATGTAATGTCTGGTCCCGGTAATATGGATGAAAATCTTTAGGAAAAATGGCATAGCTACCCCATCAACCCCCCCCCCCCCCCACCCCAGCCCATTACCAGCCCCTTTGGGTCTTGTATGGATATTAAGGGGAACCCCGCACACAAAATAAAAAAGGCCCTATATACTCTGAACAGCCGTATACAGGCGGTGCATACAAGACAGGGACTGTAGGTTTGTTCTTATGTAGAATCTGTTTGTAATTTTGAACAGCAGCATTGTTTAAGTGTAGCTCCAGGCCAAATTCCTTTTTTTTAGCTTTTTGGAAAACATAGGGAAGGGTTATCACCCCTGTCACATTTGTTTTGCTGTCTGTGCCCCTGTTCAGAACATTTCACCTCACTTTGCGTCCCAATGACAACTGTTTTTGAAATGTGGTGTTTTTTATTGAAACAAGGATTGGTGATAAAGCATCAGTAGAGAGGAGACACCTTTCTCCCATATTAATTCTTACAGGAGAGAATTTTCCTTCCAAGGGGTAGATTTCCTCTCACTTCCTGTTGCCGTCTTCCGTTTGCAAGTAGTAGTAGTTTGTAAGTTGGATGTTTGAAAGTAGGGACCTGCCGTATATACTCTGCAGAAATTGGCCCCTTAGGTGTTGGTGTTGGCACAACACTGAAAGCACTCACAGTTATTCTTGGTGGGTGCTGGAACGCCCTGCTGTCAACTATTATATCAGGAATTTTAATTACATATAATTGTTGATCAGTGGTACTAAAAATTGGGCCTTTGATGGTGGTGCTGGTGCCACAACACTGTAAGCCCTGACAGTTACTCTTGGTGGGTGCAGCAATGGGCCCTGCTGTGAATTATTAGATCAATAATTATAATTGCATGCCCCTGTTGAATAGGGGCTGAAAAATTGGGCCTTTGGTGGTGGTGGTGGTGGTGGTGGTGGTGGTGGTGGTGATGGTGGTGCTGGTGCCACAACACTGTAAGGCCTGACAGTTACTCTTGGTGGGCGCAGCAATGGGCCCTGCTGTGAATTATTAGATCAATAATTATAATTGCATGCCCCTGTTGAACAGGGGCTGAAAAATTGGGCCTTTGGTGGTGGTGGTGGTGGTGCTGGTGCCACAACACTGTAAGGCCTGACAGTTACTCTTGGTGGGCGCAGCAATGGGCCCTGCTGTGAATTATTAGATCAATAATTATAATTGCATGCCCCTGTTGAATAGGGGCTGAAAAATTGGGCCTTTGGTGGTGGTGGTGGTGGTGGTGGTGGTGATGGTGGTGCTGGTGCCACAACACTGTAAGGCCTGACAGTTACTCTTGGTGGGCGCAGCAATGGGCCCTGCTGTGAATTATTAGATCAATAATTATAATTGCATGCCCCTGTTGAACAGGGGCTGAAAAATTGGGCCTTTGGTGGTGGTGGTGGTGATGGTGGTGCTGGTGCCACAACACTGTAAGGCCTGACAGTTACTCTTGGTGGGCGCAGCAATGGGCCCTGCTGTGAATTATTAGATCAATAATTATAATTGCATGCCCCTGTTGAATAGGGGCTGAAAAATTGGGCCTTTGGTGGTGGTGGTGGTGGTGGTGGTGATGGTGGTGCTGGTGCCACAACACTGTAAGGCCTGACAGTTACTCTTGGTGGGCGCAGCAATGGGCCCTGCTGTGAATTATTAGATCAATAATTATAATTGCATGCCCCTGTTTAAACAGGGGCTGAAAAATTGGGCCTTTGGTGGTGGTGGTGGTGGTGATGGTGGTGCTGGTGCCACAACACTGTAAGGCCTGACAGTTACTCTTGGTGGGCGCAGCAATGGGCCCTGCTGTGAATTATTAGATCAATAATTATAATTGCATGCCCCTGTTGAACAGGGGCTTAAAAATTAGGCCTTTGGTGGTGGTGGTGGTGGTGATGGTGGTGCTGGTGCCACAACACTGTAAGGCCTGACAGTTACTCTTGGTGAGCGCAGCAATGGGCCCTGCTGTGAATTATTAGATCAATAATTATAATTGCATGCCCCTGTTGAACAGGGGCTGAAAAATTGGGCCTTAGGCACTGGTGGCACAACACTGCAACCCCTCACAGATACTGTACTTGGAGCACAGCAATGAGGCCTGTTGCAAAGTATTGCATCCAAAATTTTAATTACACGCCCCTGTTAAACAGGGGCTGAAAAATTGGGCCTTAGCCACTGGTGGCGTCACCCATAAACCAAAATGATCTTCCAAGCTATCATCATTAATCGTATCATTGAGGAGGAGGAGGAGGAGGATAGCCAGTCAACATAACAGCACAGGCACTCAGCATCAGCATCAGTCTTGAAGGGATGTGACATTTTAAAATCAATTAGTCTGTTATATCAGCATCAGGTGTGTGGTAGCTGGTGGTGATCCAAGACTGGTTCATCTTGATGAAAGTCAGTCGATCAACCGAGACGGTGGACAGGCGCACCCTGTGATCCGTGACAAATCCTCCAGCAGCACTGAATGTGCGTTCTGAAAGAACGCTGGATGCAGGACAGGCCAGTAGCTCAATTGCATACTGTGCAAGCTCTGGCCAGTGATCCATCCTCAAGACCCAGTAAGCCAGAGGATTTTCGGTGGGGAAGGTGTCCAAGTCTGACCTTGCCCCTAGGTATTCCTGGACCATGTATATCAGACGCTGGCGATGGTTGCTGGAACCGATCTTACTTTGGGGCTGCGGACTAAAGAATTGTCTGAACGCATCGGTCAGACGGCCACCTTCCCCACCGCTCCTTCTTTGACTGCCCGAAGCCTCAGCAACTCGTTGTCCAGGACCAGGAGTTTGTAACCTCCCAGTCTCTGGGAACGCGTTGCACAGACCTTTCTGCAAGGCCTCCCGGAGTTGTCTCATCCTCTGCTCCCTCTGCGACGGTAACATAAGGTCCGCAACCTTACCCTTGTACCGTGGATCAAGGAGAGTGGCCAGCCAGTAATGGTCCCTCTCCTTGATCCGAAGAATAAGAGGATCCTTCCGCAGACTTTGCAGGATCAGGGAGGCCATGCAGCGTAGGTTAGCTGAGGCATTCAGTCCGGAGTCCTCTGGGTCACTAAGGACGACATGATCCGCAGCGACCTCCTCCCAGCCACGTACAAGTCCACTGGTTTCTTGGGACTGTAAATCATCCCTAAAAGACTGCTGCTGATGATGCTGAGTGCCAGCCTCCACCTCCATGCTGACACAATTCCTCCTCCTCCTCCTCTTCCTGTGCGATGGGTGGGACAGAAGGAACACTGTCTGGGTAAAGGGGGCCTTGAGAGGCAAGGAAGTCCTCCTCTTCCTGCCTCTGTTCTGCCTCAAGTGCCCTGTCCATTATTCCACGCAGCGTGTGCTCCAACAGGTGGACAAGAGGTACAGTGTCACTGATGCATGCACTGTCACTGCTCACCATCCTCGTGGCCTCCTTAAATGGTGCCAGGACAGTGCATGCATCCCTGATCATGCCCCACTGGCGTGGTGAAA
This sequence comes from Rana muscosa, assembly GCA_029206835.1. Classification (NCBI taxonomy): domain Eukaryota; kingdom Metazoa; phylum Chordata; class Amphibia; order Anura; family Ranidae; genus Rana; species Rana muscosa. The sequence goes on along the minus strand of CM055124.1, from coordinate 310,165,005 downwards.
AAAACCCGAGCTCCCCTGACCCTGTCCTGGTGCCGTAGTCGCACAGGTACTCATTGATGGCCCTCTGCTGCGTGTGCAGCCGCTGCAGCATGGCCAACGTTGAGTTCCACCTGGTGGGCATGTCACATATAAGGCGGTTCTTGGGAAGGTTCAACTCCTTTTGCAGCTCAGCCAGGCGAGCACTGGCATTATAAGATCTGCGGAAATGCACACAGACTTTCCTGGCCTGCCTCAGGACATCCTGTAAGCCCGGGTACCTGCCCAAGAACCGCTGCACCACCAGGTTAAGGACGTGTGCCATACAGGGCACATGGGTCAGTTGTCCCTGTCGGAGGGCGGAGAGGAGGTTGGTGCCATTGTCGCAAACCACCATTCCTGGCTTAAGCTGGCGTGGCGTCAACCACCTCTCGGCCTGCCCCTGCAGAGCAGACAGGACCTCTGCCCCAGTGTGGCTCCTGTCCCCCAAACACACCAGCGCAAGCACGGCATGGCATCTTTTTGCCTGCGTACTTGCGTAGCCCCTTGAACGCCTACGGAGCACCGCTGGTTCCGAGGACAAACCACAGGAAGAGGCCATGGAGGAAGAAGAAGAGGAGGGGGTGGAGGAGAGAGGTGTGTCACAACCAGTAGTAGCATTTTGGAGGCGTGGCGGTGGAACAACCTCCAACACTACTGCACCTTGTCCTGCATCCTTCCCAGCTGCCAAAAGAGTGACCCAATGGGCCGTGAAAGAAAGGTAACGTCCCTGTCCATGCCTGCTGGACCATGAGTCAGCGGTAATATGCACCTTAACGCTGACCGCCCTGTCCAGCGAGGCCAAGACATTGCCTTCCACATGCCTGTAGAGAGCCGGAATCGCCTTCTGTGCGAAAAAGTGGCGTTTGGGAACCTGCCACTGAGGAACCGCACATTGCACAAACTCACGGAAGGGGGCCGAGTCTACCAACTGAAAAGGCAGCAGTTGAAGCGCTAGCAATTTAGCCAAGCTAGCATTCAACCGCTGGGCATGTGGATGGCTGGGAGTGAACTTCTTTCGACGGTCCAGCAGCTGGGGCAGGGAAATTTGCCTGCTAGAATCGGACGCTGGTGTACTGCTAGCAGAGTGCCCGCAAGTACTTGGCTGTGACACACCTAATTCTACACCTTCATTCCTCTCAGAGCAGGTTTCAGAGAGGAGTGAAGGTATAGTGGGGTTGGAGATCCCAGCTGATGCGGTGCAAGAAGAGGTCAGCTTTGTTCTTTGGTGTGGGTCTTTAAGGTAGGCTTGCCAACGAGCTGCATGGCAGGTCAAGCATGTGGTGCCCAAGCGGCTGATGTTTTGGCCACGCGATATACGCTTGAGACATATGTTGCAAACAGCAGCTGTGCGATCTGATGCACTCGCCTCAAAAAAGGCCCACACCAAAGAACTTTTGGAATGACGGGCAGAGGCAGCGCCCTGCACAGGCGGAGCTCTGCGGTGTGATTCCGTCTGTGTGCTGCCCATACGCTGGCCACTCAAGGGCATCCTGCCTCGTTGGAGATGTGCCTCCTCCTCATCCTCCTCCTCCTCCTCTCTCCTATTAGGCACCCACGTGGAGTCAGTGACCTCATCATCCCCTCCCTCCTCATCACTGGAGCCAATCTGGCAGTATGCTGCAGCTGCTGGAGCATGACTGCCAGATTGGTGTCCTTCTTGAGCATCCCCTCTCTCTGCTCTCACGCTACTGCCTTCCTCTAGCTGGGTATCATCATCAGACCCTTCGAAACGCTGGGCATCCTCCTGGAGCATGTACCCAACACTGTGCTCAAACAGTTCGGGGGACTCCTCAGGAGGAGGACATGGTGGGTCTAGGGAAGGATTGACTAATGAAGATAATGATACCAGAGAAGAGGACGCTTTGGCAGCTGCTTTGCCAGTACCCTGAGCCTGGGTGAGAGAGGATGAGGAGGATGAGGAGGATGAGGTGGGCTTGGTCATCCACTCTACCAAGTCTTCGGCATGATGTGGCTCAACATGTCCAGCTGCCGAAAAGAAGGACAAGCGTGTCCCATGGCCATGTGCTGATGACAATGCACCGCGTCCACGACCAGCACTGTTGCCCCCAGACACAGAGCCTGCTTGGCCTCTTTTTTTGCCTCCTGACTGTCTGCCTCTCCTTGTTTGCCTTCCAGACATTTTAATGGATGGCCTGCAGGGAGATGGGAAAAAGAGCAATAAGGGCTACCTTCAGGTGTATACTGTGCAGGAGGCTTAGCAACAATGACACTGACACTGTCCCCTGCCTATCCTTCTCTGTCCCTAAACTCAAGGATTTCAAATATGGTTCAGCAAAATTGGTTTAGAACAGAATAGCACACTGACACTTTCCCTCACTGTCCTACTCTGTCCCTCCCTACAAACAAGATTTAGCACAGAATAGCACACTGATTGATAGTTTCCACGAGTGTCCTTCTCTGTCCCTAAACTCAAGGATTTCAAATATGGTTCAGCAAAATTGGTTTAGAACAGAATAGCACACTGACACTTTCCCTCACTGTCCTACTCTGTCCCTACAAACAAGATTTAGCACAGAATAGCACACTGACACTTTCCCTCACTGTACCTCTCTGTCCCTAAACTCAAGGATTGAAAATATGGTTCAGCAAGATTGGTTTAGAACAGAATAGCACACTGTCAGTTTCACTCACTGTCCTACTCTGTCCCTACAAACAAGATTTAGCACAGAATAGCACACTGAGAGTTTCCCTCACTGTACCTCTCTGTCCCTAAACTCAAGGATTTCAAATATGGTTCAGCAAGATTGGTTTAGAACAGAATAGCACACTGTCAGTTTCACTCACTGTCCTACTCTGTCCCTACAAACAAGGTTTAGCACAGAATAGCACACTGACACTTTCCCTCACTGTACCTCTCTGTCCCTACAAACAAGGTTTAGCACAGAATAACACACTGACACTCTCCCTACCTATCCTTATTTGTCCCTAAACACAAGGAATCCAGGATTAGTAAAGAAAAAAAAATGACACTGTCCCTGCCTATGCTTCTCTTTCCCTGCTCCGGAACACACTACACAAGGCCGCCGCGCTGGCGGCCTTTTATAGTGTGGGGTGTGTACTAAACCCCCTCAGCAATAATTGGCCACAGGCATCCTGCCTGTGGCCAATCATTGCTCTCCTCGCTGCCGGCGCTGTGATTGGCCAAGCATGCGGGGTCACAGTGCATGCTTGGCCAATCACAGCGCCTGGATGACACTGCGATGGCGTAGTGCATTGTGGGCCGTTCGCGTCACTCGAATTTGGCGCGAACGGCCCAAATCGTTCGATCTTCGTCGAACGATCGAACAGCCGATGTTCGAGTCGAACGTATGTTCGACTCGAACACGAAGCTCATCCCTAGTCCTGGCACATACATATGTGCATGCGCAGACCGGCAACTGGCTGGGCAGATGTGCATGGACGTGGGCATAGGCGCACTCGTGCATCCAGGCATGCGCCTATCACTAATGCTGGTGCCAAACGGGCTATTTAAACAGGCTATAGTATGGGCTTATAGCTGTTTGTTCTGCAGCTTCTGTGTGTTTGATTCCTCTGTCTGGCCTCTGATCCTGACCCGGCTTATTTCTGACCTGCTTTTGTCTGCTACCTGCCCCGGCCTCGACTTGTCTCTCGATTTCTGCCTTCTTTTTTTGCCGGATCTACCTCTCGTTGCTGACTTGGCTTGTGTCCTGCCTATCCTGCTGTCTGCCATCTATGCCTGATCTGCACGACCGTTACAGACCGGCTCGTCTGACCAAGAATCCTGCTCATCCAGCCTGCTACAGCTCTTCAGTCCAGCAAGCTCTCATCTGGCTCCTGCTTCCAGCTGTTTACCCACAGTCTGCCACCAGCCAAGCTCCGTGCCAGCTCATTTGCCACGAGCCCATTCTGCTGCCACATCCACCTGCTGACTGCTGCCACCCAGACTACTGGACTCCTGTGGCCGCTGTCTCACTACCATTAGCCCCCGAGCCGGAGCTGTTCGATCGGCCTTCCTCTTTACGTCAGGTACGTGGCATGTACTCGCGGTCGGGACCTGGCACTACCGGTCACCTGATTAATATGATAGCCTCTGATTGGCTATCGCAGTGATCAGTCGCCCGCCCCCGTGTTTTTTTTCTCTCCTCTGAATGGAGAGAAAAATACATTGCATACATAACTAGAGGAGAAAAATGGAGACAAACAAAAGAAAAAAAATAGCCAGACAAAGGTTTGATCTAGGTCCGTGCCAGTGTTAGTATTAGGGTCAAAATAAGGGTCAAAAGGCAAAGTGAAGGCCAAAGGTCAGAGTCAAAGTTCAGAGATAAAAGGTCAGGGTCTGTATATTTTGGGTAGGATAATTATTTTTTTTTTTTAAGTATCAGTGACAGTTAGTGTCAGTGTGTTTTAGGCAGTGGCTGTACGGGGCCACGCACCCTCCCCTGCACACTTATCAGATTGGGACACGTGGTTGTGTCTGTACAATGGCTGCATTCCTATAGAGTAACCTAGACTGCCTGCATGCAGCTCCAGCCATGCTGTATGTGCCACAGCACCTGTACGAAAGAGGCCTTGGGGGTCACGACCTATTAAAGGTCTAGTGGTGAGGTCCTGGGGGAAAAGACTGGCCAGACAAGCGCTCAGTTGTGTGTTTTTTTTTTTTTTCTATCTTTGTTTAGGCATCTTCCACTTCCTGGACTGAGATGCCGGCTCAGAATTTACACAATCATGTAAATCCTGGTGCCTGTGCAGTTCTTAGCTGTGTACACTGCACTGGAGCTCAAGGACTGCTGTTTAAGAGTATGTGGCACTACCCCCACAGGAGCCGCTTGGTAATTTGGGTTCTTTGCACCTTGACTCCAAGAACAACTCCAGCCCCTCTGACAAACCTAGTTGAGTGAAAGTTACTGCAAGCACTTACCTGCAATGTGAATAATAATACTGGGTGTGACTGGGTGTTGCAGATGTTTTATGAACATTGTTTTTTGAACTATAACTAGTGTAGAGTGTACTAGGATGTGGTGCAATGTCCCCTGGGAGGTACCTCTTCACATAAGCAATAGGTAAAGGTATCTGTGTAGCAGCTGTAAATTGACATTTAGTCCTAACTCTTCAGCCGGCTAGTGTTGGGGCCCAATTGTATCATTGAAACAGTCCCAGTCACACCTGCAGGCAGCAAATAAGGCTACTAGATGGCTGTATGGCCAGTTCCTAAAGGAACAAGGCTCTTTCTCTAGCAGCAGATACTAAATCCCCACTGCAGCAGCTCACCAGTCCCAGCGATACTGTAGCTCACCATCTGGTCACACAACAAATAGTCCACTATCTGCTCTGCACCAAGGTGACTCTGTTAGCACGCTCTGAAATCAGCACTTTGGATCCCCCTCAGGTTGCCAATATTCAGCATTAATGATGCACACTGGACAGGAATGTTCACCCTCCGGTCTCCCTCACAGCAAGAGGAAGATGCACCCTGTACAGCCTGAGAAAATGCAACTCTTTCCCCCTCCTGGCAATCTCCTCTGAGAAATGCAGTTTAAAAGCTCCTGATTATAGTAGAGTTTCTCTCCTCTGCACTATAGTTCCCACAGTACAGTGCTGCCTGACTCAGTCTATTGAACTCTTCCTGCTCAGCAGCTCCCCCTTTTGCTGAAACAGCTGTTAACCAGTTCAGCACCGAAGGGCAGCTGCTAGAGAGAGCAGCCTCAGCCATTGTTTCTCTCACTCTCCATTCGTAGCCAAGCACTTGGCTACAAGGTGATTTTTTTTAGAAAACAATTATCTTTTTATTGATAAATATTACCTTACCTCCTACTTATCAGGAATTTCCAGTCTGGTGGGCTGTTTTATCCCTTGTGCTTTGGACACATTATTTGGGTACATCTGCCTCGATCTTTTGTGTTCCTCTGTGGACCTCCAACATTATGAAAGATGTACCGTATTTATCGGCGTATAACACGCACCCTAATTTTAAGAGGGAATTTTCAGGAAAAAAGCTTTTCGGACCCCCTGCACAGCACACGGACCCCCTGCACAGCACACGGACCCCCTGCACAGCACACGGACCCCCTGCACATCACACGGACCCCCTGCACATCACACGGACCCCCTGCACATCACACGGACCCCCTGCACAGTACATTGAACCCCAGCACAGCACAAGTACACAGCCCCCTTTCAATATAAAGTCCTCCCTCCTCCTCTGCACTCCCAGGAGACCCCCAGTCTCCTGGGACAGCATTGCCAGCGTACTCTAAAGTATAGAAAACCTCACTGTCAGCCCCTTCCCATACCCCGCTCATTCTGTGTCACTGTCATTGCAAATCAAAGCTTCTATATACCTCAATTAACGCCGTTCTCTCGTGGACACGGTCATATGACTCTCATCTGCTGTTTCATTGATGGTCACATGACCCCCTCTCCTCCACCAATCAAAAACTACACTCGAGGAGGAGGCAGAGCCGGAGGAGTAGAGCCGCCAGAACGAGTGGCCTCACTTGAGGTATTACAGGCTTCTATTAATATTGAGAGTGACACAGGAGGAACGTTTTATGAGAAAGGGCTGGCAGTAATGTTTTCTACAGTTTTAAAGTATGGCAGCGCTGTCCCAGGGCCAGGAGAGGCGGGGTGGCCGGCCTAACTCCCTCCCAATGGGTGGTACCCGGACGGACCGTCCGATCCCCACCCCCCCTGTTGGTAAAAAAATTCTATTGGTGTATATAACACGCAGGCATGGTTTACCCTCTATTTTCGGTACTTTCGGTATTTCTCTGTAAACTGTAATTATATAAGTGCAATATAACAGTATGTTATAATATATCTGTTTCTCTTGTTATGCATACTTACTGTAGTCTTGTTCTTTAGAGAGCTTGCTGATTTGCCACTTACTGCCATCCCCCTGAGGAAGACCGTACTGGTCAAAACGTGTCGGGACTCTGGACTTATGCAACCAGGACTACTATGCTGTGATTTATGAATGGCTTTATTTATTTTTTTTCCTAGACTGCAGTCTAAGGGGGTGATGTTTAGAATGTTTCTAATAAATAATTGATTTTAGCATTTGTAGTTTTGTCCTATAATTCTTTAGTAACACAAAGTCCCTTGGTTGTACCCCTTTTTTTATCCTTTCTGGATTTTATTATTTGGTTAAAAAGGTTACTAAAATGTCCAGTTTAAGGCCAAAAAAAAAAAAAAAATACTGAATTACTGTATCTTTAAGTAATTTTCCTAATGTAGAGCACTTAATACATTGTATAAAGTCCATGACATTCATCTCTTATACCAAAGAAATAAATACATACAGTACATAAATAAATAAATAAAATACAATTCTCTTCTGAATCAATGGATGCCATGACTCATTTGTGCTATTATACTTTATATGATGGTAAACATGTTTTTTTTCATTGGATTTTTATTATGAATACTTCAATAGTATTTGTATAGAAGGACTCACCTTGCACTGATCTATTAAATGGATCTTTATTAAATATACATTTATAATTCCATCAACAGATTTACTAATTGAGGTCATTTATTGTAGGGATCTATTTGTAACCATTATTCAGCAAGAAAAGCCGAATAGATGACCCGTCCTTGTTCTGTCATTTCACCTTCACTGAGACGTGCCTACACTTTACTGTCATTCATTATAATATGGCAAAGGGGTATACTGCGCTATTCAAATAACTAATATAAGCGGCAACAAAAAGTGTTATACAACACCAAATAAACAGATAGAAAAAAGAAAAGTTGCGCTAAACGTGATAATATAAATCAATGTACCGTACATCAATGTATAGACAATATGGAAAAAATAAACCACATTGAAAGTGATATCCAAATTAAACGGGTGCAAATAAATAAAACGTATTAATGAACTCTGTCCATGAAAACCAAAAAAGTGAGGACAGTCTGTATCCTGATGGAACAGACAATAAAGTGAAAATTCCTTATAGTGGATAACACCAGTGCCTAACTTGATCCGCATCAGTTGAGAAAAACGTGATGATAGAAAGACACCTCCACCGTAGGCACACACTGCCGCTTACCGGATGGATATGATCTCTTATGACAGGAGATCCAAATTAGCATAGGCTAATAACCCAGCCTGGGGTTGTCTGTAGTGTAACACCTCCGCTCACAGGGATGTAGATGTCAACCAGCAGCACACGAGTCACACCACATGGAAATATAAATGAACCAGCATAGCATAAAACCCTTTAAAAAGTTTTATTTGTGGTAGAAAAAAACACACTTACAGTTAAGGTGCTTGTAAAAGACAATGTAAAAATCGAGCCGGCCGGCTCCTTGATTAGCAGCCCGTATCTTCCTGTGTCTGGGAACGTACGCGGTGACGTCAGAACGTCGTGCCTCCCAATGTTTCGTCACTAGAGGGACGTGGTCACGGGATACGGGCGGCGTTCTGATTCACCGCTTAAATACCATAGTAAACAGCGCAGCCTCGTTGTGAGTCTCGAATGGCCGCAAATCGCCATCTTGACTGATGGAAACGACTTAACATATTAGTGGTATGCTCCATACCTGTAAGGGCAAACGTAAGTATATATGGGACAACTATCAGTCATCTGTAGGGATATTACCCATGGATAACTGAATGCATCGCAAAGTCTGAGGTGACGATTAGTGTAGACTGAAACAGCATACAGCCAACTAAGGGAAAAAAAATTAAAAGTTGTCACCAACTACTATAGGTATTATTAAAAATTCTATAGATAAAAATATTGATAAACTGTATAATAACCTAGGCTCACAATAGGTAACATGGAAAACCCAATATGATTCAAATGGAGATAGGTCATAAAAAACGGTGCCCCTGAATAACAAAAGGGCACAATTATGCAAGAAATTAATCCTCACAATTCAGTCAACTAAGACATTGGTTAAAAATCTCCGTAGGCAACGCTTTAAACAGTTATAGCACTAGAATTATTGCTCTCGCTCTAACCTTCGTGGCGACACCTCACATGTCTGGTGTGAACACCGTTTACATATGCGTGTGCGATTTACGTTTTTTCTTTTGTTTTGTTTTTTGGTTGAACTGGATGGACTTGTGTCTTTTTTCAACCTGACTAACTAACTAAACAATACTTGTGATAGAAGTAAGGCATGACAGGTCCTCTTTATGGAGACATCTGGGGTTAGCAGAGGCGGTTTTCTGTCAGAATTATTGCTCTCGCTCTAACATTTGCGGCGATACCTCACATGTGTGGTGCGAACGCCGATTACATATGCGGGCTCGGCCTATGCATGCGTTCGCTTCTGCATGCGAGCACAAGAGGATGAGGGGGGGGGGGGGCGCTTTCTATATATTGTGAGGGGGTTAGCTCGGCAGCGGGTGTGTGTGACCCCCGGGATGGGCTCCCCACACAAAACAGGCCCAGCAAACGGAGGTTGTGGTTTTCAAAATCAAAAAGGTGCGGTTTATTTTCTATTTACAGTGACAAAACACAGCAAAGCAAAAGAAACATAACCAAAATAAATCCTGGTCAAGTTGACCTCTGACTAAACATACAGGTTTCCTAACTAACAACTGGGATCAGCCTAGTGCTGTCCTAGTCCCTAAGTCCCTGGTTTTAAATGTCCAAGCAAATAGCCACACAGGCTTTGTCTCACCGCACAGGGGTTCACTCTCCCTAGACAGTCCACACAGGTCTGGTTCCAGGCATGAGCTAACATCTAATGAAGCTGGGAGTTCTTATAGAGGCCTAAATGAGCTGACAAGCTTCAGCTGGTCTCATCAACTCCCTGTCTGCACGACGCCCAGCCCTCTCCCTAGAGGTATGAGTCATCCATGAGCCCACTAGCCTTATACAACTCTCCACCTAGTTGTATAAGTCGGCGTAAAGCCTGAATCTGGGCGAAATATATCTACCCCCCTGGATGCAACCAGGTGACTTTACCTTCCTGCTGTCACATACCCCCCCCTCTTGTTTTAACCTCGGGGTTGGAACACCAGCAATCAGGCATTCATGTATTCGAGACAAAGCATCCACATTCCCCATTTGAACGCCAGGGCGATGCTTTACTGTGAAGTTGAATTCCTGGAGGGCCAGGAACCACCTATTCACTCTTCTATTTGTTTCCTTGTTTTGAGCCATCCACTTTAACGGAGCGTGATCCGTAACCATGTCAAAGTGTCTACCTAGCAGGTAGTACCGAAGGGAATCTAGAGCCCACTTCACCGCTAAACACTCCTTTTCAACGGTGGCGTAATTTACCTCATGGGACTTCAACTTCCTGCTGAGGTAAATGACTGGGTGCTCTTCCCCGTTCCAGACCTGGGACAATACTGCTCCTAACCCCACATCTGACGCATCACTTTGTACGACAAAGTCTTTAGAGAAGTCGGGTGAGTACAACACTGGCTGGCTACATAAGGCTTGTTTCAAGAATTGGAATGCTGCCTCAGCCTCGGGGGTCCATTTAATCATGACCGACCCTTTCCCCTTCGTCAGGTTGGTTAGGGGCACAGCCTTAGAAGCAAAGTGGGGAATGAATCGCCGATAATACCCAGCGATTCCCAGAAAGGCTCGTACCTGCTTCTTGCTGTTGGGACGTGGCCAACTCTGGATGGCCTCGACTTTGTTGAGTTGGGGTTTTATTACTCCCCTCCCAATGGTGTACCCAAGATATTTGGCCTCCTCCTGCCCAATGGTACACTTCTTGGGGTTAGCCGTAAACCCCGCTTCCCGAACAGAGTCCAGGACTGCTTGCACTTTTGGCAGATGTGAGGCCCAATCTGTGCTATGGACAATTACGTCATCCAGGTAAGCCGCAGCATACTTCCGATGGGGCCTCAGCATCTGGTCCATTTTCCGCTGGAATGTGGCCGGCGCATTCTGTAACCCGAACGGCATTCTTTTATATTGGAACGCCCCGTCTGGGGTTACAAATGCGGTTTTCTCTTTGGCCGACTTGGCCAGGGGGATTTGCCAATACCCTTTTGTGAGGTCAAGAGTCGTCATGTATCGGGCTGTTCCCAGCCTGTCGATCAACTCATCTATACGTGGCATGGGGTAGGTGTCAAATTTTGTAACTTTGTTCAACTGACGAAAATCGTTACAAAATCGCCAGCTCCCATCCGGTTTAGGCACCAACACGATGGGACTAGACCAATCACTTTGGGACTCCTCTATCACCCCTAAGTTCAGCATTTTCTGTACTTCCTCCCGTATTGCCTCCCGTCGAGCCTCTGGGATCCGATAGGGTTTTAACTTCACCCTTTCACCGGGCGGGGTAATGATGTCATGCTCTACCCCAGATGTTTGTCCCGGCAGCTCAGAGAATACCTCCTTGTTGCGAAGCACAAACTCCTTAACCTCCTGTTGTTGGGGTTGTGACAAGGTGGCTGCTATTCCAACCTCAGGAATCACGCAACCAGTTTGAGCTGGTGACCAAGTGTCTGCGACTAGGGACTCTCTATCCCTCCAGGCTTTCAACAGATTAACGTGATAGATCTGTTCGGGCTTTCGCCTTCCTGGTTGTCTGACCTTGTAATTCACTTCGCTCACTTTTTCCATTATCTCGTAGGGGCCTTGCCATTTGGCAAGGAATTTACTTTCAACCGTAGGGACAAGTACCAATATCCTATCCCCCGGGGAAAAGGTACGGGTCTTGGCTCCACGGTTGTACACTCTCTGCTGTGCCAACTGCGCTTGGGCCAAATGTTCCTTCACGATGGGCATTACCTGTGCAATTCGATCTTGCATCAGGGCGACATGCTCAATCACACTCCTGTGGGGAGAACTCTCACTTTCCCAAGTTTCCTTGGCAATATCCAACAGCCCTCTTGGGTGTCTCCCATACAGTAACTCAAAGGGGGAGAATCCCGTAGAGGATTGGGGCACCTCCCTAATAGCAAACATCAAATAAGGAAGTAAACAGTCCCAATCCTTTCCATCTCTATCCACCACTTTCTTCAACATTTGTTTTAGGGTTTTGTTGAATCTTTCAACCAGCCCATCGGTTTGGGGGTGATACACAGACGTACGCAATTGCGTCACTTTGAACAATTTACACAGCTCTTTCATAACCCGGGACATAAAGGGTGTACCTTGGTCCGTAAGCAGTTCTTTACAAATACCCACCCGGCTAAAAACAAGAGATAGCTCTTTGGCTATGGTTTTGGCCGAGGTATTTCGGAGAGGGATCGCTTCTGGATAACGGGTGGCATAGTCCATTATAACTAATATGTACTGGTGCCCCCTAGCGGACTTGATTATAGGACCTACCAAATCCATGGCGATCCTCTCAAACGGGACCTCAATGATGGGTAGAGGGACCAGCGGGCTACGGAAATGTGGCATCGGGGCCAACCTCTGACACACAGGGCAGGAGGGACAATAATTTTCTACGTCCTTCATCACCCCCGGCCAATAGAATCTCTGTAATACCCTCTCTCGGGTTTTCTCTGTCCCCAGATGACCTCCAAGAATGTGCCCATGGGCCAACTCCAACACCAACTTCCTGTAAGGTTTGGGCACCACAAGCTGCTCAACGGTTTCTTCTGCCCTTTTTGCCACCCGATACAGTAGGTCCTTCTCTACGCTGAAGTATGGGTAAGTGCAGGTATTATCTGGGTTCACTAACTCGCCATCTATTTTCACTACGTTTTCCCGTGCCTTTATTAGGGCGGGGTCTTTCAACTGTTCTGTGGCAAAGTTTTCCCTGTGAACCTCAAGATCAGAAAACTCCACAGACGGTAGGTTTTCGTCTGAGGAGGTGGGCTCCTCTCCAGTTTCTTGAGTCTCCCCTGCCAATACTGATAAGGGAAATTCCGGAGAGTCCTCACCACTCTCAGGGGAGTTCTGGCTATCACATTCCTGGTACATAGGGGCACCAGTGAGGTGCTCAGGATCATCCCACAGTTCCCAGAACTTCGGAAAATCCCTTCCCACAATGGCGTCATGCGGTAACTGAGATACTAAGCCCACTGGATGAGAGAGGGTACCTTTGGGGGTCTCGAAACACACTGTAGTCACTGGATACTCTCGGGTGTCCCCATGCACACAAATAACAGCTACCTTGCTATTCCCAGAGACCTCTGTTTTAACTAACTCAGCCTTTATCAGGGTCACAAGGCTACCTGAATCCAGCAATACCACAACATTTCTACCATTAACACACATTTTGCATAAATGTTTCTCAGTTCCTCGAATGGCAGTGCATGCGACTGTCGCACACAGCGACTGACGTCTGCCCGTCAGAAAGTCACACTGCATGGGTTCCTCCACAACCGGGCAATTGGCTGCAATATGTCCCGCTTGCCGGCAGCGGTAGCAAACGATCCTTCTTGCCGCCTCTTGAGCCGCTGATTTCCCAGGCTGTTCTCGCCAAACTTGGGGTAGAGCTCCCACCCTCTCACTCTCTCCACCCTCACCCCTTGGAATCCTCTTATCCGCCCCTGGGGATGGTCTGGTCTTAGGGTGGAAAGTCCGAGTGTCTCTGGAAGAGGCCGTCAGGTTCTCTGTAGCCAAGTATTTCTCCACACGATCCACAAGACCATCGGCCGTCTCTGGGTCTCCATGGCTTACCCACTTTTGGATGGCAGTAGGAAGAGCTCTCAAAAACCGATCCATTACAACACGTTCCACAATCTTTGGTGCGGACAAAGTCTCTGGCTGTAGCCACTTTCTGCTCAGGTGAATGAGATCATACATTTGAGACCTGGGGGGTTTTCCAAGCTGGAAAGTCCAGTTATGCACACGCTGAGCCCGGACAGCCTGGGTGACACCCAGCCTTGCCAATATTTCAGCTTTTAGCATCACATAGTCTTTTGCTTGGTTAGGCTCTAGGTCATAGTAAGCTTTCTGCGATTCACCAGTTAACAGAGGAGCCACCAGTCCAGCCCACTGCTCCTCAGGCCACTTTTCTCTTTCAGCGGTCCTTTCAAATGTGGTCAAAAATACCTCTGGATCATCCTCTCCAGTCATTTTTGTCAATAAACGACTCACCCCAAAGGACGCGGTATTAGTGGGACGGCTTTCCTCACTGGTCTGCGGACGTTGCTGCATTACTGCTTCCATCTGTTGTTGTAGTCTCTGCTCTTGCTTCTGCAACAGGTCTATGAAGCGGGCCTCAGATTGCTGCTGGGCTCGTTGCTGAGCCTCCAGACTCTGTTGCAAAGTTGCGTTTGTCTGCTGCTGGGCTGCAAGGCTCTTTTGCAAACCTGCATTTGTCTGCTGTTGATTGGCATTTGCTAGAGCCAGCTGCTTCAGTATCTCCTCCATGCTGGCTTAAAAAAAAACTGCCACTGGTTCTCCACCAACTGTGAGGGGGTTAGCTCGGCAGCGGGTGTGTGTGACCCCCGGGATGGGCTCCCCACACAAAACAGGCCCAGCAAACGGAGGTTGTGGTTTTCAAAATCAAAAAGGTGCGGTTTATTTTCTATTTACAGTGACAAAACACAGCAAAGCAAAAGAAACATAACCAAAATAAATCCTGGTCAAGTTGACCTCTGACTAAACATACAGGTTTCCTAACTAACAACTGGGATCAGCCTAGTGCTGTCCTAGTCCCTAAGTCCCTGGTTTTAAATGTCCAAGCAAATAGCCACACAGGCTTTGTCTCACCGCACAGGGGTTCACTCTCCCTAGACAGTCCACACAGGTCTGGTTCCAGGCATGAGCTAACATCTAATGAAGCTGGGAGTTCTTATAGAGGCCTAAATGAGCTGACAAGCTTCAGCTGGTCTCATCAACTCCCTGTCTGCACGACGCCCAGCCCTCTCCCTAGAGGTATGAGTCATCCATGAGCCCACTAGCCTTATACAACTCTCCACCTAGTTGTATAAGTTGGCGTAAAGCCTGAATCTGGGCGAAATATATCTACCCCCCTGGATGCAACCAGGTGACTTTACCTTCCTGCTGTCACAATATATATATATATATATATATATATATATATATATATATATATATATATATATATATATATATATTTTTTATTATTATTATGTATATACACTGCTCAAAAAAATTAAAGGAACACTTTTGAATCAGAACTCCTGGGAACTCCTAGGATATTGATCTGGTCAGTTAAGTAGCAGAGGGGGAGGGGTGTATACAGAGGGGGAGGGGTGTATACAGAGGGGGTTGTTAATCAGTTTCAGCTGCTTTGCTGTTAATTGAAATTAACAACAGGTGCACTAGATGGGCAACAATGAGACGACCTCCAAAACAGGAAGGGTTTTTCAGGTGGAGGTGTCTGACATTTTTTATCCCTACTCCTCTTTTCTGACTGTTTTTCACTAGTTTTGCATTTGGCTAGGGTCAGTGTCACTACTGGTAGCACGAGGCGATACTTGGACCCTATAAAGGTTGCACAGGCAGTCCAACTCCTCCAGGATGGCACATCAATACGTGTCATTGCCAGGTTTGCCGTGTCTCCCAGCACAGTCTCAGGAGCATGGAGGAGATTCCAGGAGGCAGGCAGTTACTCTAGGAGAGCTGGACAGAGCCGTCAAAAGTCCTTAACCCATCAGCCCTTTAATTTTTTTTTTTTTTTTCATCATTTATTTTATTTTTATTTAATTTTTTTAACACTGTTCCTTTATTTTTTTTTAATCCCTTTTTTTTTTTTTTTTTTTTTACATAGATCTTTATTACATTTTGAATCAGAAATATTAACAACAATTTTTTTATCACTTTTATTCCTATTACAAGAAATGTAAACATCCCTTGTAACAGGAATAGGTCCTCTTTATAGAGACATCTGGGGTCAATGAGACCCCAGATCTCTCCTCTAGATAGAAAAAAACCAAAACACGGATATCTGCTTTTCAAAAAAAAAAAATGGCAATGTTTACATCTGCCAGAGCAGGATGGCTTTTACATTGTAGTGAATTTGCCGATTAAAAAAAAAAAGATAGCGGGTTGATGCCTAGAGCTGCAGGCTGATGGGGAGATGGGGAAGGGGGGCGCTTTAAATTTATTTATTTATTTTTTATCATTTTTTTTATTTTTATTTGTTATTTTTTTCACTGTTCATTAAATTTTTTAATCACTTTTTTTTTTTCACAAAGATCTTTATTACATTTTGAATCAGAAATATTATCGATCACGTAGAGAAAAGGGGGGGTGCTTTAAATTAAAAATAAATAAAATTAATTATAATTTTTTCCTTTTTTTTTTTTTTACACTGTTCCTTTTTACATTTTTAATCCGAAATATTGACTATTTCTTTATCACTTTTATTCCTATTACAAGAAATGTAAACGTCTCTTGTAACAGGAATGTCTTTATGGAGACATCTGGGGTCAATTAGACCCCAGATCTCTCCTCTAGATAGAAAAAAACAAAACACGGATATCTGCTTTTCCAAAAAAAATGGCAATGTTTACATCTGCCAGAGCAGGAAGTCACGCTAGGATGGCTTTTACATTGTAGTGAATCGCCGGCTAAAAAAAAAAAGATAGCGGGATGATGCCTATAGCTGCAGGCTGATGGGGGGATGGGGAAGGGGGGCGTTTTCATTTTTTTTTTTTTTTTCATTTATTTTATTTTTATTTGTTATTTTTTTCACTGTTCCTTTAATTTTTTTTAATCACTTTTTTTTTCACAAAGATCTTTATTAAATTTTGAATCAGAAATATTATCGATCATGTGGAGAAGGGGGGGGGTGCTTTAAATTAAAAAAAAAAAAAAATATATAATTTTTTCTTTTCTTTTTTACACTGTTCCTTTTAATTTTTTTAATCCCTTTTTTTTTTTTTTTCTTTTATCAGAAATATTGACAATTTCTTTATCACTTTTATTCCTATTACAAGAAATGTAAACGTCCCTTGTAATAGGAATAGGTCCTCTTTATGGAAACATCTGGGGTCAATTTCTAGATTGTAAGCTCTAACGAGCAGGGCCCTCTGATCCCTTTGTATTGTATTGTAATTGTACTGTCTTCCCCGATGTTGTAAAGCGCTGCGCAAACTGTTGGCGCTATATAAATCCTGTATAATAATAATAATAACCCCAGATCTCTCCTCTAGATAGAAAATAAAGCAAAACACTGACATCCGCCAGAGCCGGAAGTCACATCATGACGTTGCTTCAGGCCTCCCAGGATCATAGAGATGGCCGGGAACCATTAATTTCATGGCCAGCTCTATGGTTACCCGGCGGCACTGCTGGATCGCCGGTGGGTGGCGGGATGGGGGGGCGGGGTCCCCTCCTGCTGCCTGTAAAAGCAATCCAGCAGCTAATCAGCCGCTAGGATGGCTTTTACATTGTAGGGAATCGCCGGCTGAAAAAAAAAAAGATACCGGGATGATGCCTGTAGATGCAGCCTGAAGTCCAGGACGTCATCTGGATGGGCAGGAAGCGGTTAAATCCCCCCTGGAATCAAGACATAGATTAGGTCATCTGATATCAACTGCCACTTGCAGAAAGCCATGTCATCAACTGCCATTTTTTCCTAAAAAAATCATGAAACGCACACGAATAGCCTTCATCGAGAATTTGTATTGTTGTTATGACTGGTCCCCTTTAAGGCGAAATATTGACGCCAAAAAAAATATGAATGCTGCTGATATGTAAACCTAACAAAAAAAAATCCTCCACCATTCCTCCCCTCCTCCCCCCCCCCCCCCCCCAAAAAAAAAGCTGACAGATCGCAACGGCTCTTCTGGTGACAGTATTAGGAAAATATTTATCCGTCGGCGAGCACATTACCGTGCCGGAGTCTGGCGGAGCATAGCGAGTTATTGCTCGGTTAATTTCCCCGCGAGCATTAGAGGTCAGAAGATGCATCACAGCCTTTACTCTCTCCCGGTAATGTTTTGTAGAAGGAATTACTAATAAGTCGGCGACGGCGGCGGAGCGCCATAGATCTGCGCTGGAATTGGGACAAAGTAAAGACGTTGTTAGCTATTCATATATGCGCTGTGATGTATGTGGCGCTCTGAGAGCGAATGCTAATGGAGCTCCATGGTGTCAGCCCATCCAATATACATTTACAGAAAGGAGTGCGTCACCTTTTTTCCCAGGGCGCGCTCCGCCGCCAGACACATTTTGTGGCAGAGCGGACGCCGGGCTGATTAAAAGGAACGCCGTGAGAACCTGCTGGGCTGAGCGCCTTCATATGTGAACAGGGGGGAAAAAAAATCAGCCAAATGTATTCTGTAGGAGAGAAGAGCTGCGGCAAGTTCGGAACTGCGATAAACGCAACTAGATTTAGGCTGCGTTCACGCCGGAGCGTCGCGGTTTGAGCGTTTTTATGCGCGTTTTGAGCAATGTTGTACAGCGTGTTTAACCACTTCAGCCCCAGAAGAATTTACCCCCCTTCCTGACCAGAGCACTTTTTGCGATTCGGCACTTGCGTCGATTTAACGGACAATTGCGCGGTCGTGCGACGCGGCACCAAAACAAAATTGACGTCCTTTTTTCTCCCACAAATAAAGTTCTTCTTCTTCTTCTTCTTCTTCTTCTTCTTCCCTCTGTCTAAATTGGCCAAGCGCGTCGGCACCCTTCGGGGTAAGACCATGCTATATCAAGATACCTCTCAACTCAAGAAGTATGTAAAAACAAACATTATTAATAATAATAATAAAAATAAGTATATAAATAAATAAAATATTAATAATAAGAAGAAGAAGTATATAAATAAATTATTAATAATAATAATAATAAAAAGAAGTATATAAATAAATAAATTATTATTAATAATAATAAAAAAAAGAAGTATATAAATAAATAAATTATGAATAATAAGAAGAAGTATATAAATAAATAAATTATTATTAATAATAATAATTATTAATAATAAGAAGTATATAAATAAATACATTATTAATAATAATAAGAAGTATATAAATAAATAAATTATTAATAATAATAAGAAGAAGTATATAAATAAATAAATTATTAATAATAATAATAAGAAGAAGTATATAAATAAATTATTAATAATAATAAGAAGAAGTATATAAATAAATTATTAATAATAAGAAGTATATAAATAAATAAATTATTAATAATAATAAGAAGTATATAAATAAATAAATTATTATTAATATTAATTAATTTATATACTGTACTTCTTCTTAATAATAATAATATTATGGACCTTGCTTTGTGCTCTGGTGCGCAGTCATGTTGGAACAGGAAGGGGCCGTCCCCAAACTCCTCCCACAAAGTTGGGAGCATGAAATTGTCCAAAATGTCCCAATATGCTGACGCCTTAAGCCGTGTACACACGATCGGTTTTACCGATGAAAACACTACGATGGACTTTTCTCATCGGACAAACCGATCGTGTATGGGCCCCATCGGTCTTTTTTCCATCGGTGTGAAAAAAATAGAACATGTTTTAAATTTATCCGATGGGAAAAAAAAAACGATAGCAAATTCCGATCGTCTGTGTGGAACTCCATCGGACAAAAAACCCACGCATGCTCAGAATCAAGTCGACGCATGCTCAGAAGCATTGAACTTCATTTTTCGCGGCTCATCTGAGTGTTTTACGTCACCGCGTTTGGAACGGTCGGTTTTTTGACTGATGGTGTGTAGGCAAGACTGATGGAAGTCAGCTTCATCGGAAATCCGATGGAAAAATCCATAGGTTTAGAATCCACAAGAAATCTGATCGTGTGTACAGGGCTTTAAGAGTTCCCTTCACTGGAACTAAGGGGCCAAGTCCAACCCCTGAAAAACAACCCCACACCATAATCCCACCTCCACCAAATGATTTGGACCAGTGCACAAAGCAAGGCCCATAAAGACATGGATGAGGGAGTTTGGGGTGGAGGAACTTGACTGGCCTGCACAGAGTCCTGACCCCCACCCGATAGAACACCTTTGGGATGAATTGGAGCGTAGACTGCGAGCCAGGCCTTCTCGTCCAACATCAGTGCCTGATAGGGTTGCCACCTGTCCAGGATTCACCCAGACAGTCCGGGTTTTGCATCATGTGTCCAGGTTTCAGACCACCTGAAACCCAGACACAATATTTAGAATGGACTATGGCTCTCCAAGTACCACAACCACTGAGTGCATAAGGTGTGCACATGGGCCCCACCCTCATACACAGACAGGAGAGGAGAGAGGGCTTATTCTGCTCCCCCTCCTCCCACAACTACCCCTCTGTCTGCCCACCCACACTCCAATCCCCAGCGTTCTGTGCCTCAGAAAAGGGATGTGTGGACCGGATGTTTGAAGCTCATCAACCGGCAGATACATGGTGGATGGAAGGTGTCGGTGCCTGAGCCTCCATCCTCGGGTGAGTGAGCTCACCATCCAATGTCTGTAACTGAAGTCTCCCCCTTTCCCTCCCTTCTCTCTCCTGCCTCCAAGCGAGTGAGTACACTAAGGTAAGGGAGACTCAGATGTAAGGGGGGCCTTGTGGACTCTGATGAAAGGGGGGCTTTGGGAACCCTAATTTAAGGGGGAATGCTGGGAACTCTGATGTAGGTGGGAGGTTTGGTGAATAGAAACCCCCTTACACCAGAGTCCACAGCGTTCCCCCTTAAAGATATTTTTTTTCCATGCACGGATAAAGTGTCCGGGTTTGGCTTCAAGAAAAAGTGGCAACATCAGTGCCTGACCTCACAAATGCTCTTCTGGAAGAATGGTCAAACATTCCCACAGACACCCTCCTAAACCTTGTGGGCGGCCTTCCCAGAAGAGTTGAAGCTGTTATAGCTGCAAAGGGCGGGGCCAACTCAATATTGAACCCTCCGGACTAAGACTGGGAGGCCATTACATTTCATGTGTGTGTAAAGGCAGGCGTCCCAATACTTTTGACAATATAGTGTGTGTGCTGACTGTAATAGATGAGGGCTCCCTTTAAATCCAGGTAGTGTCTGGCTTAAATGGAAAATATCAGGACCGGGACCGTGGTATGCAGCAAAACAACAAATATCTGGAAGCGTAGCTAAAGGGCGAGATTAGAGGGGGGCCTTATTATCCCGAATGTTCTTCCGCTTACTATTTATTAGGTTTGTTTATGTCGGATAAAATGCTTTGCTGGCAACAAAACTAAACTCTTCATATTTATTTTACTAGAGCCAAAGAAGCATGTCTGGAATGTCCCTATAATTTCCACCATCCACACAAATATACCGATCTCCCCTAAAATGCTTCATCTTACATTTGTTTTAATAATAAGAATAATTATTATTAGATTTTAATATGTTATGAATAATAAAAATAAACATAATAAGTATTATTATTAGTAGTATTCATGACGTATCAAATGCAAAAAAAATGTAATAATAATAATTATTATTATTAGTAGTAGTAGTATTTTTATTATTATTTTTATTGTATTATGATCATAAATTATTATAATATAAAAAATATGAATATTATTATAATGATGATGAATATTATTACTATTACATATTTATAATATATATATATATATATATATATATATATATATATATATATACAGTATCTCCCAAAAGTAAGTACACCCCTCAGTCACATTTTCTGTAAATCTTTTCTTGTATCTTTTCATGTGACAACACTGAAGAAATGACACTTTGCTACAATGATATGAGGGAGGGTTTTTTTTTTTTTTGCATTAGGTAAGAGGGAGGAGAATAAATGGCGGAGGCAGAGACATTTCCCCCTCTTTATGTTTTATGTGAGAATATGAATTGTAATATGGTTTGTTTAAATGTCATGAATATTATACGTAAAGAGAATTTCAAACAACCTCTGAATTATAACAAAGTACTAAGTGTACAGCTTGTATAACGGTCACCCCACACACCGCCCGGTGTGCGGTGTGTGGGGTGCGGTGTGCGGGGTGTGGTGTGCTGTTGTGCGGGGTGCGGTGTGCCGGTGTGCGGGGTGCAGTGTGCATTGTGCGGTGTGTGCGGTGTCCGGTGCCTGGGGTGCGGTGTGTGGGGTGCGGGGTGTGGTGTGCTGGTGTGCGGGGTGCGGTGTCCAGTGCCCGGGGTGCATTGTGCGGTGTGTGCTGGTGTGCGGTGTCCGGTGCCTGGGGTGCGGGGTGCGGTGTGCATTGTGCGGTGTGTCCGGTGCCTGGGGTGCGGTGTGTGGGGTGCGGTGTGTGGGGTGCGGTGTGTGGTGTGTATTTTTTCCTCAAAAAAGTGCGCTTGTAAGACAGCTGCGCAAATACGGTGTGATAGAAAGTTTTGCAATGACTGCCATTTTATTCTCTAGGGTGTAAGAATAAAAAATATATATAATGTTTGGGGGTTAACTTCTAAGTAAAGGGAAGGAGATGGGCGGGCAGTGAAACAGGCAAGCATTGCTGGTTGTCTTGTAATACCAACGGCCACCACAAGAGGGGGCCAGATTACAGAATAAGTCATAGGCCTGCAGAAGGCCGCAAAGCCGCAGCCTCAATTACCGGCCAGCGCGGCCCGACGAGATTGCGCGATTGCACGCTGGGGGGGGGGGGGGTGGGGGAGGCACGGAGACACAGGAAACCTCAGCTGTGCTGCCTCAGGCGCCAGGTCGCTAATTCTAGTCGCATTTGCGACCTGGTGCCCGGGTTTTGTCGAAACCTGATCTATTTATTTGTTTTATGTATCTATTTATTTAGGACCCAAAGGCTGGGCAGAGCCGGTGAGCTCCTCTGCGCATGCATTATAATGGTGGTGTCAGGGTGGGAGGTAGACTGAAGTTCCACTTCAGGAAGGCCATTTAAAAAGTCCCAGGTGTGTTTCTCAGGTCCATGTACAGAGCGGGTCATCATTGGAGGACCTAGATGAATCCAGCGCCTCCTTTCAGGGGTATCACTATATCAAGATTCTTTCTGACTCTTCCTCCCGCTGTTTCCAAATGTTTCACAAATTCAGTGATAAATTAGGTTCCTGGACTCGCGGTGGGGAGAAGTCGGCGATGCCGGTTGGCTTTGTGTAACACTAACTCCTCTTGATATGTTAAATACGCAGAATTATGATCAGAGATATATGGATTGTCACCGGCTGATCAGAAACAATTGTTCCGGGATCATATACAACATTCCGACTCAACGGAGATAGAAGTGATGAAGGAGTCACATACCGCCAATCTCCATTCATCTTCAGATATCTTTATTGCTCGCCGGTTCTTTATGTGGTTTTTTTCATGTTTTAAAGGAATCTGTCAGGAGAGAAATATGGGAGCCGCCATTGCTGGATTGCGTCTGATAAATCCCTTTTTAGTTCTAACTCAGTGTAGGCGCTCGGTGCCGGGGCTGTGGATTCAGTGTAGGACACCTCTGGGGTTGATAACGTCCAGTATTTGAGAATATTCCCGGTTAAGGAAACGTTAACGGTAATGCCCCTAGGGTTGGTGTGCCCCGGTGCGAAAAAAAATGGTGTCACCCCCCACCAACTATAGTCCCCCCTCAGTACAGACCCGCCCCCCCCACTAAGTACAGACCCCCCTCCATCAATATAGACCCCCTCCCTCAGTATAAACCTCCCCCTTAGTACATACCCCCTCAGTGAAGACCCTCCAGCAGTACAGACACCCCCTCAGTTACAGACACCACCCTCAGATACAGACCCTCCCAGTGCAGACCTTCTTCAGATACAGACACCCCCCAGTTACAGACCCCCCCCCCCCCAGTACCAGACCCCCCCCAGTACCAGACCCCCCTCAGGACAGAGACCCCCTCAGTACAGACACCCCCTCAGTACAGACCCCCCTCAGTTACAGACCCCCCCAGTACCAGACCACCCTCAGTACAGACACCCCTCAGTACAGACACCCCTCAGTTACAGCCCCCCCCTGATGTAAATCCCCCCTAGTGCAGACCCCAGCAGCACAGACACCCTCCTCCAGCATTAGACCCCCCCCTCATCAGAATAGACGTCCCCCTTATCTTACAGAGCAGCAGATACACACAGCGGTGTGTCCCTCGAGCGTGGGCTCCTCCTCCTCTGTGGATGTAAACAGAGAGGAGGCAGAGGGGGCGGCGGCTTCCTTCCGCTCCGCTGAGGGACACAGCCGCGGCGCGAGGCACAGGCAGCGGGCGGGCGGTGTTAGTGTGGTGCCGGCGTGCCACTACCCACGGGTGTCACCCCTCTGGTGGGTGTCACCCGGGTGCGGCCCGCATCCCCCGCACCTGGCTAGCAACGCCGCTGCGTACACACGCTCGGGATTTCCGACAGGAAAAAGTCAGTCGGGAATCCCGACGGGAAAAAGGAGAGCTGGTTCTCTTTTTTTTTTTTTTGCCTGCGGGTTTGGCAGTTTTCCCGTCGGAAAAACTGCGAGAGAGCATACACACGGCCGGGATTCCCGGCCAAAAGCTCCCCTCGCAGTTTTCCTGTCGGAAAACCCGGTCGCATGTACGAGGCATTAAAGTAATGGGTGGTGTGAAACAGGAACACGGAGAGAGAGCACGGAGAGGTGAATCACACAGGACCCGTCGTGTGGGGTGTTTTTTGAGGGCACACATTCCGACAGAAGGGACCAGAGTGGAAGGACAAACACAACGAGTGTGGGCCTCCAACTCCAGAAAATCCACCCAGTCTCAGGATAGCGCCACAAACCCTAGAGATCCCAGTGTCTACATGGCAGCATGACACCAACATGCAACTACAAGTCCCAACAGTCCCAGGGGCCAGATAGCAGCACACAGCCAATACAAAGTCCCGCCAGGTCTAAGCTCATTGTCGTCTCCCTCTAGTGCCCTGATGTCCATGAGGCATTGCAAGGCTGGCAGTTACAATTATTCCCAGAGGCATGATGGGACTTGTAGTTCTGCAAGAGCTGGAGGGCCCCAGGTCGCCTACCCCTGTGTTAGAAGGACATCGGTCTCCTAAGTGCCCACCAGTGCTGCTAATCAGTGCCCACCAGGGCCACCTATCAGTGCCCATCAGTGCTGCTAATCAGTGCCCACCAGGGCCACCTATCAGTGCCCATCAGTGCTGCTAATCAGTGCCCACCAGGGCCACCTATCAGTGCCCATCAGTGCTGTCAATCAGTGCCTCATCATCAGTGCCTCCTGATTAGTGCCGCCTATCAATCATCAATGCCACCCATCAGTGCAGCCTCATCAGTGCATCCTGATCAGTGCCCACCAGTGCTGCCTCATTAGCGCCCATCAGTGCCACCTATCAATGCCCACCAGTGCCACCTATCAGTGCCCATCAGTGCTGTCAATCAGTGCCTCATCATCAGAGCCTCCTGATTAGTGCTGCCTATCAGTGCCCATTAGTGCCGCCTATCAATCTTCAGTGCCACCCATCAGTGCATCCTGATCAGTGCCCACCAGTGCTGCCTCATTAGTGCCCATCAGTGCTGCCCATTAGTGCCACCTATCAGTGCCCATAAGTGCTGCCTATCAGTGCCCATCTGTGCCTCTTATCAGTGCCCATCAGTGCTGCCCATTAGTGCCACCTATCAGTGCCCACTAGTGCTTCCTATCAGTGCCCACCAGTGCTGCCTATCAGTGCCCATCAGTGCCTCTTATCAGTGCCCATCAGTGCTGCCCATTAGTGCCACCTATCAGTGCCCACCAGTGTTGCCTATCAGTGCCCATCAGTGCCTCTTATCAGTGCTGCCCATTAGTGCCACCTATCAGTGCCCACCAGTGCTGCCTATCAGTGCCCATCAGTGCTGCCCATTAGTGCCACCTATCAGTGCCCATCAGTGCTGCCTATCAGTGCCCACCAGTGCTGCCTATCAGTGCCCACCAGTGCTGCCTATCAGTGCCCATCTGTGAAAGAGAAAAATTACCTGTTTGCAAAATTTTAAAACAATATATGAAAAACATTTTGGTTGTTTTTTTTTCAAATTTTTGGGCTTTTTTTGTTTGTTTAGCAAAAAATTAAAAAAACCCGGCAGTGATTATTGGGTACCACCAAAAGAAAGCTCTATCTTTCTAAAAAAAAATATCATATTCTTTTTCGGTCTTTTTCTGTTTGTTTAGCAAAAAATAAATAAAAACTTTAGAGGTGATTAAATACAGTAACACCTCGGATTGCGAGCATAATTCGTTTCAGAAACATGCTTGTAATCCAAAACACTCGTATATCAAAGCAAATTTCCCCATAAGTAATAATGGAAACTGAGATGATTCGTTCCACAACCATTTATTTATAAGTCCTTCAGTTTATAGTCCATATAAAAAGATTATAGCGATGTGATCGGTTGTGTGACCATAAAATGTCTGTCCACAAATGGAAGCCTCTACAAGGGGATTAGAAGCAAAATCCAGCAGGAGCTCCAAAGTATAAAAGAGAAGAGAGGCGCCTCCAAGTGTAGCAATATCGTTACATTTAATGAAGGTGCAACATTTAGCAACTCACATGGTTGATGATAAAAAGAGGCACATCTAAGGCATCCGGGGTAAAGAGATCCACATAGACCGTCCTCCTCACCGCCGGCTCTCATCGTTGTCAGTCTGCAATCGTGACCGGGAAGACTACCCTGCAGTAGAGCGATCTGAAAGCGAGGCTTGAACCGCTCGCGGAGCTCAGCGTGGAAGGGAAGACTTTGATGGCGGTGAGGAGGACGGTCTATGTGGACAGATTTACCCCGGATGCCTCCATAATTAGATGTGCCTCTTTTAACCACTTGCGGACCGCCTCCTGTACTTATAGGTCGGCAGAATGGCACGGGCAGACACATCCCCTTTAAGTGCCTGTCCGTGTGGTCGCACGCTCGCGACCCTGCCACCATCCCCATGAATCGGACCGCGGGTCCAGCATACTCGATCGCCGCGGGGATCCCCGCGATCGTCTCACGGAGGTATAGAGCAGGAGGGGGGGGGGGGTGCTTGTGTAAACACAACATCTCCCGGCTCTGACTAGTGACAATGACACTGATCTCGGCTCCGTGTACTCGGAGCGGAGATCGGTGTCATGTGACACACAGCCCATCCCCCCTACAGTTATGCCGCGTACACACGACCGTTTTTCATGACGAGGAAAATGCCATTTTTTTATTTGGTCATTAAAAACGATCGTGTGCGGGCTCCAGAACATTTTTCGCGACGTGAAAAATGGCCATAAAAAATTTGGAACTTGCTCTATTTTTTCTCGTCGTTTTTCACGTCGTCGTTTTTCTCGTCATGAAAAACGGCCGTGTGTAGGCTTTAACGATGTGAAAAAAACGCGCATGCTCAAAAGCAAGTGATGAGACGGGAGCGCTCGTTCTGGTAAAACTAGCGTTCGTAATGGAGATAGCACATTCGTCACGCTGTAACGGACTGAAGAGCACGAGGCTGAAAAGCGCGAATCGTATCTCACCAAAGTTTACTAACATGAGGATCAGCAAAAGCAGCCCAAAGGGTGGCGCCATCCGAATGGAACTTCCCCTTTATAGTGCCGTTGTACGTTTCGTACGTCACCGCGCTTTGTTCGAGCATTTTTTTCACGATAGTGTGTAGGCAAGACAGGCTTGAGAAGAATCACGTCGAGAAAAACGTCGTTTTTTCAAAGGCATTAAAAACGGCCGTGTGTTCGCGGCATTAGAAACACAATGCAGGGAACACTTAACCCCTGCAGCGCCACCTAGTGGTTAACCCCTTCACTACCAGTGTCATTTTCACAGTAATCAGTGCATTTTTATTGCACTGATCGCTGTGAAAATGACAATGGTCCCAAAAATGTGTCAAACGTGTCCGATGTGTCCGCCATAATGTCGCAGTCACGAAAAAAAATAATCGCTGATCGCCGCCATTACTAGTAAAAAAAAAAAAAAAATGATAAAAATACCATAAAACTATCCCCTATTTTGTAGACGCTATAACTTTTGCCGGCGTGTAATTGTCATTCAAAGTATGACAGCTCTGAAAGCTGAAAATTGGCCTGGGCAGGAAGGGGGTGAAAGCGCCCCCCGGTATTGAAGGGGTTAATATCCATAAACGAAATATGCTTTCTGTAAAAAAACTGATTGCACTTGGATTTGTATGGAGATAGAAAAACATGCCTTGTACTAGGGTGACCACATTTCCAAACTACCATTCAGGGACACCCTCCCCCTTCCCAAAAATAAGCTTGTGCTGTGACGAATCACAGCACAGTGATTGGACACAAGAGGCGGGATTTATGATTTCTCCAATCACAAGCAGGGGGCGGGGATTGTGCTCCTCCAGGCATTCCCGGCCAGGGCAAGTACTGTCAGTGAGTAAAGCAGTGATGTGGCGGCCTTTTTTGGGGGCATCAGATCGGCCCGGGGGGGGGGGGGGGGTGGCTGTGTCAGTTTCATTCCAGGACACTGTATTGTCCTGGAATGAAGGTGCCCGGGACAGACCTCTAAAATGCGGGACTGTTCCGGACATGGGCGTCCGCTGAACTTTTTTCAGGGGGGGGGGCATAATTTTAAGGTCATCCATGCTCGGTCCCTTTTTGACAATGTCATTAAGGGGAGGGGCTTAGTCATTATGACATAAAGCGCAGGCATGCAAAGGTTTGAGAAACCTGATGCAAAAGCTTACTAGAAGGATCAAGCTGCCATTGTCTGATTAGCAATTTCTATTTTTTTTTTTTAACCCCCCCCCCCCAGTGGCCGAATAGCGCCACTAAAACGATGGTAAAGCGCCGCTAAAACTAGCGGCGCTTTGCCGATAACGTGGCCAGCTGGTAGTGTGAAATAGCTCTTGAGGATAATTCCGCTTCACTCCACCATGTCCATATAAAAATATAGTGTGTCTCCAGGGGGGGGGGGGGGGGCAATTGACCTCCCTTGCCCAATGGAGCAGACGCCCATGGTCCCGGGCAATCCGGGACACGTGGTCACCTTACCTTGTACACACGATTGGAATTTCTGATGAAACAAGTCCGATGGACTTGTTTCATCGGAAATTTCCGATCGTCTGTGGGCCCCATCGGACTTTTTTCCATCAGTGTTTAGAAATAGAACATGTTTTTAAATTTGTCCGATGGAAAAAAAAAAAACGATAGGAAATTCTGATCGTCTGTGTGGAACTCTGAAGGAGAAAAAACCCACGCATGCTCAGAATCAAGTCCGACGCATGCTCGGAAGAATTGAACTTCATTTTTCTAGGCTCGTCGGAGTGTTTTACGTCACCGCATTTTGGACGGTCGGAATTTAGTCTGACAGCGTGTATGCAAGACAGCTTGAACGGAATTCCGATGAAAAATTCCATCGGGTTTTAGACCGTCGGATACTCCGATCGTGTGTACAGGGCATAACAGAGAGGCTAGATGAGGAGTGATACTGATCAATAGATAAATGCTCGCGGGTCAATAGTACGCGGGTCAGTATGGCCCCCCCCCCTTTACCACCCTCAGTATTGTGTATGATGTTTGTTGGAAGAAGAAACATTGTAGTCATTCTGTGTAATTATCAACCCCGGGGACAGGAATGGACTTTTATGACCTCCGGTCTAATGATGGATCAAGGATGCAATTCCCTGGGACCCACCTGATGGGAACGTCCTGAGATTGGACAAGATTCCCTTGTGTGACATATTCAATGGAGAATCATTATCTACAGCATAGGCCCCCTCCCCCATCTCTCTTCCATATCCCTCCCTGCAACTCTCACCTTAACCCTTCTTTCATTAACTTTCTAAGGTCCGGTTCACACGTAAGCGATTTCACACTGAATGCGATGCGTCAAAAACACTTTGAATTCGCATGTCATCCCTAAAGTCATTGTTTTCAATGACGGTCGTTCACATACATGCTTTGCGATTCCTCAACGAATGCGATGCGGTTAAAAAAAAAAAAAAAGGGTCTTGTCCGGTTTTACTGCGTTGCATTGCGAATTTAGTCTCCATAGACATGAGTGTAAATCGTTCTGAAATCGCAATGATAGTTCACATATGTGCGAATTCCACCACGCGATTCTCCACAAAAAACAGAAAGTTAACACCTTTTTTTTACACTTTGATTCCATTGGCTAGAACATAATCGCATGTCCCACTCCTGGAATTCGCGTTAAAATCGCGGTAAAATTCACACTTCAGAATGGACAAAAAAACGGACCAAATTCACAGCGCATAAGTGTGAACCCAGCCTTAGCCCTGGTTCACACTGGTGCGTTTTGACATGCGATTTGGCATGTCAAATCGCATGTCAAAAACGCCGGTATTTGCCGCGAATTGCCGGCAATGGCACCGTCCTAATCAGTGCGACGCTGCATCTGCGGCGCTGCACCGATTTCAAAAAGTAGTTTCTGTACTACTTTTTGCGATTTCGGGCCGCGATTTACATTGACATCTGTGAAACCTGCACAGATGTCTCTGTAATCGCGGCCGAAATCGGGACTGACCGGCGGGAGTGAAATCGTGCGAGTTCACTCTCGCTGGTAGTCCCGATTTCAGCCGCGATTACAAAGACATCTGTGCAGGTTTCTGCACAGATGTCAATGTAAATCGCGGCCCGAAATCGCAAAAATCGCAAAAAAAACAAAAAAAAAAAAAAAAAAAAAAAAAAAAAAAAAAAAATCGCAAAAAGTAGTACAGAATCGTCCGCGATTTTGCTGCGAATACCAGTCTATAGAGCTGAATTTGCATCACACACAGATCAAACTCGCACAGGACCCTTTTTTCCCGCTTTTCACTGATGTGAACGGCACTAATGGAAAACAATGTTTTTTTAATGACTTGCGAATTTGAGAATTCGCAACAGCTCGAATTCGCAATAAAATTTGCGGCAGTGTGAACCCAGCCTTAATTGTCCTTTATTAGAATCTAGACACCCCGAACAGAGCACACTCGAAGGGTTTAATGCCAAAGAGTCTAATGCTGCGTACACACGAGCGGAATTTCCGTCTGAAAAAAGTTGGATGGTTTTTCCGACGGAATTCCGCTCAAGCTTGACCTGCATACACACGGTCACACAAAAGTTCTCTGAACTTTCGAGCGTTAAGAACGCGGTGACGTACAACACTACGACGAGCCGAGAAAAAGAAGTTCAATGCTTCCGAGCATGCGTCAAATTGCTTCCGAGCATGCGTGTTTTTTTTCCCCGTCGGAATTGCATTATCAGAAAAGGGAACTCACCAAGGCCGACATGCAGAGAGCGGTTCACCCTTGCGACTAAGCGCACTCCACCCCCTGGAGGTGGTACAGAGGGTGGATGGCACAAAGAGGTACAAGCTACCAGCAGGCAGGGTAGAGCTAGCGTGGAGGTCCTGTAGAACTGGTGCAGGAGCCGGTGGGTATCAGGATCCAATAAGAGAAGTCAGGCAGGAAGTCCAGAGCAGGCCGAGGGTCAAACACAGGTGAGCAGACAATCCAGGAAACAGGCTGAGTGTCACGATCAGGCGTCGGGCTTGAAGACCAATTGCAATAGCAGTGGCAGGACAGGCATACAGGCAGTCACTTCTGGTAGATGACACAGGCTAACCTGAGGTGCGGAGTCTAAGTACTAGCTGGTTTTCCCCAGAGCTCCGGGTGGTGGAGATGGATTTGGCTGCAAGCTAGTACCAGGTCGCAGTCCTCAAGTTTGCCCCACCAGGGTGTGAGCAAGCCGGGGTCCAATAGCGGATAAACAGACAAGGATGAAACAGCAACGTGGTCAAAGAACAGGCCGAGGGTCAAACACGGGTAGTTGCAGATTGGGATCAGACAGTAAAGAAGTCCAGGAACAAGCCAAAGGTCAATCACGAGTGGTTGTAGGTACAGATGGCAACAGGAAAACCAACAGCAAGGCACTGGCAGGGAAGGCACAATAACCTGGCAAAGAGGAAGTGCTGAGACAAGGCTTATATAGGAAGTACATGGGAGGAGCAAGGAGTTCAAGGTTCATCGGTAATCAAGACTCAAGGCAGGGTTGTCCATTGGATCAGATAGGTTTGTCCAGCAGATCAGGCAAGGAGCTGTCCAGCATCCCAGATAGCTCAGTGGGAAGAGTAAATGCCAGACACCGACGAGGTCCCAGGTTCAAGCCCAGGTCCTAGCCCAGGTCCTGACACTGAGGGTCAAGGCACTGGAGACAGGAGGCAAACCGGGTCACGGCAGAAGGTCAAGGCACAGGAGACGGAAGGTAAATCCGGGTCACAGGCAGAAGGTCAAAGCACTGGAGACGGAAGGTAAATCCGGGTCACGGCAGAAGGTCAAGGCACAGGAGACAGAAGGTAAATCCAGGTCACAGGCAGAAGGTCAAGGCACAGGAGACGGAAGGTAAATCCGGGTCACAGGCAGAAGGTCAAAGCACTGGAGACGGAAGGTAAATCCGGGTCACGGCAGAAGGTTAAGGCACAGGAGACGGAAGGTAAATCCGGGTCACAGGCAGAAGGTCAAGGCACTGGAGACGGAAGGTAAATCTGGGTCACAGGCAGAAGGTCAAGGCACAGGAGACGGAAGGTAAATCCGGGTCACAGGCAGAAGGTCAAGGCACTGGAGACGGAAGGTAAATCCGGGTGACAGGCAGAAGGTCAAAGCACAGGAGACAAGAGCAGAGTCCGTTTAAACAAGCCAAGGTCAAGGTCCAGGAGAAGATCAGAGTAGGTCAGGGTTAATCTGGGTCACAGCAGGTAATCAGGAAACAGGAACTCAGGTACAGGAAGCTGAAAGACAAACCAGCAATTCTTCTGAGCACTTGCTCAACTTTTATAGGCAGCTGGGGAGTCATGTGGTGAGTAGGTGTCATGGATATGCGTTAATGTCTGTCTGCCATCTTACCTTCCTCCTCATGTGTTCATCTAGAGACCAGACCTCCTTCACCTGGCTTCCTTTATAATCTCCTCCCAGCCTGACTCCACCCCAGGCCCTATCACTGAACACTATATTAACCTGTGCACTGCAAGCCTGCTTTGCTGATCAACGTGTTTGTTAGGCATTGTGTGTTTGGGTTCCTGCCTGCCGTGTGCTACGTCTGTCTCTCTGTTACGTTATTGGCTTGTCCCCGACCATCCCTGTCTGCTCGTGACCCTTGACCTTCGGCTCGTTCTTCGTTATCCTTGTCTGCTTGTGGCCCCTGACCTTCGGCTTGTTATTCGGTTCTCTCTATCGTGTGCCGCTGCTTCCCCTTATCCTACGGGGCGTGAGCTAGGAAACTCCAGGGGCCGCGACCTGGTCCCAGCCTGCAGCGTAACATCCTCACCACTAGAGGCCCTGGAGAAGACCAGCTGGGTCTTAGACTCCGCGCCCTGGGGAATCTTGGCTCTCGCTTCCGTTGGGATCCCGGTTGTGCTCCTCTGGTCCCGCTTTCCACAACCACCCAGTTTCCTACCCACAGAAGCCAGCCATAGGGTTCACTACCTCGCGGTGCACTCCTGTCCCCCTACGGTGTGCATCTGTCACCTGGCCACAGGTGACCCTGACAGTTTGATCAGCCATGAACCCGGCTGACATCCCGCTACCCGCGGATGATCCATTGCAGGGCATAGTTTGCAGACTTGAAACCCAGGAATCGAATCAGACTCAGGTGATGCGATTCCTCCAGGATCTGGCTTCTCGCTTCGAGCAGCTTCAGGCCTCCTTGGGAACCCTGAATCCGCAACCTCAAATACAATCAGCGGCTGCACCTATTGCACCAGTCGCAGCCACACACTCGCTACAACTGCCAGCTCCGTCCCGTTTCTCTGGGGACTCCAAGGCTTGCAGGGGGTTCCTTAGCCAATGCACGATTCATTTTGAGCTCCAGCCCCAAAACTTCCTGTCTGATCGGGCTAAGGTAGCCTATATCATTTCCCTCCTCTCTGGTGAAGCTTTAGCCTGGGCAGCCCCTCTGTGGGAACTGAATGATCCAGTGGTTTCTAGCCTGTCTGGCTTCTTGAAACTTTTTCGGAATATCTTCGAAGAACCGGCTCGTGTCTCTTCAGCGGCCAGCGCCCTTTTACGTCTCCGCCAAGAGTCTGCTTCTGTGGGACAGTATGCGCTTCATTTCCGCATACTGTCGGCTGAGTTGAGCTGGAACAATGAGGCCTTAGTCGCAACCTTTTTGCATGGCCTGTCTGATAGAGTGAAGGATGAATTAGCAGGAAGAACCATCCCCACTGATCTGGCCGGCGTTATCTCCTTGTGTAACCAGATCGATATTCGCTTTCAGGAGAGGACCTTAGAAAAGCAACGCCAGCACTCCTTGGTTCTTAGTCAGCCTGAGCTCCCCTCTCTTCGACCCGTAGAGCATCTCCTACCAGCTGAGGAACCCATGCAGCTGGGTCGGACCAGGCTATCCCCTGAGGAACGTGCTAGGCGCAGAACTCTTGGTCTGTGTCTTTACTGTGGGGGCAAAGGTCATTTTCGTGACACTTGCTCTCTTTGTCCAGAAAAACGTTCGGGTCCACTTCATCTGGAAAGTGGAGTATTGGACCCAGAAATATCACCTTCCCCTTCTCATCTTCTGCTTTCTGTGTTCCTTCATGTTGGTGCTTCTTCTCATTCGGTCTCAGCATATCTGGATTCCGGAGCCGCTGGTAATTTCATGGACTGGGAAATCGCATCGTCCATGAGACTTACTCTTTTGCCCCTCACCACGCCATTGGTGGTCTTGGCGATTGATGGTACTGTTCTTCCAGGGGGACCTATCCGCTTCCAGACCCTCCCTGTTAAGATGTCGGTAGGGACACTCCACCAGGAGTGGATATCCTTCCTTATCTTACCCAAGGCCTCAACGCCTATAATTTTGGGTCTCCCATGGTTACAGCTCCATTCTCCTCATGTGGACTGGACTACTGGACAGATCCTGGCTTGGGGTCCCTCCTGTTCCTCGTCCTGCCTACCCAAGGTTGCCCCCTGTGAATCTGAGCCGGTCATTCATTCCAGGTTGCATAACCATTTACATTTCTCTGTCCCTAACCACCCTTGGACGCACAGCCAGGCTAGCTTGTCTACAAGTCCTGCAGTCGCTACGTCTTGCGATGCGATTCAGGTAGTCGCTACACCTGACTCAGCTATTCACTCTGCCTCTGTACTAGTTATGCCAGTCCAGCCCATGCCCAGTGAGCCTCTCACTTTTTCTTGTTCGGGACATTCTGCTTGTCCTTCAGCTATTCAGCTTGACTCCGGCGACATGTCACCTTCTAACCAACCTGACTTCAGGGTTCCACTGACATCTGCCCAGTCTGATGGTCCTGTGCAAGATGACCAGTTCCCCTTTAAGGGTCTAGGGGACCCTCCTCAGATTCCTGTTGATCGTCTCATGCCCTTGCTTATTCCTAGAGAGCCTTTGGTCCTCAATAGATCTTCTTGTCATCTCCCTACCTCGTTTTCAGTCTCTGAGGATAATCTTAAGTACGAGGTTAGACAAGTTCTGGATTCTCGGCTCTGCAGAGGCATTCTTCAGTACCTTGTGCATTGGAGAGGTTTTGGTCCTGAGGAGGCGTCTTGGATCGCTGCATCTGATGTCGCTGCACCTCATCTGTTGAGAAGGTTTCATCAGAGATTTCCCTTTAAGCCTGGGTCCAGGCGGGGGAGGGCCCATAAGAGGGAGGGTACTGTCATGGATATGCGTTAATGTCTGTCTGCCATCTTACCTTCCTCCTCATGTTTTCATCTAGAGACCAGACCTCCTTCACCTGGCTTCCTTTATAATCTCCTCCCAGCCTGACTCCACCCCAGGCCCTATCACTGAACACTATATTAACCTGTGCACTGCAAGCCTGCTTTGCTGATCAACGTGTTTGTTAGGCATTGTGTGTTTGGGTTCCTGCCTGCCGTGTGCTACGTCTGTCTCTCTGTTACGTTATTGGCTTGTCCCCGACCATCCCTGTCTGCTCGTGACCCTTGACCTTCGGCTCGTTCTTCGTTATCCTTGTCTGCTTGTGGCCCCTGACCTTCGGCTTGTTATTCGGTTCTCTCTATCGTGTGCCGCTGCTTCCCCTTATCCTACGGGGCGTGAGCTAGGAAACTCCAGGGGCCGCGACCTGGTCCCAGCCTGCAGCGTAACATCCTCACCACTAGAGGCCCTGGAGAAGACCAGCTGGGTCTTAGACTCCGCGCCCTGGGGAATCTTGGCTCTCGCTTCCGTTGGGATCCCGGTTGTGCTCCTCTGGTCCCGCTTTCCACAACCACCCAGTTTCCTACCCACAGAAGCCAGCCATAGGGTTCACTACCTCGCGGTGCACTCCTGTCCCCCTACGGTGTGCATCTGTCACCTGGCCACAGGTGACCCTGACAGTAGGGATGAGCTCGGTGTTCGAGTCGATGCCTGTGGCCAATTATTGCTGAGGGGGTTTAGTACACGCCCCACACTATAAAAGGCCGCCAGCGCGGCGGCCTCGTGTAGTGTGTTCCGGCGCAGGGAAAGAGAAGGATAGGCAGGGACAGTGTCATATTTTTTCTTTGCTAAACCTTGTGTGTAGGGACAGAGAAGGATAGGTAGGGAGAGTGTCAGTGTCATATTCTTTGCTAAACCTTGTGTGTAGGGACAGAGAAG
This sequence comes from Rana muscosa, assembly GCA_029206835.1. Taxonomy (NCBI): domain Eukaryota; kingdom Metazoa; phylum Chordata; class Amphibia; order Anura; family Ranidae; genus Rana; species Rana muscosa. Next base: position 310,128,791 of record CM055124.1, on the reverse strand, counting down.
GATAGGCAGGGAGAGTGTCAGTGTCATATTCTTTGCTAAACCTTGTGTGCTGAACCATATTGCTAAACCTTGTGTGTAGGGACAGACAAGGATAGGCAGGGAGAGTGTCAGTGTCATATTCTTTGCTAAACCTTGTGTGCTGAACCATATTGCTAAACCTTGTGTGTAGGGACAGACAAGGATAGGCAGTCGAGAGTGTCAGTGTCATATTCTTTGCTAAACCTTGTGTGCTGAACCATATTGCTAAACCTTGTGTGTAGGGACAGACAAGGATAGGTAGGCAGAGTGTCAGTGTCATATTCTTTGCTAAACCTTGTTTGTAGGGACAGAGAAGGATAGGCAGGGAGAGTGTCAGTGTCATATTCTTTGCTAAACCTAGTGTGCTGAACCATATTGCTAAACCTTGTGTGTAGGGACAGACAAGGATAGGCAGTCGACAGTGTCAGTGTCCTATTCTTTGCTAAACCTTGTGTGCAGGGAGAGAGAAGGATAGGCAGGGGACAGTGTCAGTGTCATTGTTGCTAAGCCTCCTGCACAGTATACACCTGAAGCTACCCCTTATTGCTGTTTTTCCCATCTCCCTGCAGGCCATTAGTATGTCTGGAAGGCAAACAAGGAGAGGCAGACAGTCAGGAGCCAATAAAAGAGGGCAAGCAGGCTCTGTGTCTGGGGGCAACAGTGCTGGTCGTGGACGCGGTGCATTGTCATCAGCACATGGCCATGGGACACGCTTGTCCTTTTCGGCAGCTGGACATGTTGAGCCACATCATGCCGAAGACTTGGTAGAGTGGATGACCAAGCCCCCCTCATCCTCCTCATCCTCTCTCACCCAGGCTCAGGGTACTGGCAAAGCAGCTGCCAAAGCGTCCTCTTCCCTGGTATCAATGTCATCATCAGTCACTCCTTCCCTAGACCAACCATGTCCTCCTGAGGAGTCCCCCAAACTGTTTGAGCACAGTGTTGGGTACATGCTCCAGGAGGATGCCCAGCATTTCGAAGGGTCTGATGATGATACCCAGCTAGAGGAAGGCAGTAGCGTGAGAGCAGAGAGAGGGGTTGCTCAAGAAGGACACCAATCTGGCAGTCATGTTCCAGCAGCTGCAGCATACTGCCAGATTGGCTCCAGTGATGAGGAGGGAGGGGATGATGAGGTCACTGACTCCACGTGGGTGCCTAATAGGAGAGAGGAGGAGGAGGAGGATGAGGAGGAGGCACATCTCCAACGAGGCAGGATGCCCTTGGGTGGCCAGCGTAAGGGCAGCACACCGACGGAATCACACTGCAGAGCTCCGCCTGTGCAGGGCGCTGCCTCTGCCCGTTATTCAAAAAGTTCTTTGGTGTGGGCCTTTTTTGAGGCGAGTGCATCAGATTGCACAGCTGCTGTTTGCAACATATGTCTCAAGCGTATATCGCGTGGCCAAAACATCAGCCGCTTGGGCACTAGTGATGAGCCGAACACCCCCGGGTTCGGTTCGCACCAGAACCCGCGAACGGACCGAACGTTCGTACGAACATTAGAACCCTATTAAATACAATGGATGCGAACGTTCGAATTCTAAAGTGCTAATTATAACAACTATTATGCATGTTATTGTCCTAAAAAGGGTTTGGGAACCCGGGTTGTGCACCAGGGGACATGTATCAATGCAAAAAGAAGTTTTAAAAACGATCGTTTTTCGGGAGCAGTCATTTTAATGATGCATAAAGTGAAAAAAAAAAAAGAGTCAAATATTCCTTTAAATATCGTACCTGGGGGGTGTCTAAAGTATGCCTGTGAAGTGCCACGTGTTTCCCGTGTTTAGAACTGTCCCTGCACAAAATGACACTTCTAAAGGAAAAAAAAAACATTTAAAACTGCTTGCGGCTTTAATGTAATGTCTGGTCCCGGTAATATGGATGAAAATCTTTAAGAAAAATGGCATAGCTACCCCATGACCCCCCCCCCCCCCCCTACCCCAGCCCATTACCAGCCCCTTTGGGTCTTGTATGGATATTAAGGGGAACCCCGCACACAAAATAAAAAAGGCCCTATATACTCTGAACAGCCGTATACAGGCGGTGCATACAAGACAGGGACTGTAGGTTTGTTCTTATGTAGAATGTGTTTGTAATTTTGAACAGGTACATTGTTTAAGTGTAGCTCCAGCCCAAAAATCTATTTTTAAACTTTTTGGAAAACATAGGTAAGGGTTATCACCCCTGTAACATTTGTTTTGCTGTCTGTGCCCCTGTTCAGAACATTTCACCTCACTTTCCGTCCCAATGACAACTGTTTTTTAAATGTGGTGTTTTTCTTGAAACAAGGATTGCTGATAAAGCATCAGTACAGAGGAGACACCTTTCTCCCATATTAATTCTTACAGGAGAGAATTTTCCTTCCTAGTGGTAGATTTCCTCTCACTTCCTGTTGTCTTCTTGCGTTTGCAAGTAGGAGTCGTTTGTAAGTTGGATGTTTGAAAGTAGGGACCTGCCGTATATACTCTGCAGAAATAGGCCCCTTAGTTGTTGGTGTTGGCACAACACTGTAAGCACTCACAGTTACTCTTGGTTGGTGCTGGAACGCCCTGCTGTCAACTATTATATCAGGAATTGTAATTACATATAATTGTTGAACAGTGGTAGTAAAAATTGGGCTTTTGATGGTGGTGCTGGTGCCACAACACTGTAAGCCCTGACAGTTACTCTTGGTGGGTGCAGCAATGGGCCCTGCTGTGAATTATTAGATCAAGAATTGTAATTGCATGCCCCTGTTGAACAGGGGCTGAAAAATTGGGCCTTTCGTGGTGGTGGTGGTGTTGCCACAACACTGTAAGCCCTCAGAGTTACTCTTGGTGGGTGCAGGAATGGGCCCTGCTGTGAATTATTAGATCAAGAATTGTAATTACAGGCCCCTTTTGAACAGGGGCTGAAAAATTGGGCCTTTCGTGGTGGTGGTGGCGTTGCCACAACACTGTAAGCCCTCAGAGTTACTCTTGATGGGTGCAGCAATGGGCCCTGCTGTTGATTATTAGATCAAGAATTGTAATTACATGCCCCTGTTGAACAGGGGCTGAAAAATTGGGCCTTAGGCACTGGTGGCACAACACTGCAACCCCTCACAGATACTGTACTTGGAGCACAGCAATGAGCCCTGTTGCAAAGTATTGCTTCAAAAATTGTAATGACACGCCCCTGTTAAACAGGGGCTGAAAAATTGGGCCTTTGGCACTGGTGGCACAACACTCCAACCCCTCACAGATACTGTACTTGGAGCACAGCAATGAGCCCTGTTGCAAAGTATTGCTTCAAAAATTGTAATTACACGCCCCTGTTAAACAGGGGCTGAAAAATTGGGCCTTAGCCACTGGTGGCGGCACCCATAAACAAAAATGATCTTCCAAGCTATCATCATCAATCGTATCATTGAGGACTCGGAGGAGGAGGATAGCCAGTCAACATAACAGCACAGGCACTCAGCATCAGTCTTGAAGGGATGTGACATGTTAAAATCAATTAGTCTGTTATATGAGCATCAGGTGTGTGGTAGCTGGTGGTGATCCAAGACTGGTTCATCTTGATGAAAGTCAGTCGATCAACCGAGTCGGTGGACAGGCGCACCCTGTGATCCGTGACAAATCCTCCAGCAGCACTGAATGTGCGTTCCGAAAGAACGCTGGATGCAGGACAGGCCAGTAGCTCAATTGCATACTGTGCAAGCTCTGGCCAGTGATCCATCCTCAAGACCCAGTAAGCCAGAGGATTTTCGGTGGGGAAGGTGTCCAAGTCTGACCTTGCCCCTAGATATTCCTGCACCATGTTTATCAGACGCTGGCGATGGTTGCTGGAACCGATCATACTTTGGGGCTGCGGACTAAAGAATTGTCTGAACGCATCGGTCAGACGGCCACCTTCCCCACCGCTCCTTCTTTGACTGGCCGAAGCCTCAGCAACTCGTTGTCCAGGACCAGGAGTTTGTAACCTCCCAGTCTCTGGGAACGCGTTGCACAGACCTTTCTGCAAGGCCTCCCGGAGTTGTCTCATCCTCTGCTCCCTCTGCGACGGTAACATAAGGTCCGCAACCTTACCCTTGTACCGTGGATCAAGGAGAGTGGCCAGCCAGTAATGGTCCCTCTCCTTGATCCGAAGAATACGAGGATCCTTCCGCAGACTTTGCAGGATCAGGGAGGCCATGCAGCGTAGGTTAGCTGAGGCATTCGGTCCGGAGTCCTCTGGGTCACTAAGGACGACATGATCCGCAGCCACCTCCTCCCAGCCACGTACAAGTCCACTGGTTTCTTGGGACTGTAAATCATCCCTAAAAGACTGCTGCTGATGATGCTGAGTGCCAGGCTCCACCTCCATGCTGACACAATCCTCCTCCTCCTCCTCCTCCTCCTCCTCTTCCTGTGCGATGGGTGGGACAGAAGGAACACTGTCTGGGTAAAGGGGGCCTTGAGAGGCAAGGAAGTCCTCCTCTTCCTGCCTCTGTTCTGCCTCAAGTGCCCTGTCCATTATTCCACGCAGCGTGTGCTCCAACAGGTGGACAAGAGGTACAGTGTCACTGATGCATGCACTGTCACTGCTCACCATCCTCGTGGCCTCCTCAAATGGTGCCAGGACAGTGCATGCATCCCTGATCATGCCCCACTGGCATGGAGAAAAAAAACCAAGCTCCCCTGACCCTGTCCTGGTGCCGTAGTCGCACAGGTACTCATTGATGGCCCTCTGCTGCGTGTGCAGCCGCTGCAGCATGGCCAACGTTGAGTTCCACCTGGTGGGCATGTCACATATAAGGCGGTTCTTGGGCAGGTTCAACTCCTTTTGCAGCTCAGCCAGGCGAGCACTGGCATTATAAGATCTGCGGAAATGCACACAGACTTTCCTGGCCTGCCTCAGGACATCCTGTAAGCCCGGGTACCTGCCCAAGAACCGCTGCACCACCAGGTTAAGGACGTGAGCCACACAGGGCACATGGGTCAGTTGTCCCTGTCGGAGGGCGGAGAGGAGGTTGGTGCCATTGTCGCAAACCACCATTCCTGGCTTAAGCTGGCGTGGCGTCAACCACCTCTCGGCCTGGCCCTGCAGAGCAGACAGGACCTCTGCCCCAGTGTGGCTTCTGTCCCCCAAACACACCAGCGCAAGCACGGCATGGCATCTTTTTGCCTGCGTACTTGCGTAGCCCCTTGAACGGCTACGGAGCACCGCTGGTTCAGAGGACAAAGCACAGGAAGAGGCCATGGAGGAAGAAGAGGAGGGGGTGGAGGAGAGAGGTGTGTCACAACCAGTAGTAGCATTTTGGAGGCGTGGCGGTGGAACAACCTCCAACACTACTGCACCTTGTCCTGCATCCTTCCCAGCTGCCAAAAGAGTGACCCAATGGGCCGTGAAAGAAAGGTAACGTCCCTGTCCATGCCTGCTGGACCATGAGTCAGCGGTAATATGCACCTTACCGCTGACCGCCCTGTCCAGCGAGGCCAAGACATTGCCTTCCACATGCCGGTAGAGAGCCGGAATAGCCTTCCGTGAGAAAAAGTGGCGTTTGGGAACCTGCCACTGAGGAACCGCACATTGCACAAATTCACGGAAGGGGGCCGAGTCTACCAACTGAAAAGGCAGCAGTTGAAGCGCTAGCAATTTAGCCAAGCTAGCATTCAACCGCTGGGCATGTGGATGGCTGGGAGTGAACTTCTTTCGACGGTCCAGCAGCTGGGGCAGGGAAATTTGCCTGCTAGAATCGGACGTCGGTGTACTGCTAGCAGAGTGGCCGCAAGTACTTGGCTGTGACACACCTCATTCTACACCTTCATTCCTCTCAGTGCATGTTTCAGAGAGGACTGAAGTTATAGTGGGGTTGGAGATCCCAGCTGATGCGGTGCAAGGAGAGGTCCGCTTTGTTCTTTGGTGTGGGTCTTTGAGGTAGGCTTGCCAACGAGCTGCATGGCAGGTCAACATATGTCTGGTCAGGCATGTGGTACCCAAGCGGCTGATTTTTGGCCACGCGATATACGCTTGAGACATATGTTGCAAACAGCAGCTGTGCGATCTGATGCACTAGCCTCAAAAAAGGCCCACACCAAAGAACTTTTTGAATGACGGGCAGAGGCAGCGCCCTGCACAGGCGGAGCTCTGCGGTGTGATTCCGTCGGTGTACTGCCCTTACGCTGGCCACCAAAGGGCATCCTGCCTCGTTGGAGATGTGCCTCCTCCTCATCCTCCTCCTCCTCCTCTCTCCTATTAGGCACCCACGTGGAGTCAGTGACCTCATCATCCCCTCCCTCCTCATCACTGGAGCCAATCTGGCAGTATGCTGCAGCTGATGGAACATGACTGCCAGATTGGTGTCCTTGAGCATCCCCTCTGTCTGCTCTCACGCTACTGCCTTCCTGTAGCTGGGTTTCATCATCAGACCCTTCGAAACGCTGGGCATCCTCCTGGAGCATGTACCCAACACTGTGCTCAAACAGTTCGGGGGACTCCTCAGGAGGAGGACATGGTGGGTCTAGGGAAGGAGTGACTGATGATGAGTCTGACATTGATACCAGGGAAGAGGACGCTTTGGCAGCTGCTTTTCCAGTACCCTGAGCCTGGGTGAGAGAGGATGAGGAGGAGGAGGAGGGCTTGGTCATCCACTCTACCAAGTCTTCGGCATGATGTGGCTCAACATGTCCAGCTGCCGAAAAGAAGGACAAGCGTGTCCCATGGCCATGTGCTGATGACAATGCACCGCGTCCACGACCAGCACTGTTGCCCCCAGACACAGAGCCTGCTTGCCCTCTTTTATTGCCTCCTGACTGTCTGCCTCTCCTTGTTTGCCTTCCAGACATTCTAATGGATGGCCTGCAGGGAGATGGGAAAAAAGCAATAAGGGCTACCTTCAGGTGTCCTTCTCTGTCCCTTTACTTAAGGATTTCTAAATATGGTTGAGGATGATTGCTTTCGCACAGAATAGCACAACGACAATTTCCCTGACTGTCCAAAAAACAAGGATTTCAAAGATGGTTGATGAGGAATGCTTTAGCACAGTATAGCACAAGGAGAATTTCCCTCACTGTCCTTCCCTGTCCCTACAAACAAGGATTAGCACAGTAAAACACACTGACACTCTCCCTACCTATAGTTTTCTGTCCCTATAAAAAATGTTTTTTTAAAGATGGTTGATGATCAATGCTTTAGCACAGTATAGCACAAGGAGAATTTCCCTCACTGTCCTTCCCTGTCCCTACAAACAAGGATTAGCACAGTAAAACACACTGACACTCTCCCTACCTATAGTTTTCTGTCCCTATAAAAAATGTTTTTTTAAAGATGGTTGATGATCAATGATTTAGCACACTATAGCACAAGGAGAATTTCCCTCACTGTCCTTCCCTGTCCCTACAAACAAGGATTAGCACAGTAAAACACACTGACACTCTCCCTACCTATAGTTTTCTGTCCCTATAAAAAATGTTTTTTTAAAGATGGTTGATGATCAATGCTTTAGCACACTATAGCACAAGGAGAATTTCCCTCACTGTCCTTCCCTGTCCCTACAAACAAGGATTAGCACAGTAAAACACACTGACACTCTCCCTACCTATAGTTTTCTGTCCCTATAAAAAATGTTTTTTTAAAGATGGTTGATGATCAATGCTTTAGCACAGTATAGCACAAGGAGAATTTCCCTCACTGTCCTTCCCTGTCCCTACAAACAAGGATTAGCACAGTAAAACACACTGACACTCTCCCTACCTATCCTTCTCTTTCCCTAAACTAAAGGAATCCAGGTTAAGCAAGAAAAAAAAATGTCACTGTCCCTGCCTATGCTTCTCTTTCCCTGCTCCGGAACACACTACACTAGGCTGCCGTGCTGGCGGCCTTTTATAGTGTGGGGCGTGTACTAAACACCCTCAGCAATAATTGGCCACAGGCATCCTGCCTGTGGCCAATCATTGCTCTCCTCGCTGCCGGCGCTGTGATCGGCCAAGCATGCGGGGTCACAGTGCATGCTTGGCCAATCACAGCGCCTGGATGACACTGCGATGGCGTAGTGCATTGTGGGCCGTTCGCGTCACTCGAATTAGGCGCGAACGGCCCAAATCGTTCGATCTTCGTCGAACGATCGAACAGCCGATGTTCGAGTCGAATGTATGTTCGAGTCGAACACCGAGCTCATCCCTATTGGGCACCACATGCTTGACCAGACATATGTTGACCTGCCATGCAGCTCGTTGGCAAGCCTACCTTAAAGACCCACACCAAAGAACAAAGCGGACCTCTCCTTGCACCGCATCAGCTGGTATCTTCAACCCCACTATACCTTCAGTCCTCTCTGAAACCTGCACTGAGAGGAATGAAGGTGTAGAATTAGGTGTGTCACAGCCAAGTACTTGCGGCCACTCTGCTAGCAGTACACCGACGTCCGATTCTAGCAGGCAAATTTCCCTGCCCCAGCTGCTGGACCGTCAAAAGAAGTTCACTCCCAGCCATCCACATGCCCAGCGGTTGAATGCTAGCTTGGCTAAATTGCTAGCGCTTCAACTGCTGCCTTTTCAGTTGGTAGACTCGGCCCCCTTCCGTGAGTTTGTGCAATGTGCGGTTCCTCAGTGGCAGGTTCCCAAACGACACTTTTTCTCACGGAAGGCGATTCCGGCTCTCTACCGGCATGTGGAAGGCAATGTCTTGGCCTCGCTGGACAGGGCGGTCAGGGGTAAGGTGCATATTACCGCTGACTCATGGTCCAGCAGGCATGGACAGGGACGTTACCTTTCTTTCATGGCCCATTGGGTCACTCTTTTGGCAGCTGGGAAGGATGCAGGACAAGGTGCAGTAGTGTTGGAGGTTGTTCCACCGCCATGCCTCCAAAATGCTACTACTGGTTGTGACACACCTCTGTCCTCCACCCCCTCCTCTTCTTCTTCCTCCGTGGCCTCTTCCTGTGCTTTGTCCTCGGAACCAGCGGTGCTCCGTAGGCGTTCAAGGGGCTACGCAAGTACGCAGGCAAAAAGATGCCATGCCGTGCTTGCGCTGGTGTGTTTAGAGGAGAGGAGCCACACTGGGGCAGAGGTTATGTCTGCTCTGCAGGGGCAGGCCGAGAGGTGGTTGACGCCACGCCAGCTTAAGCCAGGAATGGTGGTTTGCGACAATGGCACCAACCTCCTCTCCGCTCTCCGACAGGGACAACTGACCCATGTGCCCTGTGTGGCTCACGTCCTTAACCTGGTGGTGCAGCGGTTCTTGGGCAGGTACCCGGGCTTACAGGATGTCCTGAGGCAGGCCAGGAAAGTCTGTGTGCATTTCCGCAGATCTTATAATGCCAGTGCTCGCCTGGCTGAGCTGCAAAAGGAGTTGAACCTGCCCAAGAACCGCCTTATATGTGACATGCCCACCAGGTGGAACTCAACGTTGGCCATGCTGCAGCGGCTGCACACGCAGCAGAGGACCATCAATGAGTACCTGTGCGACTACGGCACCAGGACAGGGTCAGGGGAGCTCGGGATTTTTTCACCACGCCAGTGGGGCATGATCAGGGATGCATGCACTGTCCTGGCACCATTTGAGGAGGCCACGAGGATGGTGAGCAGTGACAGTGCATGCATCAGTGACACTGTACCTCTTATCCACCTGTTGGAACATACGCTGCGTGGAATAATGGACAGGGCACTTGAGGCAGAACAGAGGCAGGAAGAGGAGGACTTCCTTGCCTCTCAAGGCCCCCTTTACCCAGACAGTGTTCCTTCTGTCCCACCCATCGCACAGGAAGAGGAGGAGGAGGAGGAGGAGGAGGATTGTGTCAGCATGGAGGTGGAGCCTGGCACTCATCATCATCTGCAGCAGTCTTTTAGGGATGATTTACAGTCCCAAGAAACCAGTGGACTTGTACGTGGCTGGGAGGAGGTGGCTGCGGATCATGTCGTCCTTAGTGACCCAGAGGACTCCGGACTGAATGCCTCAGCTAACCTATGCTGCATGGCCTCCCTGATCCTGCAAAGTCTGCGGAAGGATCCTCGTATTCTTCGGATCAAGGAGAGGGACCATTACTGACTGGCCACTCTCCTTGATCCACGGTACAAGGGTAAGGTTGCGGACCTTATCTTACCGTCGCAGAGGGAGCAGAGGATGAGACAACTCCGGGAGGCCTTGCAGAAAGGTCTGTGCAACGCGTTCCCAGAGACTGGGAGGTTACAAACTCCTGGTCTTGGACAACGAGTTGCTGAGGCTTCGGTCAGTCAAAGAAGGAGCGGTGGGGAAGGTGGCCGTCTGACCGAAGCGTTCAGACAATTCTTTAGTCCGCAGCCCCAAGGTATGATCGGTTCCAGCAACCATCGCCAGCGTCTGATATACATGGTGCAGGAATACCTAGGGGCAAGGTCAGACTTGGACACCTTCCCCACCGAAAATCCTCTGGCTTACTGGGTCTTGAGGATGGAACACTGGCCAGAGCTTGCACAGTATGCAATTGAGCTACTGGCCTGTCCTGCATCCAGCGTTCTTTCAGAACGCACATTCAGTGCTGCTGGAGGATTTGTCACGGATCACAGGGTGCGCCTGTCCACCGACTCTGTTGATCGACTGACCTTCATAAAGATGAACCAGTCTTGGATCACCACCAGCTACCAAACACCTGAAGCTGATATAACAGACTAATTTATTTTCAAATGTCACATCCCTTCGAGACTGATGCTGATGCTGAGAGTTTGTCCTGTTATGTTGACTGACTATCCTCCTCCTCCTCAATGATCCGATTGACGATGATAGCTTGGAAGAACATTTTTGTTTCTGGGTGCCCAATTTTTCAGCCCCTGTTTAACAGGGGTGTGTTATTACAATTTTTTATGCAATACTTTGCAACAGGGCTCATTGCTGTGTTCCAAGTACAGTATCTGCGAGGGGTTGCAGTGTTGTGGCACCAGTGCCTAAGGCTCAATTTTTCTGCCCCTGTTTAACAGGGGCATGTAATTACAATTCTTGATCTAATAATTCACAGCAGGGCCCATTCATGCGCCCACTAAGAGTAACTGTGAGGGCTCACAGTGTTGTGGCAACACCAACATGTAAGGGGCAAATTTCAGCTGAGTATATACGGCAGGCCCCTACTTTCAAACATCCAACTTACAAATGACTCCTCCTTGTAAACGGAAGGATACAACAGGAAGTGAGAGGAAATCTACCCCTAGGAAGGCAAATTCTCTCCTGTAAGAGTTAATATGGGAAAAAAAGTGTCTCCTCTCCACTGATTCTTTATCACCAATTCTTGTTTCAATAAAAACCCCAAATTTTCAAAAAACATTTGTCATTGGGACGGAAAGTGAGGTGAAATGTTCTGAACAGGGGCACAGACAGCAAAACAAATGTTACAGGGGTGATAACCCTTACCTATGTTTTCCAAAAAGCTTAAAAATATATTTTTTGGCTGGAGCTACACTTAAACAATGTACCTGTTCAAAATTACAAACAGATTCTACATAAGAACAAACCTACAGTCCCTGTCTTGTATGCACCGCCTGTATATGGCTGTTCAGAGTATATAGGGCCTTTTTTATTTTGTGTGCGGGGTTCCCCTTAATATCCATACAAGACCCAAAGGGGCTGGTAATGGGCTGGGGTAGGGGGGCGGGGGGGTAATGGGGTAGCTATGCCATTTTTCTTAAAGATTTTCATCCATATTACCGGGACCAGACATTACATTAAAGCCGCAAGCAGTTTTAAATGGCTTTTTTTCCTTTAGAAATGTAATTTTGTGCAGGGACAGTTCTAAACACGGGAAACACGTGGCACTTCACAGGCATACTTTAGACACCCCCCAGGTACGATATTTAAAGGAATATTTGACTTTTTTTTTTTCACTTTATGCATCATTAAAATGACTGCTCCCGGAAAACTGCCGTTTTTAAAACTACTTTTTGCATTGATACATGTCCCCTGGTGCAGAACCCGGGTTCCCAAACCCTTTTTAGGACAATAACATGGATAATAGTCGTTATAATTAGCACTTTAGAATTCGAACGTTCGCATCCATTGTATTTAATAGGGTTCTAATGTTCGTGCAAACTTTCGGTCCGTTCGCGGGTTCTGGTGCGAACCAAACCCGGGGGTGTTCGGCTCATCACTAGTGGTGAGTGCACTAGCGCGCATGCGCCGTTCGGTAAGGACGCATGCGTGCAGGGACACGGCCATGCCGGCCAGTTTGAAGCTGAATGTTTCTCTGACATTCATACAGACAAACGGATTTTTAGAACCTGCTCTCTATCTAATTCTGACGGAAAGTCAGACAGAAAAAGTCAGATGAAGCATACACACGGTCGGAATATCCGACAAAAAGCTCCCATCTGACTTTTTCCATCGGAAATTCCGACTGTGTGTACGCGGCATTAGCCTAGGTTCACACTTGTGCATGCGCGTTCGCAGGGCAGCCATCAGAAACTACACAGCTTTAGGCCTGCCCCCCACCCCAATCACCATCATTCCCCTCCCATTGGCCATCCTATTGAACCCGCCCAAGGTAAAAGAAAGACTCCCTAGTGCCGCACATCCATGAGGTCTAGTAGTAATAATAAGAGTGGCAACCTCAGTCTGGGCTTCCGCCAGGTTACAACCACAACGCATTTCGCTCAGCCCCCTGGAGCTTAGTCATGAAAGGTTGATCGCACTCCCAGGTATGAAGCAGTGATGATTACTTTATTGAAGATCAAAATCCATCAAGATACATCATAGGACATCATGAGACCTCATGCAGGCATGGCAAGATTAACGCGTTTCACAAATCAAGGTTCGCTTAGTCGTAATAGATTATGATAGATTATGACTAAGCGAACCTTGACTGGTGAAACGCGTTAATCTTGCCATGCCTTCATAGAGGTCTCATGATGTCTTATGATGTATCTTGATGGATTTTGATCTTCAATAAAGTAATCCTCACTGCTTCATACCTGGGAGTGCGGTCAACATTTCTTGGACCATCGGCTCTTATCCAGGCTGCGGACTGGACCTGCACCACAAGGTTGAAGGGAGCAATCCTTCCCACCTGGAGCGGCTCAGCCCTGGCTTTCTATCATGAGGAACCCGAACCCGCCCACCGACCGTCCCACCAAGTTCCATCCCATATCCTCCTCCTCAGAGCCTCGATCACTATTGCATTTTATTTCGTGTTGCAGTCATTACTCTTTCCATGTAGCTGTGCAGACAAGAAGGGAGAAGAGAAGAAGTCGCCTGCAGGGTGCTCATCCTTTTCTCACGGGCTGCCCATTGGTGGGCGGGACTTGAGCAGGAGGTGGGTGATGTCAGATCACTCCCCTTCTTCTACTCCTGCCTGCCGAAGCCGTTGATCTGCAGACCACACTTTGAGACTTTAGGAGGTCAGAAGTAACTGTGGCCCTGCCGACACCTCCGGGATTGACGTACCACACCTCTCCTCCCCCACCGACGCCACCGCCCACCCCCTTGTCTGCTCTTATGGGGATATGCAGGTCAGGTAGGGTACTGTGAGCGCCAACAGGAGAGCAGCACTGTCACTTGTAGACACAGGACCCGGGCTCCCACGTTTACAAGTGACAGCCCTGAGCACGGGGGCCAGAGATGGCGGAGCTGTGTTCCACAGTAAAAAACGCCCTGCCTCCGGGGCCTGGGCCCCCCATGGAGCACTCCCCATGTGTATGCAAGGCCGCCATCAGGGATTTTAGGGCCCCCTTAAACAGCTTCAGGCATGGGCCCCCTGGAGCAGAGGAGAACCGGGGGGGGGTGCTACCGCCCCAAATTGTTGAGGTCGGGGGGGGCTTTGGCTGCTGACGAACAAAAAAAAGGGGGGTTGCCATCCGGGGCCCTGGGACCTTCTGGGTTCTGGGACCCTTACAAAAAAAAATTATCATTTTTTTTATTATTTTTATTTAAAAAAAAGGGGGGGTTGCCATCCGGGGCCCTGGGGACCTCCGGGCCTCTGGGCCCCTTACAAAAAATATTTTTTTTTTATAAAAAATAAATAAAGGGGGTTACCATTCGGGGCCCCGGGGACTTCCGGGCCTTTGGGGACCTCTGGGCCCCTTGCAAAATATTTTTTTTTATAATTTTTATTTTTATTTATTTTTTTTATAAAAAGAAAAAAAAAGGGGGGGTTACATCTGGGGCCCTGGGGACCTCTGGGCCCCTTACAAAAAAAAAAAGGGTAGGTTTCTATCCGGGCCCCTTACAGGTGTACTGCCTGTACCCCCCTGATGGCAGCCCTGTGTGTATGGGCTGGCCCTCCTGATGGTGGCCCTGCGCATTTGCATGAGCACATCGTTGGTACAGCAGTCCTATGATGCAGCTTCCGGGGATGACTACTAACCATTATCAGACACGCCCGCCGGCTTCCCTTAAAATAGAAAGGAGGGGAATTATGGGACAAGTGATAAATGCTACTAAAAAAGGTAAAAAATTTGGACTTTTGCATTTTGGGGCAAAACAATGAATTTTGTTTGCATTGATGATTGCAGGAGAATATGTAGGTTTTTGGCTTTTCTTCCACTTTAACCACTTAAGGACTGGAAGGATTTTCCCCCTTAAAGGGGTTGTAAAGCTTCGTGTTTTTTCACCTTAACCCATCCTATGCATTAAGGTGAAAAAACACCTTGCACTCTCCGCCTCCCTGAGCCCCCGTTTTACTTACCTGAGCCCCGAATTTCCATGGGCGTGATCCCGCATTGCTTTCTCCAGGTCTTGTTGGCTCTTCGTTGGATAGATTGATAGTAGCTCAGCCTTTGGCTCCCACTGCTGTCAATCAAATCCAATGACGCGGCCGCCAGGGGGGGGGGCGGGGCCGAGTCATACACTCGGCGGCTATGTACGCCGAGTGTATCACATGGGAGCGCGCCCGCAAGCTAACCCCCTCGGGAAAGCGCTTCCCAGAGGGGGTTAGCTATTGCGGGGAGGAGCCGCGAGAGCCGCCGTGGGACCCCAGAAGAGGAGGATCGGGGCCACTCAAAACTAACTGCACAGTGGAGGTAAGTATGATATGTTTGTTATTTTTAATTTTATTTAAACTGAACCTTAAGGGCCCTTTCACACTGAGGCGCCCATAGCGTCGGCGGTAAAACGCCGCTATTTTTACCGCCGACGCTATGGGCGAATTTGCGGCGCATTTCGGCCGCTAGCGGGGCTCATTTAACCCCCGCTAGTGGCCGGAGAAAGGGTTAAAACCGCCCGCAATGCGCTGCTGAAGCGATTTTTAGCCGGACTGCGACTTTGCAGCCGGCGGATCAGACACTTTTGACACTTTTTTGGGACAATTGACATTTATACAGCGATCAGAGGTATAAAAATGCACTGATTACTGTGTAAATGTCACTGGCAGGGAAGGGGTTAACACTAGGGGGCGATCAAGGGGTTAAATGTGTTCCCTTGGTGTGTTCTAACTGTGGGGGGAGGGGACTGACTGGAGGAGGAGAGAGATCGCTGTTCCTGATCACTAGGAACAGCAGATCGCTCTCTCCTCCCCTGTCAGAATGGGGGATCTGTCTGTTTACATTGACAGATCCCTGTTCTGGGCATCGCGGCCGCTGGCCACGTGAATCGGCTCCAGCGTCTCGCCGCTAGGCCCCCTATCGCTCTTAAAGCAGCTGACGTACGCCTACGGCGATTTGCGCAGGGGAGCCAACCTCCCGCAGTATAATGATGGCGGCTGGTCTTTAAGCAGTTAATGCATTCTTTGCATTAAGGTAAAAAAAAAAAAAAAGACTCTACTTGTCCTACCCATCCCCTTCCCAAAACACGTACCTGATTCCTGTCACCGTGTAGGCAGGTGCAGTCTACTTTCTCCACTGCAGGTGGTGCCCAATCGCAGCAGCATTGCACAAGGAGAGGAAGTCCGGTTCAACATGGTTCCTCTATGGTTTCCCAGGTCACTGGGGCAGCTATCTGATTGGATGCTGGCAGCCCATGTGACTCTGGCGGCCATCTTGGGTCAGGCAGAGTGTA
Organism: Rana muscosa; assembly: GCA_029206835.1. Lineage (NCBI taxonomy): Eukaryota > Metazoa > Chordata > Amphibia > Anura > Ranidae > Rana > Rana muscosa. The sequence continues at coordinate 310,112,885 of CM055124.1, read as the reverse complement.
TTTAAGAACCTGGCTCCTGGGCTTTTCTGCACATTTCACGCGTTGGTGGCGTAGGGACAGGTCACGTGTCTGTTAGGGACAGTGATAAGTGGCAGGGGAGGTTCCAGATGAGTAAGGAAAGAGCAGAGACACCATCCTTCCTGGAAGCCTTCCCGTTTGGGTACGGCCCGGCCAGGCTGCATTCCGAACCTCAAGACAGGCGCTGTTGGTGCACCCGAGACCTACTTCTTTACTCTTCGCTTGTTCTGTGAGTACTTGTGATCTATTAAACTTTAACTTCAATACAGTTCTGTTACTGCAAGTGGACTTTTTTTTCTGCCGCTGCCGCTGCCGCACCGCACTGGACCTTCCCACAATTGCTCCAGTGCTGTTGCGGCTACAGCACCACTCTCCTCCTTTCCTCTTCTACTGGAGGCACTTTGGAGAGTGGAGCCATAGGCTCCTGTCAGTCAAACAGGAGGGAGTGGAGGTGTGGCTTACTGGGACAGTGTGTGTGTGTAAGGACACACACAGCCCGGCTCTGGAGCGCACACACGCCCGGGTGCCTCCATATCACCTGGCTTTCTAAGGAGGCCCCCACAGGAGGGAGGAGTGGACAGCCCCAGGAGGGGACTGCCAAAGAGGAGGTTCGGGATCTAGGGTGACCACATGTCCCGGATTGTCCGGGATAGTCCCGCATTTTGCAGGTCTGTCCCGGGCACCTTTATTCCAGGACAATACAGTGTCCCGGAATGAAACTGACACAGCCACCCCCCGGGCCAATCTGATGCCCCCAAAAAAGGCCGCCACATCACCGCTTTACTCACTGACAGTACTTGTCCTGGCCGGGAATGCCTGGAGGAGCACAATCCCCGCCCCCTGCTTGTGATTGGAGAAATCATAAATCCCGCCTCTTGTGTCCAATCACTGTGCTGTGATTCGTTACAGCACAAGCTGATTTTTGGGAAAGGAGGGGGTGTCCCTGAATGGTAGTTTGGAAATGTGGTCACCTTATCGGGACCCCTCTGTGCAATATTGTTGCACAGAGCAGGTAAGTAGAACCTCTTATTTATCTTAACTCTTTAATATCACTTTAAGTAATGATATCACACAACTGAAAATAATTTGTTTGGTAACTTTCCGTTATGACCTAACCCAAAAAAATTGATTGAAGCCACTGAAATAAATGCTCACTCATGCTTCATTGCTTTAAGGTTTGCATGGAATCTTGAAAATGTAGCCCAATCGATGATCACATTGGAATTCTATGTGGATATGAGAACACGTCCTGGTTTTACATTTACATGGCGTGTGTATTTCCTGAAGACAAGGTCTGGCCACGCTCCCCATTGTTTGCTATGGACCCCGATCTTTGTCTGATTGCACGCTAGGGTGACCACGTGTCCCGGATTGCCCGGGACAGTCCCGCATTTTGCAGGTCTGTCCCGGGCACCTTTATTCCAGGACAATACAGTGTCCCGGAATGAAACTGACACAGTCACCCCCCGGGCCAATCTGATGACCCCAAAAAAGGCCGCCACATCACTGCTTTACTCACTGACAGTACTTGTCCTGGCCGGGAATGCCTGGAGGAGCACAATCCCCGCCCCCTGCTTGTGATTGGAGAAATCATAAATCCCGCCTCTTGTGTCCAATCACTGTGTTGTGATTCGTTACAGCACAAGCTGATTTTTGTGAAGGGGGGCGTGTCCCTGAATGGTAGTTTGGAAATGTGGTCACCCTATTGCACGCACCCAATTCTAATAAGAGCTACGAGGAAAACTGTTTCACTTTTTTCATGGAAATCTCTGTTAAAGCGGAGCTCCACCCTAAAGTGGAACTTCAGCTCATCGGATTCCCCCCCCCCCCCCTGCGGTGCCACAATTTACATCTTTCAGGGAGGAGGGGGGTGCAGATACCTGTCTAAGACAGGTATTTGCACCCACTTCCGGGAGTCCACACTGCGGGTAGACTGCGGGCAGTGCGTCACTTCCCGGTCCCCCCTCCGTTGTGTTCTGGGAGACACTCGGCTCCCAGAACACAGCGGGGACCTGTGAAAGACGCGCAGCGCTGATCGCGCATGCGCCGCAGGGAACTGGGAAGTGAAGCCGCAACGCTTCACTTCCTGATTCCCTCACTTATGATGGCGGTGGGGGCAGCCGAGAGACGAGCAATTGCTCGTCCTCTGCTGCCGACGTCGCTGGACTCCAGGACAGGTAAGTGTTCTAATATTAAAAGTCAGCAGCTGCAGTATTTGTTTCTGCTGGCTTTTAATATTTTTTTTAGGGCGGAGCTCCGCTTTAACCACTTTAATACCGGGCACTTACCCCCCTTCCTGCCCAGGCCAATTTTCAGCTTTCAGCGCTGTCGCTGTTTAAATGACAATTGCGCGGTCATGCTACACGGTACCCAAACGGAATTCTTATCATTTTGTTCCCACAAATAGAGATTTCTTTTGGTGGCATTTGATCACCTCTGCGGTTTTATTTATTGCTAAACAAATAAAAAAAGACTGAAAATTTTGGGAAAAAAAAAGTTTTTCTTTTGTTTCTGTTATAAAATTTAGTAAATAAGTACGTTTTCTCCTTCACTGATGGGCACTGATAAGGCGGCACTGATGGGCACTGAGAAGGCGGCACTGATGAGGTGGCACTGATGGGCACTGACGATGGGCACTGATGAGTGGCACTGATATGCAGCACTGATGGGCATTGATAGGCAGCACTGATGGGCACTCATGGGTGGCACTGGTGGGCACTGATGAGCACTGATAGGCGACACTGATGGGCACTGAAAGGCTGCACTGATGGGTACTTATGAGTGGCAATAATAGGCGGCACTGCTGGGCACTGATATGTGCCACTGATACTTGGCACTGATGGGCACTGATAGGCATCCCTGGTGGCACTGGCACTGGCAGGCATTTTGGATGGGCACTGACTGGCAGCTGCCTTGACACTGATTGGCATTTCCCTGGTGGTCCAGGGTGGCATACCTGGTGGTCCAGTGATGTGGCCTTCCCTGGTGGTCCTAGCGGCATCCAGGTGGTCCCGGGCGGGCATTCCGAGGGGGGGCTGCACTGATAAACAATCAGCACAGACCCCCCCTGTCAGGAGAGCAGCCGATCGTCTCTCCTTTACTCACGTCAGACGCAAGTGAGGAAAAGCCGATCAACGGCTCTTCCTGTTTACATCGTGATTGGACACGGCTGATCACGTGGTAAAGAGCCTCCGCACCACCAATCGCCGTGATGTGTGCCCCCACGGGCGGGCGGCGGCTGTTGTCCTGCTGGACATCATATGACGCCCAGACAGGATAACTGAACAATAGGGATGAGCTTCGTGTTCGAGTCGAACATACGTTCGACTCGAACATCGGCTGTTCGATCGTTCGACGAAGATCGAACGATTTGGGCCGTTCGCGCCAAATTCGAGTGACGCGAACGGCCCACAATGCACTACGCCATCGCAGTGTCATCCAGGCGCTGTGATTGGCCAAGCATGCACTGTGACCCCGCATGCTTGGCCAATCACAGCGCCGGCAGCGAGGAGAGCAATGATTGGCCACAGGCAGGATGCCTGTGGCCAATTATTGCTGAGGGTGTTTAGTACACGCCCCACACTATAAAAGGCCGCCAGCACGGCGGCCTAGTGTAGTGTGTTCCGGAGCAGGGAAAGAGCAGCATAGGCAGGGACAGTGACATTTATTTCTTTCTTGCTTAACCTGGATTCCTTTAGTTTAGGGAAAGAGAAGGATAGGTAGGGAGAGTGTCAGTGTGTTTTACTGTGCGAATCCTTGTTTCTAGGGACAGGGAAGGAAAGTGAGGGAAATTCTCCTTGTGCTATATTGTGCTTAAAAAAACATTTTTTCTAGGGACAGAAAACTGTAGGTAGGGAGAGTGTCAGTTTCTTTCACTGTGCAAGTCCTTGTTTCTAGGGACTGGGAAGGACAGTGAGTGAATTCTCCTTGTGCTATATTGTGCTTAAAAAAAACATTTTTTCTAGGGACAGAAAACTGTAGGTAGGGAGAGTGTCAGTTTCTTTCACTGTGCAAGTCCTTGTTTCTAGGGACCTGGAAGGACAGTGAGTGAATTCTCCTTGTGCTATATTGTGCTTAAAAAAAACATTTTTTCTAGGGACAGAAAACTGTAGGTAGGGAGAGTGTCAGTTTCTTTCACTGTGCAAGTCCTTGTTTCTAGGGACCTGGAAGGACAGTGAGTGAATTCTCCTTGTGCTATATTGTGCTTAAAAAAACATTTTTTCTAGGGACAGAAAACTGTAGGTAGGGAGAGTGTCAGTTTCTTTCACTGTGCAAGTCCTTGTTTCCAGGGACCTGGAAGGACAGTGAGTGAATTCTCCTTGTGCTATATTGTGCTTAAAAAAAACATTTTTTCTAGGGACAGAAAACTGTAGGTAGGGAGAGTGTCAGTTTCTTTCACTGTGCAAGTCCTTGTTTCCAGGGACCTGGAAGGACAGTGAGTGAATTCTCCTTGTGCTATATTGTGCTTAAAAAAAACATTTTTTCTAGGGACAGAAAACTGTAGGTAGGGAGAGTGTCAGTTTCTTTCACTGTGCAAGTCCTTGTTTCCAGGGACCTGGAAGGACAGTGAGTGAATTCTCCTTGTGCTATATTGTGCTTAAAAAAAACATTTTTTCTAGGGACAGAAAACTGTAGGTAGGGAGAGTGTCAGTTTCTTTCACTGTGCAAGTCCTTGTTTCCAGGGACCTGGAAGGACAGTGAGTGAATTCTCCTTGTGCTATATTGTGCTTAAAAAAAACATTTTTTCTAGGGACAGAAAACTGTAGGTAGGGAGAGTGTCAGTTTCTTTCACTGTGCAAGTCCTTGTTTCCAGGGACCTGGAAGGACAGTGAGTGAATTCTCCTTGTGCTATATTGTGCTTAAAAAAAACATTTTTTCTAGGGACAGAAAACTGTAGGTAGGGAGAGTGTCAGTTTCTTTCACTGTGCAAGTCCTTGTTTCCAGGGACCTGGAAGGACAGTGAGTGAATTCTCCTTGTGCTATATTGTGCTTAAAAAAAACATTTTTTCTAGGGACAGAAAACTGTAGGTAGGGAGAGTGTCAGTTTCTTTCACTGCGCAAGTCCTTGTTTCCAGGGACCTGGAAGGACAGTGAGTGAATTCTCCTTGTGCTATATTGTGCTTAAAAAAAACATTTTTTCTAGGGACAGAAAACTGTAGGTAGGGAGAGTGTCAGTTTCTTTCACTGTGCAAGTCCTTGTTTCCAGGGACCTGGAAGGACAGTGAGTGAATTCTCCTTGTGCTATATTGTGCTTAAAAAAAACATTTTTTCTAGGGACAGAAAACTGTAGGTAGGGAGAGTGTCAGTTTCTTTCACTGTGCAAGTCCTTGTTTCCAGGGACCTGGAAGGACAGTGAGTGAATTCTCCTTGTGCTATATTGTGCTTAAAAAAAACATTTTTTCTAGGGACAGAAAACTGTAGGTAGGGAGAGTGTCAGTTTCTTTCACTGCGCAAGTCCTTGTTTCCAGGGACCTGGAAGGACAGTGAGTGAATTCTCCTTGTGCTATATTGTGCTTAAAAAAAACATTTTTTCTAGGGACAGAAAACTGTAGGTAGGGAGAGTGTCAGTTTCTTTCACTGTGCAAGTCCTTGTTTCTAGGGACTGGGAAGGACAGTGAGTGAATTCTCCTTGTGCTATATTGTGCTTAAAAAAAACATTTTTTCTAGGGACAGAAAACTGTAGGTAGGGAGAGTGTCAGTTTCTTTCACTGTGCAAGTCCTTGTTTCTAGGGACCTGGAAGGACAGTGAGTGAATTCTCCTTGTGCTATATTGTGCTTAAAAAAAACATTTTTTCTAGGGACAGAAAACTGTAGGTAGGGAGAGTGTCAGTTTCTTTCACTGTGCAAGTCCTTGTTTCTAGGGACCTGGAAGGACAGTGAGTGAATTCTCCTTGTGCTATATTGTGCTTAAAAAAACATTTTTTCTAGGGACAGAAAACTGTAGGTAGGGAGAGTGTCAGTTTCTTTCACTGTGCAAGTCCTTGTTTCCAGGGACCTGGAAGGACAGTGAGTGAATTCTCCTTGTGCTATATTGTGCTTAAAAAAAACATTTTTTCTAGGGACAGAAAACTGTAGGTAGGGAGAGTGTCAGTTTCTTTCACTGTGCAAGTCCTTGTTTCCAGGGACCTGGAAAGACAGTGAGTGAATTCTCCTTGTGCTATATTGTGCTTAAAAAAAACATTTTTTCTAGGGACAGAAAACTGTAGGTAGGGAGAGTGTCAGTTTCTTTCACTGTGCAAGTCCTTGTTTCCAGGGACCTGGAAGGACAGTGAGTGAATTCTCCTTGTGCTATATTGTGCTTAAAAAAAACATTTTTTCTAGGGACAGAAAACTGTAGGTAGGGAGAGTGTCAGTTTCTTTCACTGTGCAAGTCCTTGTTTCCAGGGACCTGGAAGGACAGTGAGTGAATTCTCCTTGTGCTATATTGTGCTTAAAAAAAACATTTTTTCTAGGGACAGAAAACTGTAGGTAGGGAGAGTGTCAGTTTCTTTCACTGTGCAAGTCCTTGTTTCCAGGGACCTGGAAGGACAGTGAGTGAATTCTCCTTGTGCTATATTGTGCTTAAAAAAAACATTTTTTCTAGGGACAGAAAACTGTAGGTAGGGAGAGTGTCAGTTTCTTTCACTGTGCAAGTCCTTGTTTCCAGGGACCTGGAAGGACAGTGAGTGAATTCTCCTTGTGCTATATTGTGCTTAAAAAAAACATTTTTTCTAGGGACAGAAAACTGTAGGTAGGGAGAGTGTCAGTTTCTTTCACTGTGCAAGTCCTTGTTTCCAGGGACCTGGAAGGACAGTGAGTGAATTCTCCTTGTGCTATATTGTGCTTAAAAAAAACATTTTTTCTAGGGACAGAAAACTGTAGGTAGGGAGAGTGTCAGTTTCTTTCACTGTGCAAGTCCTTGTTTCTAGGGACCTGGAAGGACAGTGAGTGAATTCTCCTTGTGCTATATTGTGCTTAAAAAAAACATTTTTTCTAGGGACAGAAAACTGTAGGTAGGGAGAGTGTCAGTTTATTTCACTGTGCAAGTCCTTGTTTCCAGGGACCTGGAAGGACAGTGAGTGAATTCTCCTTGTGCTATATTGTGCTTAAAAAAAAACATTTTTTCTAGGGACAGAAAACTGTAGGTAGGGGAGAGTGTCAGTTTCTTTCACTGTGCAAGTCCTTGTTTCCAGGGACCTGGAAGGACAGTGAGTGAATTCTCCTTGTGCTATATTGTGCTTAAAAAAAACATTTTTTCTAGGGACAGAAAACTGTAGGTAGGGAGAGTGTCAGTTTCTTTCACTGTGCAAGTCCTTGTTTCCAGGGACCTGGAAGGACAGTGAGTGAATTCTCCTTGTGCTATATTGTGCTTAAAAAAAACATTTTTTCTAGGGACAGAAAACTGTAGGTAGGGAGAGTGTCAGTTTCTTTCACTGTGCAAGTCCTTGTTTCTAGGGACCTGGAAGGACAGTGAGTGAATTCCCCTTGTGCTATATTGTGCTTAAAAAAAACATTTTTTCTAAGGACAGAAAACTGTAGGTAGGGAGAGTGTCAGTTTCTTTCACTGTGCAAGTCCTTGTTTCCAGGGACCTGGAAGGACAGTGAGTGAATTCTCCTTGTGCTATATTGTGCTTAAAAAAAAACATTTTTTCTAGGGACAGAAAACTGTAGGTAGGGAGAGTGTCAGTTTCTTTCACTGTGCAAGTCCTTGTTTCCAGGGACCTGGAAGGACAGTGAGTGAATTCTCCTTGTGCTATATTGTGCTTAAAAAAAACATTTTTTCTAGGGACAGAAAACTGTAGGTAGGGAGAGTGTCAGTTTCTTTCACTGTGCAAGTCCTTGTTTCCAGGGACCTGGAAGGACAGTGAGTGAATTCTCCTTGTGCTATATTGTGCTTAAAAAAAACATTTTTTCTAGGGACAGAAAACTGTAGGTAGGGAGAGTGTCAGTTTCTTTCACTGTGCAAGTCCTTGTTTCCAGGGACCTGGAAGGACAGTGAGTGAATTCTCCTTGTGCTATATTGTGCTTAAAAAAAACATTTTTTCTAGGGACAGAAAACTGTAGGTAGGGAGAGTGTCAGTTTCTTTCACTGTGCAAGTCCTTGTTTCCAGGGACCTGGAAGGACAGTGAGTGAATTCTCCTTGTGCTATATTGTGCTTAAAAAAAACATTTTTTCTAGGGACAGAAAACTGTAGGTAGGGAGAGTGTCAGTTTCTTTCACTGTGCAAGTCCTTGTTTCCAGGGACCTGGAAGGACAGTGAGTGAATTCTCCTTGTGCTATATTGTGCTTAAAAAAAACATTTTTTCTAGGGACAGAAAACTGTAGGTAGGGAGAGTGTCAGTTTCTTTCACTGTGCAAGTCCTTGTTTCCAGGGACCTGGAAGAACAGTGAGTGAATTCTCCTTGTGCTATATTGTGCTTAAAAAAAACATTTTTTCTAGGGACAGAAAACTGTAGGTAGGGAGAGTGTCAGTTTCTTTCACTGTGCAAGTCCTTGTTTCCAGGGACCTGGAAGGACAGTGAGTGAATTCTCCTTGTGCTATATTGTGCTTAAAAAAAACATTTTTTCTAGGGACAGAAAACTGTAGGTAGGGAGAGTGTCAGTTTCTTTCACTGTGCAAGTCCTTGTTTCCAGGGACCTGGAAGGACAGTGAGTGAATTCTCCTTGTGCTATATTGTGCTTAAAAAAAACATTTTTTCTAGGGACAGAAAACTATAGGTAGGGAGAGTGTCAGTTTCTTTCACTGTGCAAGTCCTTGTTTCTAGGGACCTGGAAGGACAGTGAGTAAATTCTCCTTGTGCTATATTGTGCTTAAAAAAAACATTTTTTCTAGGGACAGAAAACTGTAGGTAGGGAGAGTGTCAGTTTCTTTCACTGTGCAAGTCCTTGTTTCAAGGGACAGAGAAGGACACCTGAAGGTAGCCCTTATTGCTTTTTTCCCATCTCCCTGCAGGCCATCTATTAGAATGTCTGGAAGGCAAACAAGGAGAGGCAGACAGTCAGGAGGCAATAAAAGAGGGCAAGCAGGCTCTGTGTCTGGGGGCAACAGTGCTGGTCGTGGACGCGGTGCATTGTCATCAGCACATGGCCATGGGACACGCTTGTCCTTCTTTTCGGCAGCTGGACATGTTGAGCCACATCATGCCGAAGACTTGGTAGAGTGGATGACCAAGCCCTCCTCCTCCTCCTCATCCTCTCTCACCCAGGCTCAGGGTACTGGCAAAGCAGCTGCCAAAGCGTCCTCTTCCCTGGTATCAATGTCAGACTCATCATCAGTCACTCCTTCCCTAGACCCACCATGTCCTCCTCCTGAGGAGTCCCCCGAACTGTTTGAGCACAGTGTTGGGTACATGCTCCAGGAGGATGCCCAGCGTTTCGAAGGGTCTGATGATGAAACCCAGCTACAGGAAGGCAGTAGGGTGAGAGCAGACAGAGGGGATGCTCAAGAAGGACACCAATCTGGCAGTCATGTTCCAGCAGCTGCAGCATACTGCCAGATTGGCTCCAGTGATGAGGAGGGAGGGGATGATGAGGTCACTGACTCCACGTGGGTGCCTAATAGGAGAGAGGAGGAGGAGGATGAGGAGGAGGCACATCTCCAACGAGACAGGATGCCCTTTGGTGGCCAGCATAAGGGCAGTACACCGACGGAATCACACCGCAGAGCTCCGCCTGTGCAGGGCGCTGCCTCTGCCCGTCATTCAAAAAGTTCCTTGGTGTGGGCCTTTTTTGAGGCTAGTGCATCAGATCGCACAGCTGCTGTTTGCAACATATGTCTCAAGCGTATATCGCGTGGCCAAAACATCAGCCGCTTGGGTACCACATGCCTGACCAGACATATGTTGACCTGCCATGCAGCTCGTTGGCAAGCCTACCTCAAAGACCCACACCAAAGAACAAAGCGGACCTCTCCTTGCACCGCATCAGCTGGGATCTCCAACCCCACTATAACTTCAGTCCTCTCAGAAACATGCACTGAGAGGAATGAAGGTGTAGAATTAGGTGTGTCACAGCCAAGTACTTGCGGCCACTCTGCTAGCAGTACACCGACGTCCGATTCTAGCAGGCAAATTTCCCTGCCCCAGCTGCTGGACCGTCGAAAGAAGTTCACTCCCAGCCATCCACATGCCCAGCGGTTGAATGCTAGCTTGGCTAAATTGCTAGCGCTTCAACTGCTGCCTTTTCAGTTGGTAGACTCGGCCCCCTTCCGTGAGTTTGTGCAATGTGCGGTTCCTCAGTGGCAGGTTCCCAAACGCCACTTTTTCTCACGGAAGGCTATTCCGGCTCTCTACCGGCATGTGGAAGGCAATGTCTTGGCCTCGCTGGACAGGGCGGTCAGCGGTAAGGTGCATATTACCGCTGACTCATGGTCCAGCAGGCATGGACAGGGACGTTACCTTTCTTTCACGGCCCATTGGGTCACTCTTTTGGCAGCTGGGAAGGATGCAGGACAAGGTGCAGTAGTGTTGGAGGTTGTCCCACCGCCACGCCTCCAAAATGCTACTACTGGTTGTGACACACCTCTCTCCTCCACCCCCTCCTCTTCTTCTTCCTCCATGGCCTCTTCCTGTGGTTTGTCCTATGAACCAGCGGTGCTCCGTAGCCGTTCACAGGGCTACGCAAGTACGCAGGCAAAAAGATGCCATGCCGTGCTTGCGCTGGTGTGTTTGGGGGACAGAAGCCACACTGGGGCAGAGGTCCTGTCTGCTCTGCAGGGCCAGGCCGAGAGGTGGTTGATGCCACGCCAGCTTAAGCCAGGAATGGTGGTTTGCGACAATGGCACCAACCTCCTCTCCGCCCTCCGACAGGGACAACTGACCCATGTGCCCTGTGTGGCTCACGTCCTTAACCTGGTGGTGCAGCGGTTCTTGGGCAGGTACCCGGGCTTACAGGATGTCCTGAGGCAGGCCAGGAAAGTCTGTGTGCATTTCCGCAGATCTTATAATGCCAGTGCTCGCCTGGCTGAGCTGCAAAAGGAGTTGAACCTGCCCAAGAACCGCCTTATATGTGACATGCCCACCAGGTGGAACTCAACGTTGGCCATGCTGCAGCGGCTGCACACGCAGCAGAGGGCCATCAATGAGTACCTGTGCGACTACGGCACCAGGACAGGGTCAGGGGAGCTTGTTTTTTTTTCTCCACACCAGTGGGGCATGATCAGGGATGCATGCACTGTCCTGGCACCATTTGAGGAGGCCACGAGGATGGTGAGCAGTGACAGTGCATGCATCAGTGACACTGTACCTCTTGTCCACCTGTTGGAGCACACGCTGCGTGGAATAATGGACAGGGCACTTGAGGCAGAACAGAGGCAGGAAGAGGAGGACTTCCTTGCCTCTCAAGGCCCCCTTTACCCAGACAGTGTTCCTTCTGTCCCACCCATCGCACAGGAAGAGGAAGAGGAGGAGGAGGAGGAGGAGGAGGAGGATTGTGTCAGCATGGAGGTGGAGGCTGGCACTCAGCATCATCAGCAGCAGTCTTTTAGGGATGATTTACAGTCCCAAGAAACCAGTGGACTTGTACGTGGCTGGGAGGAGGTGACTGCGGATCATGTCGTCCTTAGTGACCCAGAGGACTCCGGAGCGAATGCCTCAGCAAACCTACGCTGCATGGCCTCCCTGATCCTGCAAAGTCTGCGGAAGGATCCTCGTATTCTTCGGATCAAGGAGAGGGACCATTACTGGCTGGCCACTCTCCTTGATCCACGGTACAAGGGTAAGGTTGCGGACCTTATGTTACCGTCGCAGAGGGAGCAGAGGATGAGACAACTCCGGGAGGCCTTGCAGAAAGGTCTGTGCAACGCGTTCCCAGAGACTGGGAGGTTACAAACTCCTGGTCCAGGACAACGAGTTGCTGAGGCTTCGGCCAGTCAAAGAAGGAGCGGTGGGGAAGGTGGCCGTCTGACCGATGCGTTCAGACAATTCTTTAGTCCGCAGCCCCAAAGTATGATTGGTTCCAGCAACCATCGCCAGCGTCTGATAAACATGGTGCAGGAATATCTAGGGGCAAGGTCAGACTTGGACACCTTCCCCACCGAAAATCCTCTGGCTTACTGGGTCTTGAGAATGGATCACTGGCCAGAGCTTGCACAGTATGCAATTGAGCTACTGGCCTGTCCTGCATCCAGCGTTCTTTCGGAACGCACATTCAGTGCTGCTGGAGGATTTGTCACGGATCACAGGGTGCGCCTGTCCACCGACTCGGTTGATCGACTGACTTTCATCAAGATGAACCAGTCTTGGATCACCACCAGCTACCACACACCTGATGCTGATATAACAGACTAATTGATTTTAACATGTCACGTCCCTTCAAGACTGATGCTGATGCTGAGTGCCTGTGCTGTTATGTTGACTGGCTATCCTCCTCCTCCGAGTCCTCAATGATACGATTGATGATGATAGCTTGGAAGATCATTTTTGTTTATGGGTGCCGCCACCAGTGGCTAAGGCCCAATTTTTCAGCCCCTGTTTTACAGGGGCGTGTACTTACAATTTTTTTAGCAATAATTTGCCATAGGGCTCATTGCTGTGCTCCAAGTACAGTATCTGTGAGGGGTTGTAGTGTTGTGCCACCAGTGCCTAAGGCCCAATTTTTCAGCCCCTGTTTAACAGGGGCGTGTCATTACAATTTTTGAAGCAATACTTTGCAACAGGGCTCATTGCTGTGCTCCAAGTACAGTATCTGTGAGGGGTTGTAGTGTTGTGCCACCAGTGCCTAAGGCCCAATTTTTCAGCCCCTGTTCAACAGGGGCATGCAATTACAATTCTTGATGTAATAATTCACAGCAGGGCCCATTCCTGCACCCACCAAGAGTAACTCTGAGGGCTTACAGTGTTGTGGCAACACCACCACCACCACCACGAAAAGCCCAATTTTTCAGCCCCTGTTCAACAGGGGCATGCAATTACAATTCTTGATCTAATAATTCACAGCAGGGCCTATTGCTGCACCCACCAAGAGTAACTGTCAGGGCTTACAGTGTTGTGGCACCAGCACCACCATCAAAGCCCCAATTTTTACTACCACTGTTCAACAATTATATGTAATTAAAATTCCTGATATAATAGTTGACAGCAGGGCGTTCCAGCACCAACCAAGAGTAACTGTGAGTGCTTACAGTGTTGTGCCAACACCAACAACTAAGGGGCCTATTTCTGCAGAGTATATACGGCAGGTCCCTACTTTCAAACATCCAACTTACAAACGACTCCTACTTGCAAACGGAAGAAGACAACAGGAAGTGAGAGGAAATCTACCCCTAGGAAGGAAAATTCTCTCCTGTAAGAATAAATATGGGAGAAAGGGGTCTCATCTGTACTGATGCTTTATCAGCAATCCTTGTTTCAAGAAAAACACCACATTTCAAAAACAGTTGTCATTGGGACGGAAAGTGAGGTGAAATGTTCTGAACAGGGGCACAGACAGCAAAACAAATGTTACAGGGGTGATAACCCTTACCTATGTTTCCCAAAAAGTTTAAAAATAGATTTTTGGGCTGGAGCTACACTTCAACAATGTACCTGTTCAAAATTACAAACAGATTCTACATAAGAACAAACCTACAGTCCCTGTCTTGTATGCACCACCTGTATATGGCTGTTCAGAGTATATAGGGCCTTTTTTATTTTATGTGCGGGGTTCCCCTTAATATCCATACAAGACCCAAAGGGGCTGGTAATGGGCTGGGGTGGGGGGGGGGGGGGTCATGGGGTAGCTATGCCATTTTTCTTAAAGATTTTCATCCATATTACCGGGACCAGACATTACATTAAAGCCGCAAGAATTTTTAAATGGCTTTTTTTCCCTTTAGAAGTGTCATTTTGTGCAGGGACAGTTCTAAACACGGGAAACACGTGGCACTTCACAGGCATACTTTAGACACCCCCCAGGTACGATATTTAAAGGAATATTTGACTTTTTTTTTTTCACTTTATGCATCATTAAAATGACTGCTCCCGAAAAACGACCGTTTTTAAAACTTCTTTTTGCATTGATACATGTCCCCTGGTGCAGAACCCGGGTTCCCAAACCCTTTTTAGGACAATAACATGCATAATAGTTGTTATAATTAGCACTTTAGAATTCAAACGTTCGCATCCATTGTATTTAATAGGGTTCTAATGTTCGTACGAACTTTCGGTCCGTTCGCGGGTTCTGGTGCGAACCGAACCCGGGGGTGTTCGGCTCATCACTACTGAACAACCGCCCGGCCGTCATTCTACTTAAGGCCCGGGCGGGAAGTGGTTAAAGCCGAACTCTGGGCAGCTATAAAAGCAAACAAAATTTATTCGGATTGATACAATTCTGAATGTTCTGAAAATTTCCATAGGACACAATTCATGACACCGTCGCCATCCGCGCCATTGAACCATAAAAGAAAAATGGACAACTGGTAATTGAAGGCAATAGAGGGAGCAGATACCAATAAAGCCGAAGCAAAGCAGCTAATGTACAAATGAAAGTGCGGCCAAAATATATAGATTTCCATTTGCCCAATAGGTTACGTAATTACGGCAAACAAAATGAGTACACACAGTTGCAATTTTAGTGCCTATATTCCTTCTCGCTTTTCGCAACGTCCTTCAGAATTTATGGCGTAATTAATGCCTCGGGTCCATCTTTTCCAACACGAAGAACCATTTTTAGGATAATTGAAGCATTTTATCTTTCTGGCCTTTTATTAAGCAATCTCGCAAGTAGCCAAAAATATCACTAGTAAAGCTAAAGTCGAAACACGGCCATCTCCAGTAATGCTCCTCACGCAGTCTATGAATGGATGCTCGTTATGTAAGATTAACAAAGCTCATTACAGCTTTGTAATAAAGTAATTGGGGGGGGGGGGGGGTGGGGGAAGTAACAGCGTACAACAAAGGCGCAGATATTTACAGGTGTAGAAACCAATGACTGGCAACCTTTAAAATATAGAAAGGCGCTCAAGATGTCCATCTTGCCAAAGCTTCTCTATTACTTTAGAGCCCTGGCAGTCTATGTTTCTCATCAGACCATCGAACAGATACAAAGGGAAGGTAATCAATTTATTTGGAGGGGTAAGAGACCTAGATATGGTAAATTAAAAACATGTAGGCCTCTCTCACAAGGGGGTCTAGGCCTTCCAAATATAAATATAATATTTTTCCTCAAACAATAGGTGCTGGAACTCAACCACGACCCCCCCCAAACCCCTCCCCTCACACACAGCCTCCAAATCCCATCAAATCAGTGGCGGCTGGTGCTAAAAAAAATTGGGGGGACGCAAACAAACTAAAAAAAAAAAAAAACCATCAAATGCAGCCACTGTGCCATCAAACGCAGCCACTGTGCCATCAATTGCAGCCACTGTAACATCAAACGCTGCCACTGTGCCATCAAACGCTGCCACTGTGCCATCAAACGCAGCCACTGTGCTATCAAACGCAGCCACTGTGCCATCAATTGCAGCCACTGTAACATCAAACGCTGCCACTGTGCCATCAAACGCTGCCACTGTGCCATCAGACGCTGCCACTGTGCCATCAAACGCAGCCACTGTGCCATCAAACGCAGCCACTGTGCCATCAGACGCTGCCACTGTGCCATCAGACGCTGCCACTGTGCCATCAGACGCAGCCACTGTGCCATCAGACGCTGCCACTGTGCCATCAAACGCAGCCACTGTGCCATCAAACGCAGCCACTGTGCTATCAAACGCAGCCACTGTGCCATCATATGCAGCCACTGTGCCATCAATTGCAGCCACTGTAACATCAAACGCTGCCACTGTGCCATCAAACGCAGTCACTGTGCCATCTAACGCAGCCACTGTGCCATCAATCGCTGACACTGCGCCATCAAACGCTGCCACTGCGCCATCTAACGCTGCCACTGTGCCATCAAACGCTGCCACTGTGCCATCAAATGCAGCCACTGTGCCATCAAATGCAGCCACTGTGCCATCAAATGCAGCCACTGTGCCATCAAACGCTGCCACTGTGCCATCAAAAGCAGCCACTGTGCCATCAAACGCTGCCACTGTGTCATCAATTGCAGTCTTATTGACCCCGCATCTCTCAATAAAGAGGACCTGTCACACACCATTCCTATTACAAGGGATGTTTACATTCCTTGTAATAGGAATAAAAGTGATCAAAAAAAATAAAATTTAAAAAAAGTGTAAAAAAAATAAAAAAATTAAGTAAAATAAAAAATAAACAATAATAAAAAAAAAATGAAAACGCCCCTGTCCCCGGTAGCTCGCGCTCAGAAGCGAACGCACACGTAAGTCCCCTTCACATATGTAAACGCCGTTCAAACCACACATGTGAGGTATAGCCGCGTGCGTTAGAGCACGTGCAACAATTCTATCACTAGACCTCCTCTGTAACTCTAAACCGGTAACCTGTAAAAAATTTCAAAGCGTCGTCTATGGAGATTTATAAGTACCGAAGTTTGGCGCCATTCCATGAGTGTGCGCAATTTTAAAGCGTGACATGTTAGGTATGTATTTACTCAGCGTAACATCATTTTTCATATTTTCCCCAAAAATTGGGCTAACTTTACTGTTTTGTTATTTTTTAATTCATGAAACCATTTTTTTTCCAAACAAAAAGGCGTTTGAAAAATAATTGCGCAAATACCGTGCAAGATAAAAAGTTGCAATGACCGCCATTTTATTCCCTAGGGTGTCTGCTAAAAAAAACATAGTAATTTTCTAGCAAAAGAATGATGATTTGTACATGTAGGTGAGAAGTGCCAGAATAGGCCCGGTATGGAGGTGGTATAAAAGCCCGATATTGAAGTGGTTAAAGAAACAGCGGTGAAACTAAACTAGATGGTACTTGACCCCCAAGAAGGTACACCCGTTTTACCTGAATGTTCCAGAGAACTGCTTCAAAGGATGCCAAGTAGTGATGAGCCGAACACCCCCGGGTTCGGTTCGCACCAGAACCCGCGAACGGACCGAAAGTTCGTACGAACATTAGAACCCTATTAAATACAATGGATGCGAACGTTCGAATTCTAAAGTGCTAATTATAACAACTATTATGCATGTTATTGTCCTAAAAAGGGTTTGGGAACCCGGGTTCTGCACCAGGGGACATGTATCAATGCAAAAAGAAGTTTTAAAAACGGTCGTTTTTCGGGAGCAGTCATTTTAATGATGCATGAAGTGAAAAAAAAAAGTCAAATATTCCTTTAAATATCGTACCTGGGGGGTGTCTAAAGTATGCCTGTGAAGTGCCACGTGTTTCCCGTGTTTAGAACTGTCCCTGCACAAAATGACACTTCTAAAGGAAAAAAAAGCCATTTAAAACTGCTTGCGGCTTTAATGTAATGTCTGGTCCTGGTAATATGGATGAAAATCTTTAAGAAAAATGGCATAGCTACCCCATGACCCCCCCCCCTACCCCAGCCCATTACCAGCCCCTTTGGGTCTTGTATGGATATTAAGGGGAACCCCGCACATAAAATAAAAAAGGCCCTATATACTCTGAACAGCCGTATACAGGCGGTGCATACAAGACAGGGACTGTAGGTTTGTTCTTATGTAGAATCTGTTTGTAATTTTGAACAGGTACATTGTTGAAGTGTAGCTCCAGCCCAAAAATCTATTTTTAAACTTTTTGGAAAACATAGGTAAGGGTTATCACCCCTGTAACATTTGTTTTGCTGTCTGTGCCCCTGTTCAGAACATTTCACCTCACTTTCCGTCCCAATGACAACTGTTTTTGAAATGTGGTGTTTTTCTTGAAACAAGGATTGCTGATAAAGCATCAGTACAGAGGAGACACCTTTCTCCCATATTTATTCTTACAGGAGAGAATTTTCCTTCCTAGGGGTAGATTTCCTCTCACTTCCTGTTGTCTTCTTTCGTTTGCAAGTAGGAGTCGTTTGTAAGTTGGATGTTTGAAAGTAGGGACCTGCCGTATATACTCTGCAGAAATAGGCCCCTTAGTTGTTGGTGTTGGCACAACACTGTAAGCACTCACAGTTACTCTTGGTTGGTGCTGGAACGCCCTGCTGTCAACTATTATATCAGGAATTTTAATTACATATAATTCTTGAACAGTGGTAGTAAAAATTGGGGCTTTGATGGTGGTGCTGGTGCCACAACACTGTAAGCCCTGACAGTTACTCTTGGTGGGTGCAGCAATGGGCCCTGCTGTGAATTATTAGATCAAGAATTGTAATTGCATGCCCCTGTTGAACAGGGGCTGAAAAATTGGGCTTTTCGTGGTGGTGGTGGTGGTGGTGGTGTTGCCACAACACTGTAAGCCCTCAGAGTTACTCTTGGTGGGTGCAGGAATGGGCCCTGCTGTGAATTATTAGATCAAGAATTGTAATTACATGCCCCTTTTGAACAGGGGCTGAAAAATTGGGCCTTTCGTGGTTGTGGTGGTGGTGGCGTTGCCACAACACTGTAAGCCCTCAGACTTACTCTTGGTGGGTGCAGGAATGGGCCCTGCTGTGAATTATTACATCAAGAATTGTAATTGCATGCCCCTGTTGAACAGGGGCTGAAAAATTGGGCCTTAGGCACTGGTGGCACAACACTACAACCCCTCACAGATACTGTACTTGGAGCACAGCAATGAGCCCTGTTGCAAAGTATTGCTTCAAAAATTGTAATGACACGCCCCTGTTAAACAGGGGCTGAAAAATTGGGCCTTAGGCACTGGTGGCACAACACTACAACCCCTCACAGATACTGTACTTGGAGCACAGCAATGAGCCCTATGGCAAATTATTGCTAAAAAAATTGTAAGTACACGCCCCTGTAAAACAGGGGCTGAAAAATTGGGCCTTAGCCACTGGTGGCGGCACCCATAAACAAAAATGATCTTCCAAGCTATCATCATCAATCGTATCATTGAGGACTCGGAGGAGGAGGATAGCCAGTCAACATAACAGCACAGGCACTCAGCATCAGCATCAGTCTTGAAGGGACGTGACATGTTAAAATCAATTAGTCTGTTATATCAGCATCAGGTGTGTGGTAGCTGGTGGTGATCCAAGACTGGTTCATCTTGATGAAAGTCAGTCGATCAACCGAGTCGGTGGACAGGCGCACCCTGTGATCCGTGACAAATCCTCCAGCAGCACTGAATGTGCGTTCCGAAAGAACGCTGGATGCAGGACAGGCCAGTAGCTCAATTGCATACTGTGCAAGCTCTGGCCAGTGATCCATTCTCAAGACCCAGTAAGCCAGAGGATTTTCGGTGGGGAAGGTGTCCAAGTCTGACCTTGCCCCTAGATATTCCTGCACCATGTTTATCAGACGCTGGCGATGGTTGCTGGAACCAATCATACTTTGGGGCTGCGGACTAAAGAATTGTCTGAACGCATCGGTCAGACGGCCACCTTCCCCACCGCTCCTTCTTTGACTGGCCGAAGCCTCAGCAACTCGTTGTCCTGGACCAGGAGTTTGTAACCTCCCAGTCTCTGGGAACGCGTTGCACAGACCTTTCTGCAAGGCCTCCCGGAGTTGTCTCATCCTCTGCTCCCTCTGCGACGGTAACATAAGGTCCGCAACCTTACCCTTGTACCGTGGATCAAGGAGAGTGGCCAGCCAGTAATGGTCCCTCTCCTTGATCCGAAGAATACGAGGATCCTTCCGCAGACTTTGCAGGATCAGGGAGGCCATGCAGCGTAGGTTTGCTGAGGCATTCGCTCCGGAGTCCTCTGGGTCACTAAGGACGACATGATCCGCAGTCACCTCCTCCCAGCCACGTACAAGTCCACTGGTTTCTTGGGACTGTAAATCATCCCTAAAAGACTGCTGCTGATGATGCTGAGTGCCAGCCTCCACCTCCATGCTGACACAATCCTCCTCCTCCTCCTCCTCCTCCTCCTCTTCCTCTTCCTGTGCGATGGGTGGGACAGAAGGAACACTGTCTGGGTAAAGGGGGCCTTGAGAGGCAAGGAAGTCCTCCTCTTCCTGCCTCTGTTCTGCCTCAAGTGCCCTGTCCATTATTCCACGCAGCGTGTGCTCCAACAGGTGGACAAGAGGTACAGTGTCACTGATGCATGCACTGTCACTGCTCACCATCCTCGTGGCCTCCTCAAAAGGTGCCAGGACAGTGCATGCATCCCTGATCATGCCCCACTGGCGTGGAGAAAAAAAAACAAGCTCCCCTGACCCTGTCCTGGTGCCGTAGTCGCACAGGTACTCATTGATGGCCCTCTGCTGCGTGTGCAGCCGCTGCAGCATGGCCAACGTTGAGTTCCACCTGGTGGGCATGTCACATATAAGGCGGTTCTTGGGCAGGTTCAACTCCTTTTGCAGCTCAGCCAGGCGAGCACTGGCATTATAAGATCTGCGGAAATGCACACAGACTTTCCTGGCCTGCCTCAGGACATCCTGTAAGCCCGGGTACCTGCCCAAGAACCGCTGCACCACCAGGTTAAGGACGTGAGCCACACAGGGCACATGGGTCAGTTGTCCCTGTCGGAGGGCGGAGAGGAGGTTGGTGCCATTGTCGCAAACCACCATTCCTGGCTTAAGCTGGCGTGGCGTCAACCACCTCTCGGCCTGGCCCTGCAGAGCAGACAGGACCTCTGCCCCAGTGTGGCTTCTGTCCCCCAAACACACCAGCGCAAGCACGGCATGGCATCTTTTTGCCTGCGTACTTGCGTAGCCCCGTGAACGGCTACGGAGCACCGCTGGTTCATAGGACAAACCACAGGAAGAGGCCATGGAGGAAGAAGAAGAGGAGGGGGTGGAGGAGAGAGGTGTGTCACAACCAGTAGTAGCATTTTGGAGGCGTGGCGGTGGGACAACCTCCAACACTACTGCACCTTGTCCTGCATCCTTCCCAGCTGCCAAAAGAGTGACCCAATGGGCCGTGAAAGAAAGGTAACGTCCCTGTCCATGCCTGCTGGACCATGAGTCAGCGGTAATATGCACCTTACCGCTGACCGCCCTGTCCAGCGAGGCCAAGACATTGCCTTCCACATGCCGGTAGAGAGCCGGAATAGCCTTCCGTGAGAAAAAGTGGCGTTTGGGAACCTGCCACTGAGGAACCGCACATTGCACAAACTCACGGAAGGGGGCCGAGTCTACCAACTGAAAAGGCAGCAGTTGAAGCGCTAGCAATTTAGCCAAGCTAGCATTCAACCGCTGGGCATGTGGATGGCTGGGAGTGAACTTCTTTCGACGGTCCAGCAGCTGGGGCAGGGAAATTTGCCTGCTAGAATCGGACGTCGGTGTACTGCTAGCAGAGTGGCCGCAAGTACTTGGCTGTGACACGCCTAATTCTACACCTTCATTCCTCTCAGTGCATGTTTCAGAGAGGACTGAAGTTATAGTGGGGTTGGAGATCCCAGCTGATGCGGTGCAAGGAGAGGTCCGCTTTGTTCTTTGGTGTGGGTCTTTGAGGTAGGCTTGCCAACGAGCTGCATGGCAGGTCAACATATGTCTGGTCAGGCATGTGGTACCCAAGCGGCTGATGTTTTGGCCACGCGATATACGCTTGAGACATATGTTGCAAACAGCAGCTGTGCGATCTGATGCACTAGCCTCAAAAAAGGCCCACACCAAGGAACTTTTTGAATGACGGGCAGAGGCAGCGCCCTGCACAGGCGGAGCTCTGCGGTGTGATTCCGTCGGTGTACTGCCCTTACGCTGGCCACCAAAGGGCATCCTGTCTCGTTGGAGATGTGCCTCCTCCTCATCCTCCTCCTCCTCTCTCCTATTAGGCACCCACGTGGAGTCAGTGACCTCATCATCCCCTCCCTCCTCATCACTGGAGCCAATCTGGCAGTATGCTGCAGCTGCTGGAACATGACTGCCAGATTGGTGTCCTTCTTGAGCATCCCCTCTGTCTGCTCTCACCCTACTGCCTTCCTGTAGCTGGGTTTCATCATCAGACCCTTCGAAACGCTGGGCATCCTCCTGGAGCATGTACCCAACACTGTGCTCAAACAGTTCGGGGGACTCCTCAGGAGGAGGACATGGTGGGTCTAGGGAAGGAGTGACTGATGATGAGTCTGACATTGATACCAGGGAAGAGGACGCTTTGGCAGCTGCTTTGCCAGTACCCTGAGCCTGGGTGAGAGAGGATGAGGAGGAGGAGGAGGGCTTGGTCATCCACTCTACCAAGTCTTCGGCATGATGTGGCTCAACATGTCCAGCTGCCGAAAAGAAGGACAAGCGTGTCCCATGGCCATGTGCTGATGACAATGCACCGCGTCCACGACCAGCACTGTTGCCCCCAGACACAGAGCCTGCTTGCCCTCTTTTATTGCCTCCTGACTGTCTGCCTCTCCTTGTTTGCCTTCCAGACATTCTAATAGATGGCCTGCAGGGAGATGGGAAAAAAGCAATAAGGGCTACCTTCAGGTGTCCTTCTCTGTCCCTTGAAACAAGGACTTGCACAGTGAAAGAAACTGACACTCTCCCTACCTACAGTTTTCTGTCCCTAGAAAAAATGTTTTTTTTAAGCACAATATAGCACAAGGAGAATTCACTCACTGTCCTTCCAGGTCCCTGGAAACAAGGACTTGCACAGTGAAAGAAACTGACACTCTCCCTACCTACAGTTTTCTGTCCCTAGAAAAAAATGTTTTTTTTAAGCACAATATAGCACAAGGAGAATTCACTCACTGTCCTTCCAGGTCCCTAGAAACAAGGACTTACACAGTGAAAGAAACTGACACTCTCCCTACCTACAGTTTTCTGTCCCTAGAAAAAATGTTTTTTTTAAGCACAATATAGCACAAGGAGAATTCACTCACTGTCCTTCCAGGTCCCTGGAAACAAGGACTTGCACAGTGAAAGAAACTGACACTCTCCCTACCTACAGTTTTCTGTCCCTAGAAAAAATGTTTTTTTTAAGCACAATATAGCACAAGGAGAATTCACTCACTGTCCTTCCAGGTCCCTGGAAACAAGGACTTGCACAGTGAAAGAAACTGACACTCTCCCTACCTACAGTTTTCTGTCCCTAGAAAAAATGTTTTTTTTAAGCACAATATAGCACAAGGAGAATTCACTCACTGTCCTTCCAGGTCCCTAGAAACAAGGACTTGCACTGTGAAAGAAACTGACACTCTCCCTACCTACAGTTTTCTGTCCCTAGAAAAAATGTTTTTTTTAAGCACAATATAGCACAAGGAGAATTCACTCACTGTCCTTCCAGGTCCCTGGAAACAAGGACTTGCACAGTGAAAGAAACTGACACTCTCCCTACCTACAGTTTTCTGTCCCTAGAAAAAATGTTTTTTTTAAGCACAATATAGCACAAGGAGAATTCACTCACTGTCCTTCCAGGTCCCTAGAAACAAGGACTTGCACAGTGAAAGAAACTGACACTCTCCCTACCTACAGTTTTCTGTCCCTAGAAAAAATGTTTTTTTTAAGCACAATATAGCACAAGGAGAATTCACTCACTGTCCTTCCAGGTCCCTGGAAACAAGGACTTGCACAGTGAAAGAAACTGACACTCTCCCTACCTACAGTTTTCTGTCCCTAGAAAAAATGTTTTTTTTAAGCACAATATAGCACAAGGAGAATTCACTCACTGTCCTTCCAGGTCCCTGGAAACAAGGACTTGCACAGTGAAAGAAACTGACACTCTCCCTACCTACAGTTTTCTGTCCCTAGAAAAAATGTTTTTTTTTAAGCACAATATAGCACAAGGAGAATTCACTCACTGTCCTTCCAGGTCCCTGGAAACAAGGACTTGCACAGTGAAAGAAACTGACACTCTCCCTACCTACAGTTTTCTGTCCCTAGAAAAAATGTTTTTTTTAAGCACAATATAGCACAAGGAGAATTCACTCACTGTCCTTCCAGGTCCCTGGAAACAAGGACTTGCACAGTGAAAGAAACTGACACTCTCCCTACCTACAGTTTTCTGTCCCTAGAAAAAATGTTTTTTTTAAGCACAATATAGCACAAGGAGAATTCACTCACTGTCCTTCCAGGTCCCTGGAAACAAGGACTTGCACAGTGAAAGAAACTGACACTCTCCCTACCTACAGTTTTCTGTCCCTAGAAAAAATGTTTTTTTTAAGCACACTATAGCACAAGGAGAATTCACTCACTGTCCTTCCAGGTCCCTAGAAACAAGGACTTGCACAGTGAAAGAAACTGACACTCTCCCTACCTAGAGTTTTCTGTCCCTAGAAAAAATGTTTTTTTTAAGCACACTATAGCACAAGCACAAAACACACTGACACTCTCCCTACCTATCCTTCTCTTTCCCTAAACTAAAGGAATCCAGGTTAAGCAAGAAAGAAATAAAAGTCACTGTCCCTGCCTATGCTTGTCTTTCCCTGCTCCGGAACACACTACACTAGGCCGCCGTGCTGGCGGCCTTTTATAGTGTGGGGCGTGTACTAAACACCCTCAGCAATAATTGGCCACAGGCATCCTGCCTGTGGCCAATCATTGCTCTCCTCGCTGCCGGCGCTGTGATTGGCCAAGCATGCGGGGTCACAGTGCATGCTTGGCCAATCACAGCGCCTGGATGACACTGCGATGGCGTAGTGCATTGTGGGCCGTTCGCGTCACTCGAATTTGGCGCGAACGGCCCAAATCGTTCGATCTTCGTCGAACGATCGAACAGCCGATGTTCGAGTCGAACGTATGTTCGACTCGAACACGAAGCTCATCCCTAATGCCAAGATATAGGCTGGTTCCTCCATATCTTTAGGAGTTGTCCCGCCCTCCAACCGATTTGGCAAAAGGTTACCTCTAAAGCCCCGTACACACGATCGGTTTGACTGATGAAAACCGTCCGATGGATGGTTTTCATCAGACCAACCGATCGTGTATGGTACCCATTGGTCTTTTTTCCATCGGTTTTAAAAAATAGAACTTGTTTTAAAATTTTCCGATGGATAAAAAACCGATCGAAAACTCAGATCGTCTATGGGCAAGTCCATCGGATAAAAAACCCATGCATGCTCAGAATCAAGTCGACGCATGCTCAGAAGCATTGAACTTCATTTTTCTCGGCTCATCGGAGTGTTTTACGTCACCGCGTTTGGAACGGTCGGTTTTTTGACTGATGGTGTGTAGGCAAGACTGATGGAAAACAGTTTCATCGGATATCCAATGGACAAATCCATCGGATGAAAATCCATAGGTTAACCGATCGTGTGTACGGGGCTTAAGGTGGCCCAAATAACTTGACTTCACCAATTTGCCTAATTGTTGCACCAATTCCGGAGGATTCAGCACCATCCCAAAAATTAGCCCATACACTTCTCTGTGCAATCCTATGGGCTATTGCACTAAAACAGTATCTTGGCCACAGGTACTACAAAGAATGGAAGCAATTAGATTCATGGAATGGGTGCATCATACTATCATGGATACGATGCATATCTTTGACCGCAAATGGTCAAACTGGGAACCTTATGGTGGTTGAGTGGATCGTGGTTAATTTCCCTACAAAATATCCCTAATAGCACAAACTACCAGCCCTACATAGTAAATAGCATATATTTTTCTCTTAATTTTGTTGTGGTTACGATTTAGTTAAGTACATAGCTTAAGTGACTTTTCGTTACTCAACGTTATTGCTATATTACAAGCAGGGCTGGTGCAAGGATTTTTGACACCCTAGGCGAAATCTAATTTTACCGCCCCCTTTGGCTCTACCTCTGACTCCACCCCCTTTTGCCCTTCCCATGCATACCCCACCTTTTTAATTAAGTGCCTATCAAATGCAGCCCACCAGCGCTCATGAAATGCAGCCTCACCAGTGCCCATCAATGCAGCCTACCAGCGCCCATCAATGCAGCCTACCAGTGCCCATCAATGCAGCCTCACCAGCGCCCATCAAATGTAGCCTCACCAGCATCCTTCAATGCAACCTCACCAGCGCCCATCAAATGCAGCCCATCAATGCCCATCAATGCTGCCTACCAGTGCCCATCAATGCAGCCTACCAGCACCCATCAATGTAGCCTACCAGCGCCCATCAATGCAGCCTACCAGTGCCCATCAATGCAAGCCTACCAGCGCCCATCAATGCAGCCTACCAGCGCCCATCAAATGAAACCCACCAGCGCCCATCAAATGCAGCCTCACCAGCACCCATCAAATGCAGCCTTACCAGCGCCCATCAAATGTAGCCTCACCAGCATCCATCAAATGTAGCCCACCAGCGCTCATCAAATGCAGCCCACCAGCGCTCATCAAATGCAGCCTACCAGTGCCCATCAATGCAGCCTACCAGCGCCCATCAATGCAGCCTCACCAGCGCCCATCAATGCAGCCTCACCAGCGCCCATCAATGAATGTTTGCTTGCTTTCATTCATTCGTGAGTCAGGACACAGACACAGTCCTCCGCCGCCATCAAATGCAGCCCATCAATGCCCATCAATGCAGCCTACCAGTGCCCATCAATGCAGCCTACCAGCATCCATCAATGTAGCCTACCAGCGCCCATCAATGCAGCCTACCAGTGCCCATCAAATGAAACCCACCAGCGCCCATCAAATGCAGCCTCACCAGCGCCCATCAAATGCAGCCTCACCAGCGCCCATCAAATGTAGCCTCACCAGCATCCATCAAATGTAGCCTCACCAGCATCCATCAAATGTAGCCTCACCAGCATCCATCAAATGTAGCCTCACCAGCATCCATCAAATGTAGCCCACCAGCACTCATCAAATGCAGCCTACCAGTGCCCATCAATGCAGCCTACCAGCGCCCATCAATGCAGCCTCACCAGCGCCCATCAATGCAGCCTCACCAGCGCCCATCAATGAATGTTTGCTTGCTTTCATTCATTCGGGAGTCAGGACACAGACACAGACCTCCGCCGCCTCTGCGCCTCTGACACTATGTGCGAACGGAACAGCGGCTACCTGCTGATGCTGAGACATAGTTGCTTGCTACAGAGAGAAGGGAGTAGGAACACAAGTGGCTGGGCACCCTAGGCAGCAGTGCGTCCTAGGCGCCTGCCTAGTTTGCCTAGTGGTAGCACCAGCCCTGGTTATAAGATCTAAAAGAAAGAGTTGTGACCACCCTGGAAACAGTTACCCTCTCTGACTCTGTGGTTTAAACTACAGTACATCTTGATCAAAACGACAGGGTACTTTCCTTACCCTAATATAGAAATATAGGACTTTTAAAATTCTCTGTATTTGGATTCCTCTTGTTATGTTTTTGAAATCTCAATAAAAGCGTTTATATTAAAATAAAAAATAGAAAGACTGAAAGAGGACATCGGCAAAATTCTCTCAATGACTTTTTAACACTATGGGATTGAATTATTAAAATGTTAGAGCATGTTCACTTTGCAAAGGGAATTTTACCTTAGCTTAGTGATTGCAATAACAATTCACTTTGAAAACAATACCCAGTCATGGTGGTGGCAATAGAAGGGTAGAGACGGCCCTTCTGTACGGAGCTTGGGCCCCATCAGTTCTCCAGGGGTCCCAGGAGCAGAAAGGGGACTCTTTAGTTGCTTTTGGGCATGCACAGTGATCCTAGGGGCCGTGACCCTAAGCAAGTAAATAAAAGTTCCCCTCCTATGTGACATTACTCCTAAAGTTTAAAGTTCTGAGTCTCCAATCTTGAATTCTCCTCTGAAAAAATTCAGGTGTGCATTGTTGTATCGACTTTCACCTCATCTGTGTCATTAAATCATTATCCCCAAACATTGGACTGAACAAATGGAAGTTGGGGGGTGCTAAATTTGGCTGTACGGCCAGAGGGCACAGCGGGCATTTGCCCAGTGGGCTGTGTTGCCTGGATAGGTGGGGTGGTTGCATATAGAGGAACCAATCGATCCATTTCTCTCTGCTGCTAAATTCCCACTTCTCCTCCTCTCCCTCCTGCAGGCATTCAGCGGCAGCAGGAGAGAAATGGGAGGATTGGTTCCGCTATATACAGCCTGTCGCCCCTCCTTTTTATCTTTTTTCTGCTGCCCCTAGGCCCTTGTCCTTTCTCCTGGCCCCCTGAGCTCTTTTCCACCCCCCCGTGCACTCTCCCAGCCCTCTTTCTGGATGGAGAGCAAAAAAGGGGCCAGTAAATATGTAATTTGACAGCCCCTTCTTTGTCTGTATGGACAGTCAGTGATCAGTACTGATCCCTGACTCTGTCCGATCATAACTGTGGCATAGTAAACTGTGTTTACTATACTTCAGTTTATAGCTGTCCATTCCTTCCTTGCAGTTTAGGCTGCAGAGATGGAAATTAAGGGCTGTGTCCTCACAATCCCCGGGCTTGGGGCTGCTCAGCCTATTTTTTGTCCCAGTCCAGGCCTGTTGCAAATTTCCTGATCTGTTGCCAAAGACATGTGTGGTTGCACATTGTCACATCTTGTTTGATCTTTTTCTCCTAATGGCTACCCAGGCCTTCTTAAGTGTCTCAATGTAGAGCACTCGCTGGTCATGGCATTGCCACGTTCCAGAAAATCAAGGAGACTAATGACCTTGTCATCTTCTGTATGTGACCACAGTCCAGTTGTGCAGTAAGCTCACAGATTATGAATCATCTGTTCACAAAAGTCAATTCATCCACTTGCTGATGATTCATGATGGTCTCCCACTGCATGGTTTGCCTTCAATACTAGTTTTCCCTTCCTTAAACTTCTTCATCCATCGTCAATGGTGTCATCTTCATAAACATTCAGTGTACTTTTGTGAATATCAGACAGCCTGTACCCCTTCTTCTTGAAGAACTCAAAGACAGCACGATGCTTCTGCTTGGAATACATTTGTCACAGTCAGGGGTCAGGCACAGAGACCAGTAGCTATAGCAGTAGAAAGGCTTCCACTGACCAGCAGGATAGTTACACAAGCAAGTCACCCTGGAGACGAGGGTTCACCTGAGATGTGGGAATTAACCACTAACCGGTATTTACCACGGTCCTCAGGAGGTGAGCAAGTCGGGGGCCAGTAGCAGATATAGCAGGTAGGGATCAAGCAGAAGCGTAGTCAGTAAACAAGGCAAAAGGTCAGTAACAAGTGCTTGCAGGTTGGGAACAAGCAGAAGTGTAGTTGGGGAGCAAGTGGTTTCAGGTTAGGATCAAGCGGAACTGTGGTTGAGGAACAAACCAAAGGTCAGTATTGACCAGAGCTCCTGGTGGTGAAGTATGGTTGCCACCTCATCCCTTTAAACCCTAACACATATTAATTACATAGGTTCTGTGGCTGATTAAGGTGGTAATTAAACTCACTTGGTGTCTTATCTGCATTTAATTAGCCTCAAAAACTGTGTAATTCAAAGGTGTTCGGGTTTAAAGGGATGAGGTGGCAACTCTATGGTGAATATGGGTTTTACTGCATGTTAGTACCAGGTCACGTTCCTCTGGATCACCCCACCAGGAGGTGAGCAAGCCGGGGGCCAGAAGCAGATATAGCAGGTAGAGATCAAGCAGAAGCGTAGTCAGAAAACAAGCCAAAGGTCAGTAACAAGTGCTTGCAGGTTGGGATCAAGCAGAAGTGTAGTTGAGGAACAAGTGGTTTCAGGTTAATATAAAGCGGAAGTGTGGTTGAGGAACAAACCAAAGGTCAGTATTGATCAGAGCTCCTGGTGGTGAAGATGGGTTGTTATGCATGTTAGTACCAGGTCACGTTCCTCAGGATCACCCCACCAGGAGGTGAGCAAGCCGGGGGCCAGAAGCAGATATAGCAGGTGGAGATCAAGCAGAAGCGTAGTCAGTAAACAAGCCAAAGGTCAGTAACAAGTGCTTGCAGGTTGGGATGAAGCAGAAGTGTAGTTGAGGAACAAGTGGTTTCAGTTTAGGATCAAGCGGAAGTGTGGTTGAGGAACAAACCAAAGGTCAGTATTGACCAGAGCTCCTGGTGGTGAAGATGGTTTTTTCTGCATGTTAGTACCAGGTCACGGTTCTCAGTATCACCCCACCAGGAGGTGAGCAAGCCGGGGGCCAGTAGCGGATATAGCAGGTAGGGATCAAGCAGAAGCGTAGTCAGTAAACAAGCCAAAAGGTCAGTAACAAGTGCTTGCAGGTTGGGATCAAGCAGAAGTGTAGTTGAGGAACAAGCCAAAGGTCAGTAACAAGTGGTAGCAAAGATACAGAAGACAGCAGGAGCGACAAGAGCAAGATATTGGCTGGAAAAGAGCACAATAATCTGGAAAACAGGAAGTGCAAAGGCATGGCTAAAATAGGAAGTTCATGAGAGGAGTAAAGGGTTCAAGGTTCACTAAAAACAAGACACAAGGCAGGAAGAGACTGCCTGACACAGCAGAGGTCACAGTTTACTCCACCAATATGTGAAATTTGAATGTAAGTTAATAAAATATATATATATCCCCATTCTAGGGCCCAACAGAACTCTACATAGTAGTCAGTTGTTAAAGTAAACTTGTGAATCATTATCAGCCCTCAAGTCACTCCACCATATTTTTCTCCCCCTCCCCAGAGAGTCAGGAGCATGTCTCCCACAATTTAGGGATTGAGAACCCTACTTGGCTCCCCAGCTATTTTTAAATGAAGACCAATAACGAAGAATTGTGCCTACTCAGCTAATTGACTAGTAAGACAAGTTTATGAGGATCAGCACATCCTACAATAAGGACCTTGCCCTCTACTTCTCAACTCACAGCTCTCCTCCTGTCCTGTCATTAATATGTATGAGCTCTTCGGTTCCCTCTGATACCCATACCATGGATGACCCCCGAGACCACAAACTACACAAATAAAACAGAATGTTGTCAATTCTAATAACTGGTCCCAATATAAAAAAAACAACCAGTGCCTAACCAAAGAATCCCCGACTTCTTCTAATCCCCGCTTTGTGCCTGGCTTTGCTATTTTTCTCTTCTCTTCTGATAAATACAATCAATCTTTCACCTGGTTTGTCAAGATGTCTCCTCTGTAAAATATAGATAAATGGATGGTGTTAAACAGTCATATATCCCGTGGAAGATTACATCTGTGTGAGCTCCGAGAACTGAGCAGGATATATAGAATATAGCAGACACAATATTGAATGAAGACATTATTTCCAATCACAGGTCTGGGGATTGAGATATTTACTGGATTTTCTCATTATGGTATCCTTGTACAGCGGGGTTTCCGATGTGCCTACCGGAAGAATTGCTTCAGGCAAATATACAAAAACACTCTTTAGTTCACTAACGCATTCCTTCAGAAGGCAAAGAAATAACTTTTCGATACAACTAGTGTACTTACTGGAAATCTATGTTTATACCGGGCTGTCAGGTACCAGATTGAAGATTAAAATGGAAAGTTAAAAAAGTCTGCTTGAGTAAACACACAATACACCGAATCTGACCGCTGACAGGTAAAGTGATAACATTGATTATCCGGTTACAATGACACCTGAAAGTGGTTTCATTGTAACCAGGTTTCTCTTCAGCGGACGATGATGATTGAGGTAGATTTACATCATTTTTTTTTCTTTTAAATACACTTTTTTTTGTTTTGAGTTCCGGTAAATTTTTTGGTGAAAAATAGGGTCCGGCCCGGTGTCGGCTGGGTGGATCATGATTACCCCAGCCCAGTCCCCATCAAGAGTCTTGAGCCCCAAAAGAATGAGGACCAAGGTGCTTTCTCCTAAGAAGAAGACCTTTTGCTCACCCTGTGCATTTTTTTATATGCTTCACTTTTTGTCTGTGTAGCATTTACCCCGAAAGGGGCCCCTGGGTCTCAGGATACTCCAAAATGATTGACAATAACAGTAAGTGGACAAACTTCTCTCTGTTCTTCCAATAGCAGTTTTTCTGGAGGTAACGGGGAATGGCCAGTATACAGTATCTGGGGTCCTACAGCACCAGTCCATATAGACACTTCTGGCCAGAGGCGTAGCTAGAAGCTTGTGGGCCCCCCCCCACTACCATCCGCCACTTCTACTCCATGCCAAGATACCTCCACCGACTCAACCAGTCTGTACAAGTCCCCCCCCTTCAGTCTGTATAAGCTCCCCCAGTTTGCTCAAATCCCCCTGATCTGCACAAGCCCCCACTCCTCAGTGTCCCCCCAGTCTGCACAAGTCCCCCCTCAGTCTTCATAAGCTCCCCCAGTCTGCTCAAGTCCCCCCGATCTGCACAAGTCCCCCCTTCAGTCTGCATAAGCTCCCCCAGTCTGCTCAAGTCCCCCCGATCTGCACAAGTCCCCCCTTCAGTCTGCATAAGCTCCCCCAGTCTGCTCAAGTCCCCCCGATCTGCACAAGTCCCCCCTTCAGTCTGCATAAGCTCCCCCAGTCTGCTCAAGTCCCCCCGATCTGCACAAGCCCCCCACCCCTGAATGTCCCCCCCAGTCTGGACAAGTCCCCCCCCTTAGTCTTCATAAGCTCCCCCAGTCTGCTCAAGTCCCCCCGATCTGCACAAGTCCCCCCTTCAGTCTGCATAAGCTCCCCCAGTCTGCCCAAGTCCCCCCGATCTGCACAAGTCCCCCCCAGTCTGCACAAGTTTCCCCCCCAGTCTGCACAAGTCCCCCTGATCTGCACAAGTCCCCCCTTCAGTCTGCATAAGCTCCCCCAGTCTGCTCAAGTCCCCCCGATCTGCACAAGTCCCCCCCAGTCTGCACAGGTTTCACCCCAGTCTGCACAAGTCCCCCCAATCTGCACAACCCCACCACCTCTCAGTGTCCCCCCCCAGTCTGCACAAGTCCTCCCCGCAGTCTTCATAAGCTCCCCCAGTCTGCCCAAGTCCCCCCGATCTGCACAAGTCCCCCCCAGTCTGCACAAGTCCCCCCGATCTGCACAAGCCCCCCACCTCTCAGTGTCCCCCCCAGTCTGCACAAGTCACCCCCCCAGTCTGCACAAGTCCCCCCTTCAGTCTGTACAAGTCCCACAAGCCCCCCCCCGTCTGTACAATCCCCCTCCCCCCCCCCCAGTCTGTACATGTTCCCCTCCTCCCTAAATTCACAGAGCTCACTTCAGAATCACATCTCTCTCTCTCACAGGGATGGCAAATTTCCTTTCCTTCTTGGGGCTCCATTGGATGACATGACATCAGCACCCCACCCCCTCCAGAGATGCAGTTCCGGCCACCCGAAGCTCCAGCAAGAGATCTCTGTGTGACTGAGAAACAAGTCACACAGGATCGTCTGTGACAGGAGCCAGAGATCGGGCAATGGTAGGCGTAGCTGCAGCGCCTCAGGCTTGTCTCAATCATGGTTAAGCTGTAACCTTAGCTTTACACCACTGAGGAGGCCGCAGGGGCCCCTAGAACGTGACCCCTGTGGCCCCTCTTGCTACGCCTATGCCTATGTCTCCTACACAGCTCTTAGTCCCCGGCAAGGTCTTTTCCTCACAGTGCCCCAGGAGCTATCTGCCACCCAGCCTCCACCTGTAGATATTCAGTGAGGGAGATAACAATATTCTTCTCCAGACCAGGACTTTCAGGCAGTGCCCTCCAGAAAGTGTTATCCTTTAGCAGTTCTCCTCAGGCCTTCAGCCCAGCAGCTCCTGAGGCTCAAACAGCAATCTCTTGTCTCAGTGATTCTTCTTCCAGGGGCAGCAGCCCCCAGAGGACTGGAACCCTCCTTGATGAAGAAAGAACATTCTGCCCACCCCTTCTGCCCATTTATCACCTCCTCAGTCATATTTTGGGCATCTCCTTCCAGGGATTGGCTAAG
This sequence comes from Rana muscosa, assembly GCA_029206835.1. Classification (NCBI taxonomy): domain Eukaryota; kingdom Metazoa; phylum Chordata; class Amphibia; order Anura; family Ranidae; genus Rana; species Rana muscosa. The sequence goes on along the minus strand of CM055124.1, from coordinate 310,079,374 downwards.
GCATAATAAATATTCAACTGATTGTTTGAATCTTCCTCCCTAAGCTTTTTCCAGAGGCAGGGGGAAGCAATCAAACACTCAGCTCAGGAATCCTGATCAGACCAAATAATCAACAACCACTCCACTCATTGCAATGGAGCCAAAAACTAAACTTACCAATTAGCTAGGACACATGTCAAACACAAGGCCCGCAAGCCGAATACGGTCTGCAAGGCCATTTTATGTGGCCCTCGCACCTCTCCGGTAGCTGCGGCACCGCCTCGTGTCTGCCTCCACCTCGTCTCAGCAGTTAGCAGGAGAGAGGAAGACAGAACTCCTCCACCAGATCCTACACTTCTCCGTGTAGCCAAATAAACCAATGTGAAAGAGATGATGACCGCACTCGAGAGGTAGAGTAGAGGATGAAAAAAACGTTTATTCCATATGTAGTACCCTATACCGAAGTAGGTGCTAGAAGTGAGGATTTTTGGTGGTGGGGGGGGGGGGGGAGTTGGGACTTTAAATGAGGCACATGTGTGGTGTGCCTCCAGAGAATATAAAGGACATTTTGGGACTTTGAATGAGGCCATAGACATTGTGGAGGTGGATTGAAAAAAAAGTACATATTTAATAATCATGAAAACATGTATAAAACATATCAGTAACAGAAACCACATAAAGTAAAAACATTGTAATGAATGTCATTCCATAAACATTCACCCACATGTGTATGTGCGCATGCAATATGGGCATCAAGGGTACAGAGTGTATAGTAGCCAGGTGCCACTTAGTGGTCTGGGTTGATAGATAAATACATTTCAAAAAGTTATTATATGTATCATATGGACAGCACATAGCAAATAAAAAGTATCATAAAAACAATAGGACCATGATTAGTTGACACAATATATTTAGAATTAATGATTTAGTGGGGGCATGGGTCTGCATCCCCACTGCCCAGAATTGGTGGTTAAATGAGGGCATGTAACTGCATCCCAGAATTCCCGACGCGTTTCGTGTGTGAGACACTCATCAGGGGCGGATGCTGAAAGATATCTAAAAGGTATAATGGGATATGATCAATTAATATGGTTGGTGATCAGGGATGAGCCGAACACCCCCCTGTTCGGTTCGCACCAGAACCTGCGAACAGACAAAATGTTCGTGTAAACTTTAGAACCCTATTAAATACAATGGACTCGAACGTTCGAAATCTAAAGTGTTAATTATAAAGGCTAATATGCAAGTTATTGTCCTAAAAAGTGTTTGGGGACCCGGGTCCTGCCCCAGGGGACATGTATCAATGCAAAAAGAAGTTTTAAAAACGTCTGTTTTTTCGGGAGCAGTGATTTTAATAATGCTTAAAATGAAAAAATAAAAGTGAAATATTCCTTTAAATTTCGTACCTGGGGGGTGTGTATGATATGCATGTGAAGTGGCGCATGTTTCCCGTGCTTAGAACTGTCCCTGCACAAAGTGTCATTTCTGAAAGAAAAAAAGTCATTTAAAACTGACTCGCGGCTATTAATGAATTGTCGGCTCCCGGCAATACATACAAAAGTCATTGATAAAAAAAAAAAAAAGCGTGGGGGTTCCCCAGAATTCAATTACCAGGCCCTTCAGGTCTGGAATGGATATTAAGGGGAACCCTGCCGCAAATTTAAAAAAAAATTGACGTGGGGTTCCCCCAAATATCCATTCCAGGCCCTTCAGATCTGGCATGGATTTTAAGGGGAACTCCACCCCAAATTTAAAAAAAAAATGGCGTGGAGTCCCCCTAAAAATCCATACCAGACCCCTTATCCGAGCACGCAACCTGGCCGGCCGCAGGGGAAAAGGGGGGGACGAGAGAGCGGCCCTCCCTCCCTCCTGAACCGTACCAGGCCACATGCCCTCAACATGGGGAGGATGTCCCCATGTTGATGGGGACAAGGGCCTCATCCCCACAACCCTTGCCCGGTGGTTGTGGGGGTCTGCGGGCGGGGGGCTTATCGGAATCTGGAAGACCCCTTTAACAAAGGGGACCCCCAGATCCCGCCCCCCCCTATGTGAATTGGTAAGGGGTACATTGTACCCCTACCATTTCACGAAGAAAGCGTAAAAAAATGTTTAAAAAAACACACAAACACCTTGAAAAAGTCCTTTATTTAAAAAAAAAAAAACATTCCAGCGGTGAAATCCAGTGTCCCGCGGCGATCCCGATGTCCAGCGCTGTCCTTCATTGGTTGTGCCTGAGCGGACCTGATGGGGAACTCCCTCTCAGTATTTTAAATGTATAGACCCGCCCCTTCTAAAGTTCCCCATCAGGTCCGCTCAGCGGACCAGATGCGGAACATGAGAAGGGGCGGGTCTATACATGTATTACCAAAGTGAGAGCAGTTCCCCATCAGGTCCGCCCCCTCGGTATGTCAGACCCGCCTACGTCATTGGCTTGAGCGGGGAACTTCCTTCACTATGTAAATTTAATTTACACAGTGAAGGAAGTTCCCCGCTCAAGCCAATGACGTAGGCGGGTCCGACATACCGAGGGGGCGGACCTGATGGGGAACTGCTCTCACTTTGGTAATACATGTATAGACCCGCCCCTTCTCAGGTTCCGCATCTGGTCCGCTGAGCGGACCTGATGGGGAACTTTAGAAGGGGCGGGTCTATACATTTAAAATACTGAGAGGGAGTTCCCCATCAGGTCCGCTCAGGCACAACCAATGAAGGACAGCGCTGGACATCGGGATCGCCGCGGGACACTGGATTTCACCGCTGGAATGTTTTTTTTTTATTTTTTAAATAAAGGACTTTTTCAAGGTGTTTGTGTGTTTTTTTAAACATTTTTTTACGCTTTCTTTGTGAAATGGTAGGGGTACAATGTACCCCTTACCAATTCACATAGGGGGGGCCGGGATCTGGGGGTCCCCTTTGTTAAAGGGGTCTTCCAGATTCCGATAAGCCCCCCGCCCGCAGACCCCCACAACCACCGGGCAAGGGTTGTGGGGATGAGGCCCTTGTCCCCATCAACATAGGGACATCCTCCCCATGTTGAGGGCATGTGGCCTGGTATGGTTCAGGAGGGAGGGGGGGCCGCTCGGATAAGGGGTCTGGTATGGATTTTTAGGGGGACTCCACGCCATTTTTTTTTTAAATTTGGGGTGGAGTTCCCCTTAAAATCCATGCCAGATCTGAAGGGCCTGGAATGGATATTTGGGGGAACCCCACGTCAATTTTTTTTTAAATTTGCGGCGGGGTTCCCCTTAATATCCATTCCAGACCTGAAGGGCCTGGTAATTGAATTCTGGGGAACCCCCACGCTTTTTTTTTATTTTTATCAATGACTTTTGTATGTATTGCCGGGAGCCGACAATTCATTAATAGCCGTGAGTCAGTTTTAAATGCATTTTTTTCTTTCAAAAATGACATTTTTTGCAGGGACAGTTCTAAGCACGGGAAACATGCGCCACTTCACATGCATATCATACACACCCCCCAGGTACGAAATTTAAAGGAATATTTCACTTTTATTTTTTCATTTTAAGCATTATTAAAATCACTGCTCCCGAAAAAACGGCCATTTTTAAAACTTCTTTTTGCATTGATACATGTCCCCTGGGGCAGGACCCGGGTCCCCAAACACTTTTTAGGACAATAACTTGCATATAAGCCTTTATAATTAGCACTTTAGATTTCTCCCATAGATTTTTCGAATTTGCCGCGAACACCCCAATTTGTTCGCTGTTCGGCGAACGGGTGAACAGGCAATGTTCGAGTTGAACATGAGTTCGACTCGAACTCGAAGCTCATCCCTATTGGTGATTAAACACATCAAGGAGGGGACAAATAAGCCCACCCTGAGTACTTACATGAAAACAATGAGATGAGGTATGGTAAGTATGGAGCCAAGGCCAGGGAAGTCTGTCCCGGGACCTGAGGTAATAATGAAGCCGCGTGCTGGCAGGACGCACCCACAAGGACTCCCAGAACGCAGGAAAACAGCTGCTGGTGTTCGTTATAGGACAGGGTGGTTGGCCAATAGTGACTACCAAAGGGAGTCTAGAAAGTATAAAATATCCTTGTATTATATCATACACCCACCAAGAGGTGACAATTAAACAAAAATAACTATCAAGTCAATGGGTAGATTAACCTTGTATTGGCTTACTTGTATCCCAAACAAGGAGGTGGGTAATGTGGTGAGTTGTGGCATCTATGGTTCATAACAACAGTGCTGCGTCTGGGGGTGCCCAGATATAGCCGCCTTACACACGTGCACGCTGACTCCTACCAGCATCACGCAGGCACGGCATAAGGTTCCGGCGGGGACGGTGAGGACCGCCCACGAAAGACTCGCCTGTTCCCCAGCTACGCTGGCTGAGATGGGTAAGCTCATGCTTCACGTCATGACGCCAAGGCGTGATGTCACACGTTATGCAGGATGTGTGGCGCCGATGAGAAGTGAGCACTTGCCCACCCCCGCACATCCCTCTGCCCAAAAGGGACGGGAGGAAGGGCGATGGGGAGGGGGCACACAGAGCACATCGCAGCTCCCTGGCTTCAGACATGGAGACGGCCCTGGACATACACAGACACAGCTTAATCCCAGAGTTAAACATGAAGCATATGTGCTGAATAGTCTCGTGGAAATAGAAGTGAGGATTTTTGGTAGTACAGGTACATTTAGGCAGGCCTAGCTGTTTGTTTTGATCTGTGTGGGCTGGGAGTGGCTCAGAGCAGACAGCATCACTCCACTGCCACCTCCCTCTTTCTTCTGGAGGATTCCAGAAGAAGAGGAGGGGAAGAGAGGTGGAGCTGTCTGTGGTGTCTCAGAGAGCTCTGACCAATCCCCAACTAGGATTGGCAGGGGGCAGGTCTCCTTGAAATACCCGGGGTCAGCCCACCTGCGGAGGAGTTGTTAGGTGGAAGAACTAAGGATGGATTCCTTGGCTGTCGGGGCCTTTGAGGGAGCTCCCCAGTCTAGGGGGAAGGGGTAACTTTGGGCCTGTGACTCAGGTGCAGGATGGAGCCCTTCAAGAAAGCATGTAGGATCTGGACAGGAGGCACAGGAGGACTCAGAGAGGACAGCAGAAGCTAGTACTGCCGGGCAAGTTTTCAGGAGGGAACCACCGGTTTCAGCCAGGAGGGCTGGTGAGTGACATGGGCAGTCAGGAGGACTTGAGAGGCATGCCAGAGAGGACTGAGAGGAAACAGTCAGAGCTGGGTGTGGAGCCAGTAGTGAGGATTGAAATGTCATGGACTTTGAAGTCGGGCAGCTGCAGCCAGGTGGGCTGACAGGGCCTGAAGAGTACTGACTGGGAGCAGTAGTCCACCATAAGGACAGCAAACACTAACAAGACTTTCCTAATTTTCTGCTACACTATAGGGGCCAGCGGTCCCTGCCTGCAAAGGGCAAATTCCTAAGGCCGGGCTGAGCCATTGTCAGGCCTAACCGAGTGCTAGCTGCTCCTAGAGAGAGAGAGAGAGAGAGAGAGAGAGAGAGAGAGAGCAATAGTCTGCAAGCAAAAGTTGTGCAGGAGGAGTCTGAAGGCGTGTACAAAGAGTGTATATAGTCGTCCCTAGCAATTTTGCTGTTATTCTACTGGGCATCCCATATTTCCCATACTCCATCCAAGTTAAACTCCCTCAATAAAAGCGTGACATGTAGGGTATCTATTTACTCGGCGTAACATCATCTTTCACAATATACAAAAAAATGGGCTAACTTTACTGTTTTTTTTGTTTGTTTTTTTAATGCATGAAATTTTTCCCCCAAAAAAAAGCGTTTGAAAAATTGCTGCGCAAATACCGTGCAAGATAAAAAGTTGCAACGACCGCCATTTTATTCTCTAGGGTCTCTGCTAAAAAATAAATAAAAAAACATATATAATGTTTGGGGGTTCTGTGTAATTTTCTAGAAAGAAAAAAAAAAAAGATGATTTTTACATGTAGGAGAGAAGTGTCAGAATTGGCCTGGGTGGCGAAGGGGTTAAAGTGACGGATCCATTTATGCTTCCTGCAATGTACCCTCCGAATACCCATCGAAAATAATCAATCATTTCATTGTATTTATTCCTACTCTTATTTTTCAGATTTCATTATTATTATTTTTTTTTATCCCCGATGTTTTACTAAATCGTTGGAAATAAAGTTATTTTAAATGGAGTGATATGAAGCAGAGAACAGACTGCATGCTACATGAATTGTCAGGAGAACGCTGTGTAAGACTTTTGTAGTCTTGTCACTTTGATGAATGTCTTGATAGCATCAGGTTTCAAAAGCAAAGCAGCTCTGCGACGTTCTTTTTTTTTTTTTCTTTTTTTTTTTTCAGCTCCATCGCTTAAATGCCATCTGCAACAATATTTGTCAGCATCAGAGGACTGCGTTTCTCTGAAGAGCCGTTGCGATGGCTGGGATGTGATTCAACCTTGGAGAACACAGATGAGTTACATTAATAAAAAAGAGAATTAAACGGGGGAAATTTGCAAAAATGTCAGCGGCTGCGCGGAAGAAATTGTCGGCGGCCAAAACAGAACAGAGGGGATGAAAGATGAAACGTTGTTTTCTTCCGGTTGGCTCACCTAAAGGTTCAGCATCCCTGAGGGGCGAATACCATGCCATGTTTTATTGGAGGGACGATGTACGGGGGGCAGATGGAGAGCGGGCCCTACCGTGAAAAGGAAGATGAAATTCTTAAAAAAATAAATATATATATATATGGGAGACCTGTGGGGTGCAGGGTACGCCTGTACTATACAATGGGAGATCCAGTGGGGTGCAGGGTTGGTCTGCACCATATTGTACTGTACAATGGGAGACCAGTGGGGTGCCGGGTATGCCTGTACTGTACAATGGGAGACCAGTGGGGTGCCGGGTATGCCTGTACTGTACAATGGGAGACCAGTGGGGTGCCGGGTATGCCTGTACCGTACAATGGGAGACCAGTGGGGTGCAGGGTACGCCTGTACTGTACAATGGGAGATCCAGTGGGGTGCAGGGTACGCCTGTACTGTACAATGGGAGACCAGTGGGGTGCAGGGTATGCCTGTACTGTACAATGGGAGATCCAGTGGGGTGCAGGGTTGGTCTGCACCATATTGTACTGTACAATGGGAGACCAGTGGGGTGCAGAGTACGCCTGTACTGTACAATGGGAGATCCAGTGGGGTGCAGGGTACGCCTGTACTGTACAATGGGAGATCCAGTGGGGTGCCGGGTATGCCTGTACTGTACAATGGGAGACCAGTGGGGTGCCGGGTATGCCTGTACCGTACAATGGGAGACCAGTGGGGTGCAGGGTACGCCTGTACTGTACAATGGGAGATCCAGTGGGGTGCAGGGTACGCCTGTACTGTACAATGGGAGACCAGTGGGGTGCAGGGTATGCCTGTACTGTACAATGGGAGATCCAGTGGGGTGCAGGGTTGGTCTGCACCATATTGTACTGTACAATGGGAGACCAGTGGGGTGCAGAGTACGCCTGTACTGTACAATGGGAGATCCAGTGGGGTGCAGGGTACGCCTGTACTGTACAATGGGAGATCCAGTGGGGTGCAGGGTACGCCTGTACTGTACAATGGGAGATCAGTGGGGTGCAGAGTTGGTCTGCACCATATTGTACTGTACAATGGGAGACCAGTGGGGTGCAGGGTACGCCTGTACTGTACAATGGGAGACCAGTGGGGTGCCGGGTACGCCTGTACTGTACAATGGGAGACCAGTGGGGTGCAAGGAACGCCTGTACTGTACAATGGGAGATCCAGTGGGGTGCAGGGTACGCCTGTACTGTACAATGGGAGACCAGTGGGGTGCAGGGTACGCCTGTACTGTACAATGGGAGATCCAGTGGGGTGCAGGGTACGCCTGTACTGTACAATGGGAGATCAGTGGGGTGCAGGGTTGGTCTGCACCATATTGTACTGTACAATGGGAGACCAGTGGGGTGCAGCAGACAGGGGAGTAAGTCACACATGTGCAAGTCACAAGCAAGTCTCAAGTCTTAACCTTCAAGTCTCAAGCAAGTCCCAAGTTACTGTGGTGAAAAGCAAGCAAGTCAAGTCGAGTCCCTGCTAGGAGTCAAGCAAGTCAAGTCAAGTCATTTATTTTGGTCAAGTCACAAATCAAGTCAAAATACTGATCTACCCCATACTGTATAAAAATAATAGGAGGGATAACAATAAATAATATTGTTTATGTGCCCATGCCTCACTGTGCCTCACTGTGCCCTTGCCTTACTGTGCCTCACTGTGCCCATGCCTCACTGTGTCCATGCTTCACTGTGCCCATGCCTCACTGTGTCCATGCTTCACTGTGCCCGTGCCTCTCTGTGCCGTGTCTCACTGTGCCGTGTCTCACTGTGCCCGTGTCTCACTGTGCCCGTGTCTCACTGTGCCCATGCTTCACTGTGCCCGAAGCCTCACTGTGCCCAATGCCTCACTGTGCCCGTGTCTCACTGTGCCCATGTCTCACTGTGCCCATGTCTCACTGTGCCCAAGTCCTCACTGTGCCCGTGTCTCACTGTGCCCGTGTCTCACTGTGCCCAATGCCTCACTGTGTCCATGTCTCACTGTGCCCATGCTTCACTGTGCCCGTCAGCCATGTACCTGATCGGTGGCATCCCGGCGGCCATTCCAGTATTCAAAAGCCCCGCTTCCTCGTCTGTGATAGGCGGAACACTCAATTTCCCAGCATTCAGTGTTCCGCCTATCACGGACATCCGCTCATCCTCATAACACAGACGAGGATAAGAAGTTGTCGTGATAGGCTGAACACTGCCTGCTGTGAAATTGAGTGTTCCGCCTATCACAGACAAGGAGGCGCGGCTTTTGAACACTGCAATGGCCGCCGTCTGTCTGCACGACACACTGATCAGGTAGGCAGACGGCGGCTTGCGGTTAGTGGTGCCAAGTCATTGCAAGTCATATAGCCCAAGTCAAAGTCAAGTCGCAAGTCATTAGTGACAAGTCAAAGTCAAGTCGAGTCATTTATTGAATTCTGTCAAGCAAGTCGCAAGTCCCCAAACAGGTGACTCAAGTCTGACTTAAGTCAAGTCATGTGACTCAAGTCCCCCACCTCTGGGGTGCAGGGTACGCCTGTACTGTACAATGGGAGACCAGTGGGGTGCAGGGTACGCCTGTACTGTACAATGGGAGACCAGTGGGGTGCAGGGTACGCCTGTACTGTACAATGGGAGACCAGTGGGGTGCAGAGTACGCCTGTACTGTACAATGGGAGACCAGTGGGGTGCAGAGTACGCCTGTACTGTACAATGGGAGACCAGTGGGGTGCAGAGTACGCCTGTACTGTACAATGGGAGATCCAGTGGGGTGCAGAGTAAGCCTGTACTGTACAATGGGAGACCAGTGGGGTGCAGAGTAAGCCTGTACTGTACAATGGGACTAGATAAAAATAATAGTCTATTAACTCTTTCCCTGCCAGCGACATTTTTGTGGGGTTTTCTTTTTTTTTTTGCACACATATTTATGTAAAACCCAAAACATTATAATTTTTCTCAGAGGCGTAACTGGAACTTTCAGGGCACTGATGCAAGAAACCATGAAGGGCCCAAATGGCCCTTCCCACTGATCCTGGGGCCATTGGGGAACAACATGTAAGATATTACTCAAGAGGAGTAACCAATGGTCGGACTTTGAAGGCAACACAACAACAATAGAAATATCAAAAAAAAAAAAATTATTACAAAAAATAGAAAAATAGACACAATGTTTACAAATATGCAATACATTCAAATGGTTAAAAAATGCGTGAGTGCATTTTTTAACCATTTGAATGTATTGCATATTTGTATACATTTTTATACTGTCTCTTATGTAGTTATATCTCATTCCAGATAGTGAGATTTGGTCCCTGTCCTTGTACTCTCTTGTTGTCCGTCCTGACGAAGCCTCACGGCGAAACGCGTAGACGCACAAGGGACTCAACTCATACTTTTCTATATCTTGTATGGTTTTATATTCTTTGAACATTGTGTCTATTTTTCTATTTTTTGTAATAAATAATTTTTTTGATATTTCTATTGTTGTGTTGCCTTCAAAGTCCGACCATTGGTTACTCCTCTTGAGTAATCTTACATGTTGTTCCCTCATTAATACGGATGTGGCAGTGTGAGTGCTTCCTCCTTCTCTTCAACATTTACTATCCTGGGGCCATTGGCTCCCATCATGGGACCCTTTATTACAGTCCCGCAATGGGCCCCCTTTCTGCTGTTTTCGAGTCCCCCCTACACAGTGGCGGAACGCCAGGGACCCAGTCGTAAGTGCAACCTTTGCAACCCCAGGTAGTTCCGCCACTGGTGTCGGTAGTTTTTTTTTTTTGTTATTTATTTATTTATCTAACCATTTTTTTTTATTTAGTTACAATTTAATTTTTTTATTATTTAAAAACATTTTTTAGGACCCCCATTTGGGGGACTTTGGTGAAATATCGGGGGTCTAAACAGACCTCTTATGTTCCACCTTTGAGACAGAGAAAGGAGATTGAGGACACCTTAATCTCCATCTCTGCAGTTTTTTATTTTTGTTATTTATTTATTTATCTAACCATTTTATTTTATTTATTTAGTTACCGTATTTATCGGCGTATAACACGCGCCGGCGTATAACACGCACCCCAAGTTTAGGAGGGAATTTTAAGGAAAAAAACTTTTAGGAGGGAAATTCAAGGAAAAAAAACTTACATTTAAATGCAGCATGCAGCCTTGCCCAGTGTCCATCTGTCCATCTGCAGCCTTGCCCAGTGTCCATCTGTCCATCTGCAGCCTTGCCCAGTGTCCATCTGTCCATCTGCAGCCTTGCCCAGTGTCCATCTGTCCATCTGCAGCCTTGCCCAGTGTCCATCTGTCCATCTGCAGCCTTGCCCAGTGCCTTTGCAGCCTTGTCAGTCTCGGCGTTTTTTAAATTTGGTGCCGATTTCTGTGGAGAGGAGCGAGCGGGGCCGAGTGTACTTCGGCTAGACTCGGCTCCTCTCGCAGTCCCGCCCATCTCCACTGACTGCGCCGCTGACAGAGAAAGCCGAGTGTACTTCGGCTAGACTCGGCTCTGCTCACAGTCAGGGGCAGGACTGCGAGAGGAGCCGAGACTAGCCGAAGTACACTCGGCTTTCTCTATATCAGCGGCGCAGTCAGAGATGGGCGGGACTGCGAGAGGAGCCGAGTAAAGCCGAGTGTACTTCGGCTTCGGCTCCGCTCGCTCCTCTCGCTCGTTTCAGCAGGGGAATTCGACGGAGTATCGGCGTATAACACGCACCCACGATTTTTTCCTGATTTTAAGGGGAAAAAAGTGCGTGTTATACGCCGATAAATACGGTAGTTTATTTTTTTGTATTATTTAAAAACAAATTTTTTGCCTGTTCGCATGTTTTGCTGCGAACCAAACCGGGGGGGGGGGGGGGCGTTCGGCTCATCCCTACCAGCAGGTACCGTAGCACCTTTCTTACAAGGGAGGGAGCAAACAGCAACCTCTCCCCACCGACCCGACCAGACAGACGTGTTATGTAACAACGTCTGAAATTGAAGCGCCACACCATTGCTAAGAGGTCCAGATACAACTTTATTTATAAAGTCAGGTGTAATCACATTATGGTTACTGGAATTATAATCTCATTACGTGTTTGTAGCTTTTCCCACATGTTTATTGCAGGTCGCAGGAAATATTCCTCTCCGGATAAAAATGGCGGCTCTTTGATGCATGTTGTCAGAGGCAGGGCCTCAGTAAGTACAGTAGGTGCCGCCGATATTGTGTCAATTTTGCCGTTGTTAGCGGTGAGATTGACACCTGCGAGCCCCGTCGCGGGAACCAGCGTTGAGCTCTGTCACTCCTCTCCCGCTCGCCGCCCCCAATGAATTCCTATGGATGCGCGGCATCTCGTGGGGGGGCGGCGAGCGCGAGAAGCCCGTTACACAGCTTCAATCATGGGCCCTCTGGAGCAGAGAACTGGGGGGGGTACTGCCACCGCGAATTGGGAAGCGGGGGGGGCTGGGTGCCCCGCAAGTTGAGAAGCGGGGGGTGCCGCCGCTAATTGAGAAGCGGGGGGGTCGCGAATTGAGAAGCAGGGGGATGTGCTGCCACCGCGAATTGAGGTCGGGAGGGGGGCTTTGGGTGCCGACAAACAACAGAAAAGGGAAAAAAAAGGGGGGGTTGCCATCTGGGGCCCTGGGGACCTCCAGGCCACTGGGGACCTCTGGGCCCCTTACAAAAAATAGAAAAAGAAAAAAAAAAGAAAAGAAAAAAAAAGAAACAAATTATAAAAAAAAAGGAGGGTTTCCATCCGGGGCCCTGGCGACCTCCGGGCCCCTTACAAAAAAAAGAAAAAAAAAAAAGGGGGGCTGCCATCCGGGCCCCTGGGGACCTCTGGGCCCCTTACAAAAAATAGAAAAAAAAATTATAAAAAAAAGGGGGGTTGGCATCCCGGGCCCTGGGGACCTCTGGGCCCCTTACAAAAAAAAGAAAGAAGTAAAAAAGAAAAGAAAAAGGGGGGTTGCCATCCGGGCCTCTTACAAGAAAAAAAAGGAAGAAATAAAAAAATAAAAAGGGGGGTTGCCATCCGGGCCCCTGGGGACCTCTGGGCCCCTTATAAAAAATAGAAAAAAAAAGAAAAGAAAAAAAAAATTATAAAAAAAGAAATTATAAAAAAAAAGAAGGGTTTCCATCCGGGGCCCTGGCGACCTCCGGGCCCCTTACAAAAAAGAAAGAAAATAAAAAAAGGGGGGCTGCCATCCGGGCCCCTGGGGACCTCTGGGCCCCTTGCAAAAAAAAGAAAGAAAGAAACAAAAAAAAGGTGGTTGCCATCCAGGCCCCTGGGGACCTCCCAGCCACTGGGGACCTCTGGGCTCCTTACAAAAAATAGAAAAAATAAAAAAAATGTATAAAAAAAGGGGGGTTGCCATCCGGGCCCTGGGGACCTCTAGGCCCCTTACAAAAAAAAAGAAAGAAGTAAAAAAAAAAAAAAAAAAGGCGGTTGCCATCCGGGCCCTGGGGACCTCTGGGCCCCTTACAAAAAAAAAGAAAGAAGTAAAAAGAAAAGAAAAAGGGGGTTGCCATCCAGGCCCCTGGGGACCCCCGGGCCCCTTACAAGAAAAAAAGGAAGAAATAAAAAAAAGAAAAAGGGGGGTTGCCATCCGGGCCCCTTACAAAAAAAAAGAAAGACATAAAAAAAAGGCCCCTGGGGACCTCCGGGCCCCTTACAGTTGTACTGCCTGTACCCCCCTGATGGCGGCCTTGGTCGGAGGGTTTTGGTCATTCGGTCCTCAGGAGATCCCGGTGAGCAGAGCTCAGTGTCACCGCTCTGTGCGATCTCATAGGACGGCGATTGTAATTACAGAAACAGCGGCACACGTAATCCCCCCCCCCCCCCCGAACCCGTCAATAAAAGTCACTCTGAATATTGATCAGTTTTAGCACCGATGAGATTTTATAGCTTCTGGCTGTTCCGGGAACACGTATCCTGCTTAGTTGGGGCAAATTGTGTCAGATTGAATTAGAAGTTCTTATCAGTGAACTCTGAAGAGGCTTCTCGTGAAATATTTGGCACCATATATAAAAGTGCCTGAAAAACGAATTGTCTGCGTTGCCCGTGGCTAGCAGCTATTTATTTATTACTGGTACTTACAGTGCTGTGAAAAAGTATTTGCCCCCATTCCTGATTTTTTTTTTTTTTTTTTTTTTGCATATTTGTCACACTTACAGTGCCTTGAAAAAGTATTCATACCCCTTGAAATTCCCCACATTTTGTCACGTTACAACCAAAAACGTAAATGTATTTTATTGGGATTTTATGTGATAGACCAACACAGAGTGACACATAATTGTGAAGTGGAAGGAAAATGATACAAAGAAATATGTGAAAAGTGTGGGGGGGGGGCTTTTGTATTCAGCCCCCCTTTTACTCTGATACCCCTAACTAAAATCTAGTGGAACCAATTGCCCTCAGAAGTCACCTAATTAATAAAGGGAGTCCACCTGTGTGTCATGTAATCTCAGTATAAATACAGCTGTTCTGTGAAGCCCTCAGAGGTTTGTTAGAGAACCTTAGTGAACAAACAGCATCATGAAGGCCAAGGAACACACCAGACAGGTCAGGGATAAAGTTGTGGAGAAGTATAAAGCAGGATTAGGTTATAAAAAAATCTCCGAAGCTTTGAACATCTCACGGAGCTCTGTTCAATCCATCATCGGAAAATGGAAAAAGTATGGCACAACTGCAAACTTACCAAGACATGGCTGTCCACCTAAACTGACCGGGCCGGGCAAGGAGATTTTTCCTTCCACTTCACAATTATGTGTCACTTTGTGTTGGTCTATCACATAAAATCCCAATAAAACACATTTACATTTTTGGTTGTAACATGACAAGATGTGAGAAATTTCAAGGGGTATGAATACTTTTTCAAGGCACTGTACATCCCACTCTAAGGTTGGGTTCACACTGAGGAAATGAGCGGATCCACAGCGGGGATCACGTGCGTCTCCATTCGCCGTTTCATGTCCAATTTCAGCCTAAAATTTGGGCTGGATTAGGACCTGAAACGGACCAGAAGACACACAGGACTCGCACCGGAGCGGCTCCAGAGATGTGAGAACCGGCTCCATAGAGAACTCCATAGAGAGCCGGTCACAATCTCCTTCCAATACGGGGAAACCCGCATCCAATTCACACTGGTGTGAACCTAGCCAAATGTGTGGGTGCAAGTGGCAGGACATGGGGGAGGGGGACTCTGCTCCATTATATCTGTGTATACACATAGCAAGTCATACTGGGGTGGACTTACTAAAACTGGAGAGTGCAAAATCTGGTGCAGATCTGCAAAGAAACCAATCCGCTTCCAGGTTTTATTGTCAAAGCTTATTAGAACAAGGTGAAGTTAGACACTGATTGGCTCCCATGCACAGCTGCACCAGATTTTCCACTCTCCAGTTTAAGTAAATCAACCCCCCCCCCCCCCCCCCCATTGTACTGTCACTCTGGATCTGGGTGTACATACAGCAGTACATGCCGCAGCATGAAACGTGTCAGCAGGGCCGCCATCAGGGGGGTACAGGCAGTACACCTGTAAGGGGCCCGGAGGTCCCCAGGGGCCCGGATGGCAACCCCCCTTTTTTTTTAAGTAAAATTATTATTATTATTTATTTATTTATTTTTTGTAAGAGGCCCAGAGGTCCCCAGGGGCCCGGGGATCCCCAGGGCCCCAGATGGCAACCCCGCTTTTTTTTTTATATATTTTTTATTTTTTATTTAATTTTTTATTTTTTGTAAGGGGCCCGGATGGCAAACCCCCCCCCCTCTTTTTGTATAACATTTTTATATATTTTTTTATTTTTATTTTTTTGTAAGGGGCCCAGAGGTCTCCAGGGGCCCGGAGGTCCCCAGGGCCCCGGATGGCAACCCCCTTTTTTTTTTATAAAATTATTATTATTTTTTTTATTTATTTCTTTTTTTTTGTAAGGGGCCCAGAGGCCCCTGGAGGTCCCCAGGGCCCCGGATGGCAACCCCCCTTTTTTTTTTTTATAAAATTATTATTATTTTTTTTATTTATTTCTTTTTTTGTAAGGGGCCCAGAGGTCCCCAGGGGCCCGAAGGTCCCCAGGGCCCCAGATAGCAACCCCCATTTTTTTTTTTATAAATTTATTTTTTATTTTTTGTAAGGGGTCCGGAGGTCCCCAGTGCCCGGGATGGCAACCCCCCCCCCTTTTTATTTTTGTATAACATTTTTAAATATTTTTTTCTTTTTCTTTTTCTTTTTCTTTTTTATTTTTTTGTAAGGGGCCCAGAGGTCTCCAGGGGCCCGGAGGTCCCCAGGGCCCCGGATGGCAACCCCCTTTTTTTTTTATAAAATTATTATTATTTTTTTTATTTATTTCTTTTTTTTTGTAAGGGGCCCAGAGGCCCCTGGAGGTCCCCAGGGCCCCGGATGGCAACCCCCCTTTTTTTTTTTTATAAAATTATTATTATTTTTTTTATTTATTTCTTTTTTTGTAAGGGGCCCAGAGGTCCCCAGGGGCCCGAAGGTCCCCAGGGCCCCAGATAGCAACCCCCATTTTTTTTTTTATAAATTTATTTTTTATTTTTTGTAAGGGGTCCGGAGGTCCCCAGTGCCCGGGATGGCAACCCCCCCCCCTTTTTATTTTTGTATAACATTTTTAAATATTTTTTTCTTTTTCTTTTTCTTTTTTATTTTTTTTGTAAGGGGCCCAGAGGTCCCCAGAGGCCCAAAGTTCCCCAGATGGCAACCCCCCTTTTTATTTTTTTTATAACATTTTTATATATTTTTTTATTTCTATTTTTTTTATTTATTTTTTTTGCAAGGGGCCCAAAGGTCCCCGGATGGCAACCCCCCTTTTTTTATATATATATATATATATATATTTTGTAAGGGGCCCAGAGGTCCCTAGAGGCCCGGAGGTCCTCTGCGTTTTTTTTTGTTTGTCAGCACCCAAAGCCCGGCGGCAGCACCCTTATCAAATCGCGGCGGCAGCACCCTTTCCCCGGTTCTCCTCTGCTCCAGGGGGCCCATGCCTGAAGCTGTGTAAGGGGCCCCAAAATTCCTGATGGTGGCCCTGCCCTGCGTGTGACAACTTCCTGTGCTGGTTGAATGTTTTTTTTATTCAGAAGGAAAATACTGCATTTGGCCACTAGATGGTGCTAAATATTAAAATAATTCCCTATGATACATACTGTGGCACCATCTAGTGGCCAAAATGCAGTATTTTCCAGTTTTAAATCAATGAAAACATTCGACCGGAACAAGAAATAGACTGATAACATTTGATTGTTTTGTTTTTTTTTCAGAAGAAATTTTCATGCAGTTTCAGTGGGTGAATTGCTATGCCAATTCTTTATACATACTCCGGACTGCCCGCCGTCGTTATATGTCGGTACTTTGACGTAGAATACCGCTGTTATGGCAGGAGATAGCTGCTATAACCCCGGGAATTTTCTGAAACGGAGGGCGGTCCCCTTTAGGATAAAAGTGGTCTCCGGGGCGGATTCGCTGCTAGATCACTTTTATCAGCAGCGGGAGAAGTGCCCCCTCCCGCCGCATTCCAGACGTCTCCACTGCTTCCCGGAGCCGTCGGTAGCGGCGGAGACGATCGCGTCCTTTTCCCTCAGAGGCTGGAAGTCGAGTGAGGGAATGATGACCCTCCACTCGACTCAACGACAGAAGCGGCGCCAAACGTTACTTCCGCCCAACGGAAGTCCAAATATGAGATTTTTGACCCCCAGATCTCACATTAAAGAGGACCTGTCATGCTTTTTTTCTATTACAAAGGATGTTTACATTCCTTGTAATAGGAATAAAAGTGATCCAAATGTAATTAAAAAGTAAAATTAATAACAATAAAAAAAAAAAAAAAAATTAAAGCGCGCCGTCCCGCCGTGCTCGCCCTCAGAAGCGAATGCGTACGTAAATCGCGCCCGCATATGTAAACGGTGATTCAGACCACACATGTGAGGTATCACCGCGATCGTTAGAGCGAAAGCAATAATTCTGGCAAACGATCTCCTCTGTCATTTAAAACTGGTAACCTGTAGAAATGATTAAACGTCGCCTATGGGGATTTTTAAGGGTCAAAGTTTGTCGCCATTCCACGAGCGGGCGCAATTTTGAAGCGTGACATGTTGGGTATCAATTTACTCGGCGTAGCATTATCTTTTCACAATATAAAAAAAAAAAATTGTGCTAACTTTACTGTTGCCTTATTTTTAATTCAAAAAAGTGTATTTTTGCCCAAAAAAATTCTCTAGGGTGTCTGAAAATATAATGTTTGGGGGTTCTAAGTAATTTTCTAGCAAAAAAAAAAAAAAACTGATTTTAACTTGTAAACAACAAGTTTAAAAAATAGACCCGGTCCTTAAGTGGTTAAGCTCCATTCACACCCAGGCAATTTAAATCGTGAGTGGAATCGCCACGATTCTGTCCGCGATTCCAGAATGGCAGCAAAACGCAGGATGTGTTTGCGATGGCACTTTTTGTTAATGGCACCCCAATCGCGGTGCGATTTTTGCCAATGCGATTATTTGCGGCAAAATCACAACGCGCAAAGCTTGTCGCTCAAAAAGGAGCCAGGCGCAATTTAATGGCAACAACTGTGGAAAAAATCACATAGTGATTGGGGTGTCATTAACAAGTAAGGGCATCGCAAACACGTCTGGCATTTTGCCGCAATTCTGGAATCGTGGGAAGAATCGCGCCGATTGCGCGCACGATTCAAATTGCCTACGTGTGAATGGAGCTTCGGTGTTAGATTTTAGCAGGGTTGCCAACCGTCAGTAAATTTACGGACAGTTTGTCAAAATCAGTGATTACTTACATCTGTCTGTAAATAGGGGCTGATAATTTGTCACGCTGTGTAGACTTTTTAACCACTTAGCCCCGGACCATTTTGCAGCTAAAGGACCGGGCCACTTTTTGCGATTCGGCACTGCTTCGCTTTAACTGACAATTGCGCGGTCCTCCCAAGAATGATCTCACCTCTACTTTAAATAGATGTAAGTCCTCGTTTTCCCCAGGAATGTGAATGTCCACACTAGCTGAAAGTCCAACTCAACATTTATTTCACACAGGATAATAAACAGCCTCTTTGAGAGCAGACAGGTTGGAGCGAAGACACAGGACAGCTTGGTGTGGAGGAGGTCCAGGCACAAACGTAGCTTAACTCTTTAGACTGTTTAGGTTTCTCAAACAGCTTTGGCGCACGATCTCTGCCACAGACCGTGAGGTTGGTCTCTGCCACAGACCCGGTGAATAAAGTCACTGCCACTGACCTGGTGAATAGGGCCTTGCCCTATGAAGTCACTGCCACTGACCTGGTGAATAGGGCCTTGCCCTATGAAGTCCCTGCCACTGACCTGGTGAATAGGGCCTTGCCCTATGAAGTCACTGCCACTGACCTGGTGAATAGGGCCTTGCCCTATGAAGTCCCTGCCACTGACCTGGTGAATAGGGCCTTGCCCTATGAAGTCCCTGCCACTGACCTGGTGAATAGGGCCTTGCCCTATGTAGTCACTGCCACTGACCTGGTGAATAGAGCCTTGCCCTATGTAGTCACTGCCACTGACCTGGTGAATAGGGCCTTGCCCTATGAAGTCACTGCCACTGACCTGGTGAATAGGGCCTTGCCCTATGAAGTCACTGCCACTGACCTGGTGAATAGGGCCTTGCCCTATGAAGTCACTGCCACTGACCTGGTGAATAGGGCCTTGCCCTATGAAGTCACTGCCACTGACCTGGTGAATAGGGCCTTGCCCTATGAAGTCACTGCCACTGACCTGGTGAATAGGGCCTTGCCCTATGAAGTCACTGCCACTGACCTGGTGAATAGGGCCTTGCCCTATGAAGTCACTGCCACTGACCTGATGAACTTCCTTCTTAAAGTATTTGGCCCATGTCAAGGAGAAAACCATCCCTCCAGAGAGTTACCAGAGGCCCCCACCATCACCACGACTCTGCGCTTGGTCTTCGGAAAGGGTTACCTCCCTGGCCTCCTCATCTCAGATACAGGTCCCCTCGCAAGGCGGCACCCTGGGAGTCCTCGATCCCTAGCGGACCCCAGCCGAAGGTTACTGGGCCCCGGGCCTTCAAAATAGTACCTCACCCCAGACTGAAGGTGTCTGGGATGGAACAGGAACTCCACCTCCGGGTCTAAGGCACCCAGAGACGACCCTCCTCACGCCCAGGCCGAAGGTGCCTGGGCGTGGACGAACCCCAATGGAAGATGTCCGTCCCCTTTTATATCCTCTCCCGACAGGCACAGCAGGTTCCCCGCCCCGCCGTACTACTGCCGAGAGGGGAGACAAAAAGGCGCAGCCCTGGATTGGTGGTTCAACCCTGGCCCATGGCGACAGCGCCACCCGTAGGCCACAGGGACCTGTGCACCAATACTATCTCCCATTAACAAAAATGGTCCATCAACCCTAACAATCAATGTGTCTGAGCCTAATTACCACTCAGACACTCCCCTTAAATTGAACACCCCGCTACACATACACAAATGTTTTGCCTTTTATTTCTATTTTAAACTGAATGGGCTGCTTTACAAGGTGATTACCAGATGAAAATACAAGAAAGAAAGACTAAAAAAATAAACGAATGCGTCCATCACACCTATTGCCGCGTACACACAACCGTTTTTAATGTCATTTTAAAAAACAACGCTTTTCTCGACATGATTTTTCTTGTTTCCTCTCAGGCCTGTCTTGCGTACACATGTTCATTAAGAAAAACGCTTGAGTAAAGCGCGGTGACGTACAACACGTACGACGGCACTATAAAGGGGAAGTTCCATTCGGATGGCGCCACCCTTCATGTTAGTAAAGTTTGTTGCGCGACGATTCGCGCTTTTCAGTCTTCGTGCTTTTCAGTCCGCTACAGCGTGACGAATGTGCTATCTCCATTACGAACGCTAGTTTTACCAGAACGAGCGCTCCCGTCTCATACTTGATTCTGAGCATGCGTGTTTTTTTTCCCCTCGTAAAAGCATACACACTACCATTTTTCACGACGTTAAAAAAAAACGACGTGAAAAAATAGAGCAGGTTCTCATTTTTTTAGGCCGTTTTTCACGTCGTTAAAAATGCTCTGGAGCCTACACACGATCGTTTTTAATGACCAATTTAAAAAATGGCATTTTTAACGACGTGTGTACGCGGCATAAGAATAGGGAAGCTGCAATATAATAAATGTTTGCTTTGGTTTTATTACCGCTTTGAGTTTAGGTTTAGGGGTGGGCTAAAGGGAGGGTTTATCCGCTTGGATATGCGGATAGGCGACAGGGAGAGGAGGAGAGAGGGGTGAAGCGAAACACGCTGGGGCGTGGCCTGGTTGGAATTCAGGCTGAGGTTGCCACCAATACACTTATTTTAGGGACAGCATGGATGTGCGGCTATAGGGAGACCTTTCTTTGCCTCAAGTATATCTTTATATACTTGTAGCGGTGTGTTCCCCTTTAATGCAGAGAGACTACATTACCCAGAACCCCATTCGGCAATGTTCCCCCGCAGAGACTCATGGGAGGGGTTATAAAAGGAGGAGGCGAGGCTGGGCTCGGCCTCTTTGGGACACGAGACTACAGAGACTGATCCTCCTGTGCGGATGTGTCGGAGTGCAGGGCCTGAAGCCTGAGGCCTTGCGCAGCACCAAAGAGCCTTCCACCCCTCTGCGAGCCTGGGTGGCATCTGACTTCGCTCGACTACAGCCTTGTTGGATCGGGGACCCGATCGCTGAAGAGACGGAGTGTGTGTGTGAGGACACAACAGGTGGAAGTTCCCGGACTGGGATCGTAGTCCGGGCGGGTGAGAGGGCATATGCCCAACCGATATACTGTTACTGCATATAGGCCTATAGACTGCCGTGGCCTATGAGTTGTTCTTAGTGCTCTCATTAAAGAACCTTGTTAGAGCTGAACCTACCGTTCGTATAGCCAAGTTTCTACTCCATCTTTACCTACCCTATTGGATTACAAAGTTTGTACTCTGTTAATGTGCACCACCGTTAAAGATCTGCCGGTGAAGAAAAAGGACTAAGTTGTAGATATCAGAACCAGGCCTGGTGGGGTTTCTAAGGTGTTTTGGTTACTGCGCCACAGGGCACTTAGCTAACGGTCGCCCGCGTGGCGCACTTGTTATGTGTTAACCCTATAGTGTGTTAGTGTGGCTAGGCTTTACATTTAAATAATTATTCTGTAAACTGTTATTGATGTTATCTTCTTTTCCTTTACCAAGAGCTTAAGTAAAATCTTACATTTATTTAAATTCAGTATTGTTTCAGTGCTCAGTTATTCATACAGTAATAGACATACAATTTACTGTCAGTACTAGCTGTGCCAGTAGGGGGTAGAGCATATTGCCGGGGGTTGGCGGAGCTGTCTTCAGTGCCCAAACTAAATCAGCGGCCTTCTTAGTTGGAGGTATCGCTACACGTGGGGGTTCTCGTCCGGGATCCTGATGCAGCAAGTGAACGCCAGAGGTGCCGGCATGGACCCTATGGATCCACGAGCGGATGCAAAGCCTCTAACGCAGAGCCAAACCAGTCGATAGTCATCAGCCTCCCTGGGGAGGAATGGTCGACTGAAACGGTAGAGGAGTTGATGAAGTCAGTGTCCCCAAATCACACACCGTGGGTGACGGAGATGAAGTCAGACCCAGACATCTCATATCAGTATGCATTAGTGGAGTACTGGAACGGGATGCCTGAGGCCTGTAAGCGCAAGTGTGTGCGGACGCCAGACAACAGAACCTATAGGTTGGCGCACGCAGTAACTGAAAGAAAGGAACCATCACCAACGGGATCACCGCAAGCTGCGGCCCGTACCCCACCAGAAGAAAGGGGCAGGGCGACGCCCCCGGTGGCGCCTGCACCTGCCACTGTTATATCACCAGAACTGATAGGTGCGATAGGGGATCTGCTAACCAAGTGTCAGAAGGCAAACACGGTGCATGTAGAGACTAGCTACCGGAGACTAAAGACATTCTCAGGGAAGCTCCCTGTCCCCGCAGGGGAAGAAGATTTTGACACTTGGGTGGAGCAGGCATTGCAGGCAGTAGAGGCATGGGAGGTGCCTGAAGCACAGAAGAGGCAACGAGTGATGGAAAGCCTTAAAGGCGCAGCAGCAGAAGCAGTGAAAAGTTTTCGGTTTGGGAACGCAGATTGCACGGCTCAAGACTGTCTAGCCATGCTGCAAGAAGAGTTTGGTCAATTGGAAAAGGTGACTGAGATGGTCTACCAATTCGAACACACTTTCCAACAACCGGAGGAGAAACTTTCCGAGTATGTTAGAAGACTGAACAGGTTGTTGTGCAAGATTGTGTTGAAGAAGGGGATGAGGCCCCAAGACACAGATGCGGCAAGAATGAAGCCAGTCTTAAAGGGAGCGCTGCGCTCGGATCCAGTCTGGTTGCACCTGAAAACCTCAGGAGGAGGAACATTGCTGACTTATGCTGACTTGATAAAAATCATCAGAGATGAGGAGGCACTGCAACAGGACCAGCAGTTGATTAGGACAAGTGTTGTACCCGCACAGGTGCTAGTCAATCCAGTAATGACCCCTGAAAGAGATTCGGAGATAGACACCCTGAAAGCTCAAATGTCCAAGGTGTTAGAGATGTTGACCTCTCTGATAGAAAAAGACACAGAGGGTCCCAAGAGAGAAGTACCAAGGAAGGAATTATTCCCAGTTGCCTCAGCACCCGCATCTTTACAAGAATGGGGAGATATAGTCTGCTTTAACTGTGGAGGAATTGGACATATTGCGGCTACATGCTCCAGTCCCAAGAAGAAGAAAATAGACAACCGCAAGCCGGCGGGAAACTCCAGAGGGCCCCGGTGAAGGAGTCAACCGGGTGCCCATTACCTTCAGTGAGCTCCAAACTGAAAGCAAAGCAGAAAATAACAGGAGATAAAACACCTCGGGGGAAAAACAACATTCCTCAACAGAGATACACCCCAGAGAAAGGGGGCAAGACCCCTCAGAAGAGGCACAGCACTCCCCAGAGGGGGTGCACACCTAAGAAAAATAATAGTATCCCTCAGCGGGTCCCTACACCCAGCAAGAGGAGGGAATTCAATGCATACCAGACTCAAGAAAGACTGAAGTCCAAAAGGGATTGGACGAGAAAAGGTTCAAAGGGAAAAAGTCTGAAAAAGGCGACCCCTGCCGGGCCATATCCGGAGAAGCTGGTAGGCCCATCTCCTATAGTATCCATTCAAGTGGAGGGAGTTTACGCCAGAGCAATCTTGGATACTGGGGCGCAAGTGACCCTGTTATACAGAGACTTTTACGATAAGCACTTGAGTCACCTACCCATCCGCAAGATAGAGGGATTAGAGATATGTGGGATTGGAACCCAGAACTTCCCCTACGATGGCTATCTGCCTGTCAGGATGATCCTTTGACCCATCTGTGGCTGGAAAAACCGAAATGTTTGACACTCTGGCAGTTGTGTGCCCTCGGCCACCAGGAGCCAACAAGAGCTCCCTGATAATAGGGACGAACACGGACCTGGTCCGAAGACTTCTGACCCCTCTAGTGAAAGAGAAAGGGGCAGCGGTCACCAAGATCCACCCCATGCTGAAGACAGCTTACCAAAGGCTGGTCTTAGAGCAGAAGACCCCAGGAGAGGGGATAGGGAAGGTGTGGAGACTTGGAAGAGGAGGGATAGTGCTGCAGCCCGGTGAAGTAACCTGTCTCAGAGCCACTGTGAAGCTTACTTGGGAGCAGCCTGGACCCTTTGTCATGTTGGAATCTGATCCAAGAGAAGGGTCCCACGGTCTGGAAGTGATACCAGAAGTGATTCCGCTGAAGGCCCTAAAGAAGGCCCATTGTAGAGTCCCAGTGAGTGTTAGGAACAATACGGATGGCCCCATGGAAGTACCAGCCAGGATGCTGCTAGGCCAGGTGAGCCCTGCTGCCCCTGTCAACCTGTCAGAGGTGGGCGAAGGAGGAGATGCTTGGGAGAAGATATCCATGGAAAACCCGAATCTGCCCAGGGCTTGGAAAGAGAGAGCCAAGGCCCAGCTGAACAGATGGGAGAGGATCTTCTCTAAAGATGAGTTCGATGTGGGGTGTGCAAGGAGTGCCACCCATCGGATCCGCCTCCAGGAAGATAAGCCCTTCAGAGAGAGGGTCAGGCGGGTCCCACTAGCAGATCTGGAGGATCTAAGGGAACAGCTCTCAGAACTCAAGAGGACTGGAGTGATACAGGAATCTAGAAGCCCCTATGCATCCCCGATAGTGGTGGTCAGGAAGAAGAATGGGTCATTGAGGCTCTGTATCGACTACAGGACTCTCAACAGGAGAACCATACCCGACCAGTATACTACTCCAAGGATAGAGGATGCCCTACAGAGTTTGTCTGGAGCCAAGTGGTTCAGTGTTATGGATCTCAAGAGCGGGTACTATCAGATCCCCATGCACCCAGAAGACAAGGAGAAGACAGCTTTCATAACCCCAGTAGGGTTCTTTGAATTAGACCGGATGCCCCAAGGTCTGTCTGGAGCCCCAGCTACTTTCCAGCGTCTTATGGAGAAGACCAGGGATGAGCCGAACACCCCCCTGTTCGGGTCGCACCAGAACCTGCGAACAGACAAAATGTTCGTGTAAACTTTAGAACCCTATTAAATACAATGGACTCGAACGTTCGAAATCTAAAGTGTTAATTATAAAGGCTAATATGCAAGTTATTGTCCTAAAAAGTGTTTGGGGACCCGGGTCCTGCCCCAGGGGACATGTATCAATGCAAAAAGAAGTTTTAAAAACGGCCGTTTTTTTGGGAGCAGTGATTTTAATAATGCTTAAAATGAAAAAATAAAAGTGAAATATTCCTTTAAATTTCGTACCTGGGGGGTGTGTATGATATGCATGTGAAGTGGCGCATGTTTCCCGTGCTTAGAACTAGACTTGTGCACAACGGAAAAATTCGTTCCGTTTCGGTTCGTTTCTTTCCGGTCCTGTTGATTCGTAATCATTCATAATTTTGCTAGACGGGATTTTTCGTGTTCGGACTCATTCGTATTTTTGCAAGCGACATTTTTCGTTGAATTTTTTGTTGCTTTATAATTCGTACTTTCGGTAGAGTACGTTGTTTTTCGTTGATTCTGGACACAACTCCTACTTTCGTAACTTTTTTTGGGTTCGTTGATTCGTAATTTTCCGTGTCTCTCTCACAACGACGCTGCCTATTATGCCTAATGTGCTTTGAATGGATTTGTACTTTTCTAAATACATTGCGGTTATTTGTAACGATTCGAAATCTCGTATTTTACTTTCGTTTTTTACATGCGGCTATAGCCTCCGCCCCTGTACACCATTTTGAGAGGGTTCAGCACGGTGAGGGAGAAGCAGAGAGCAGAGCAGAGTGAGTGTTATTGTGCTTCGAATGGATTCGAAATCTCGTATTTTACTTTCGTTTTTTACATGCGGCTATAACCTCCGCCCCCTGTACACCATTTTGAGAGGGAGTTCAGCACGGTGTGGGAGAAGCAGAGAGCAGAGCAGAGTGAGTGTTATTGTGCTTCGTATGGATTCGTACATTCGTAACTTTTTCATAACGAATTATGCCGAAGACATTCGGGCATTCGCTATTTGCGGTATAATTTATTTCGGATTCGGTCTTATTCGTAATTGCTTTGTTCGGAAATTCGAATGCTTCCGAATGTCCGAAAGTTGCTAAATTCGGACGAATTTCAATTCGTTACGAAACGAATTGCACAAGCCTACTTAGAACTGTCCCTGCAAAAAATGTCATTTTTGAAAGAAAAAAAGTCATTTAAAACTGACTCGCGGCTATTAATGAATTGTCGGCTCCCGGCAATACATACAAAAGTCATTGATAAAAAAAGAAAAAAAAAAGCATGGGTGTTCCCCAGAATTCAATTACCAGGCCCTTCAGATCTGGCATGGATTTTAAGGGGAACTCCACCCCAAATTTAAAAAAAAATGGCGTGGAGTCCCCCTAAAAATCCATACCAGACCCCTTATCCGAGCACGCAACCTGGCCGGCCGCAGGGGAAAAGGGGGGGACGAGAGAGCGGCCCCCCCTCCCTCCTGAACCGTACCAGGCCACATGCCCTCAACATGGGGAGGATGTCCCCATGTTGATGGGGACAAGGGCCTCATCCCCACAACCCTTGCCCGGTGGTTGTGGGGGTCTGCGGGCGGGGGGCTTATCGGAATCTGGAAGACCCCTTTAACAAAGGGGACCCCCAGATCCCGGCCCCCCCCCTATGTGAATTGGTAAGGGGTACATTGTACCCCTACCATTTCACGAAGAAAGCGTAAAAAAATGTTTAAAAAAACACACAAACACCTTGAAAAAGTCCTTTATTTAAAAAAAAAAAAAAAACATTCCAGCGGTGAAATCCAGTGTCCCGCGGCGATCCCGATGTCCAGCGCTGTCCTTCATTGGTTGTGCCTGAGCGGACCTGATGGGGAACTCCCTCTCAGTATTTTAAATGTATAGACCCGCCCCTTCTAAAGTTCCCCATCAGGTCCGCTCAGCGGACCAGATGCGGAACATGAGAAGGGGCGGGTCTATACATGTATTACCAAAGTGAGAGCAGTTCCCCATCAGGTCAGCCCCCTCGGTATGTCGGACCCGCCTACGTCATTGGCCTGAGCGGGGAACTTCCTTCACTATGTAAATTTAAATTACACAGTGAAGGAAGTTCCCCGCTCAAGCCAATGACGTAGGCGGGTCCAACATACCGAGGGAGCGGACCTGATGGGGAACTTTAGAAAGGGCGGGTCTATACATTTAAAATACTGAGAGGGAGTTCCCCATCAGGTCCGCTCAGGCACAACCAATGAAGGACAGCGCTGGACTTCGGGATCGCCGCGGGACACTGGATTTCACCGCTGGAATGTTTTTTTTTTTTTTTTTTTAATAAAGGACTTTTTCAAGGTGTTTGTGTGTTTTTTTAAACATTTTTTTACGCTTTCTTCGTGAAATGGTAGGGGTACAACGTACCCCTTACCAATTCACATAGGGGGGGGCCGGGATCTGGGGGTCCCCTTTGTTAAAGGGGTCTTCCAGATTCCGATAAGCCCCCCGCCCGCAGACCCCCACAACCACCGGGCAAGGGTTGTGGGGATGAGGCCCTTGTCCCCATCAACATGGGGACATCCTCCCCATGTTGAGGGCATGTGGCTTGGTACGGTTCAGGAGGGAGGGGGGGGCGCTCTCTCGTCCCCCCCTTTTCCCCTGCGGCCGGCCAGGTTGCGTGCTCGGATAAGGGGTCTGGTATGGATTTTTAGGGGAACTCCACGCCACTTTTTTTTTAAATTTGGGGTGGAGTTCCCCTTAAAATCCATGCCAGATCTGAAGGGCCTGGAATGGATATTTGGGGGAACCCCACGTCAATTTTTTTTTAATTTGCGGCGGGGTTCCCCTTAATATCCATTCCAGACCTGAAGGGCCTGGTAATTGAATTCTGGGGAACCCCCACGCTTTTTTTTTTTTTTTTATCAATGACTTTTGTATGTATTGCCGGGAGCCGACAATTCATTAATAGCCGCGAGTCAGTTTTAAAAGACTTTTTTTCTTTCAAAAATGACACTTTGTGCAGGGACAGTTTTAAGCACGGGAAACATGCGCCACTTCACATGCATATCATACACACCCCCCAGGTACGAAATTTAAAGGAATATTTCACTTTTATTTTTTCATTTTAAGCATTATTAAAATCACTGCTCCCGAAAAAACTGCCGTTTTTAAAACTTCTTTTTGCATTGATACATGTCCCCTGGGGCAGGACCCCGGTCCCCAAACACTTTTTAGGACAATAACTTGCATATTAGCCTTTATAATTAACACTTTAGATTTCTCCCATAGATTTTTCGAATTTGCCGCGAACACCCCAATTTGTTCGCTGTTCGGCGAACGGGCGAACAGGCAATGTTCGAGTCGAACATGAGTTCGACTCGAACTCCAAGCTCATCCCTAGAGAAGACTGTAGGAGACATGAACCTTATTGAAGTCCTTGTGTACCTGGACGATGTCATAGTCTTTGGAAGAACCCTGGAGGAACATGAGGAGAGGCTGGAAAAAGTCTTGAGGAGACTCAGTGAGGAGGGACTCAAACTTTCGCCTGAAAAGTGTCGGTTCTACCAGTCTTCTGTGAACTATCTGGGGCACATAGTGTCCGAAGAAGGGGTGGCCACAGACCCCAGAAATTGGAGGCAGTTACCTCCTGGCCACGACCCACCACAGTAACAGAACTCAGATCCTTCTTGGGTTTCTGCTCCTACTATAGGAGGTTTGTGGAGGGATTCGCCCAAATTGCTAGACCATTGAATGAACTGCTCAAGACTGAGGGGGAAGAGGATGACTCGGGGCCCAGGAAGCCGGGAGAGTCAGTCAGAAATCAGTGGAACCAGAAGTGTGAAGAGGCCTTCCAGGCATTAAAGGAGAGCCTAACCACTGCCCCAGTCTTGGCCTACGCAGACCCAACCAAGCCCTATGAACTACACGTAGATGCTAGTCATGACGGTCTGGGAGGAGTACTTTATCAAGAACACGAAGGGCAACAACGGCCTGTTGCCTATGTGAGCAGGAGCTTGACCCCCTCTGAGAAGAACTACCCCACTCACAAGCTGGAGTTCCTGGCCCTTAAGTGGGCGGTAGTAGACAAGCTCAAAGACTACCTGTATGGGGCGGAGTTCACTGTGAAGACCGACAACAACCCCCTTACCTACCTTTTCACCACGGCCAAGCTGGATGCCACTGGACACAGGTGGCTGGCCGCACTGTCTGGATTCAACTTCAGCCTAAAGTATAGGCCAGGGGCTGGGAATAGAGACGCAGACGCTCTGTCCAGGAGATCTCATGCCCCCACCAGTGATGTAGAAGATTGGACCCAAGTGGCACCGGACGGGGTGCGGGCCCTTTGTCAAGGAGCTGAATTCCAGGCCAGAGGAGGCTCCAGAGCAGAAGAAATAGGAGTTACCATGGTGGGAGTCCCAAAACACTACTGTGGGGTGACTCAATTGGACGAAGACAACCTGCCGAGATTGTCCAAGAAGGAGTTGTGGAGTGACAAATTGGAAGACCCCATGGGGAGATTGGTCCTGGAGGCCCTGGAGAATCAGGATCCAAACAAACTCCTGCGTCATCCCTCAAAGGAAGCTCGCCTGTTGAGGAAAGAATGGGACAGGTTGCAGGTACATCAGGGAGTGGTCTACCGAAGGGGCCCCTCTGATGACTCAGAAGATAAGTGGCAACTGTTCCTCCCAGAGAAACATCGAGAGACTGTTCTGATTGCCCTGCATGACAATCATGGCCACCTAGGGGCTGAAAGGACCTTTCAACTTGTCAGAAGTCGGTTCTATTGGCCCTGCATGAGGGCAGAGGTAGAAGAGTACTGCCACTCATGTGCACAATGCATCCAGAGGAAGACTTTACCCCATTAAGCTGCCCCAATGGGCCATCTACAAAGTCAAGGCCCAATGGATCTGGTATGCATTGACTTTCTCTGCCTTGAACCCGACCTGAGTGGACTAGGAAATGTTCTGGTGATAACCGACCATTTCACCCGGTATGCCCAAGCTTTCCCAACCAAAGATCAGAAGGCCTCCACCGTAGCCAAGGTACTTATGGAGAAGTACTTTGTCCATTATGGGCTGCCACAGCGACTTCATTTAGAGCAAGGAAGGGACTTTGAGAGTAAACTGATTCGGAAACTCCTGGATTCGTTGGGAATCAAGAAGACTCGAACTACACCTTACCACCCACAAGGAGATGCTCAGCCGGAAAGGTTTAACCGAACCTTGCTCAACATGTTGGGGACTCTGGAAAGTGAGAAAAAGCAACATTGGAGCAAGCATATAGCAGCCCTAGTACATGCTTATAACTGCACCATCAGTGATGCTACAGGCTACTCCCCATATTGACTCATGTTTGGGAGAGAAGCGAGACTACCTGTGGACTTGGCCTTTGGCACCTCTCTGGACCATTCCTCAGCCACATCCCACAAAGGATATGTGGACAGGCTCAGACACAGCCTGAAAGTAGCCTATGAACAAGCTCAAGCGGCCTCAGATCAAAGGGGAGCTCGAAACAAAAGAAACTTCGACTTGAAGGTCCGGGTACAAGACCTACAGCCCGGGGATCGAGTACTGTTACGCAATCTGGGGGTCCCTGGGAAGCACAAACTTGCAGATAGATGGAGATCTGAACCTTATGTCATCTGTAGGAAGTTGCCGGGCCTGCCTGTCTACAAGTTGAAGCCGGAAGGAAAGGTGGGCCCTCTGAAGACGTGGCATCGAAACCATCTGCTCCCTCTTGCCGAGGCAGTTAGAATACCTCCCGTGGGAGACTCCCCTGAACCGGCCTCTATCCTGGATACTCTTAGGCCGAACACTCGGTCGCAGGCCTCCCGAGCTGAAGATGGAGAGACCTCTCAACTTAGTGGAGATGAGGATGGAGAACTTAATTGGCTGTGGCCTTCCCCAACTCCAGGAACTTCTACCATAGATCTTCCAACCACTGAAGACACCACAGATGAAACACTGAACCCAGAAGCCACAGAGTTCATCCCCTCTAGTCCTTCAGCAGATTACTGGGAAGATGCCCATGATGGTTGCTCAGAGGAAGAGGAGCCTGTGGCACCAGAGCCAGAAATCCCAAGAGAGCAAAGGGCTCGAAGAGTCATCCAGCCTCCTAAGAAGTAGGGATGAGCCGAACACCCCCGGGTTCGGTTCGCACCAGAACCTTCGAACGGACCGAAAGTTCGCGCGAATTTTCGAACCCTATTCGTTATAATGGACGCGAACGTTCGAAATCAAAATTGCTAATTACAACGGCCAATATGCATGTTAATGTTATAAAACAGGTTTGGGGACCCGGGTCCTGCCCCAGGGGACATACATCAATGCAAAAAGAAATTTTAAAAACTAAAGTTTTTTCGGGAGCAGTCATTTTAATGATGCATAAAGTGAAAAAAAAAAAAGTGAAATTTTCCTTTAAATACGGTACCTGGGGGGTGTCTAAAGTATGCCTGTGAAGTGGCATGTGTTTCCCGTGTTTAGAACTGTCCTTGCACAAAATGACATTTGTAAAGGAAAAAAAGAAGCCATTTAAAACCACTTGCGGCTTTAATGTCATGTCTTGTCCTGGCCGCCATATGGCTGAAAATCCTTGAGAAAAATGGCATGGCTACCCCATCACCCCCCCCCCCACCCCAGCCCCTTTGGGTCTTGTATGGATACTAAGGGGGACCCCGCACCCAAAATAAAACCCTATACCTACAACCCTATATACTCTGAACAGCAGTATATAGGTGGTGCAAACAAGACATGGACTGTAGGTTTGTTCTTAAGTAGAATCTGAACAGGTACATTATGAAGTGTAGCTACATCCCAAAAAAATCAATTATTAAGCTTTTTGGAGAACATAGGGAGGGGTTATCACCCCTGTAACATTTGCTGTCTTTGCACATCTGTTCAGAACATGTCACCTCACTTTCCGTCCCAATGACAAATGTTTTTGGAAAAGTGGGGTTTTAATTGAAACAAGGATTGGTGATAAAGCATCAGTAGAGAGGAGATACCTTTTTCCCAAATTAAATCTAACAGGATAGAATTTTCCTTCCTAGGGGTAGATTTCCTCTCACTTCCTGTTTTCTCTTGCCGTTTGCAAGTAGGAGTCGTTTGTAAGTTGGATGTTTGAAAGTAGGGGCCTGCCGTATATACTCTGCAGAAATTTGCCCTATTAGATGTTGGTGTAGCCTCAAGACTGGTGGGCACAGGAATGGGCCCTGCTGTGAGTTAATAGATCAAGATTTGTACTTGCATGCACCTGTTGAACCGGGCAGAAAAATTGGGCCTTTGGTGGTGGTGGTGGTGGTGGTGGACGGTGTTGCCACAAGACTGTAAGCCCTCACAGTTACTCTTGGTGGGTGCAGGAATGGGCCCTGCTGTGAGTTATTAGATCAAGATTTGTAATTGCATGCACCTGTTGAACAGGGCAGAAAAATTGGGCCTTTGGTGGTGGTGGTGGTGGTGGACGGTGTTGCCACAAGACTGTAGGCCCTCATAGTTACTCTTGGTGGGCGCAGGAATGGGCCCTGCTGTGAACTATTAGATCAAGATTTGTAATTACACGCCCCTGTTAAACAGGGGCTGAAAAATTGTGCCTTAGGCATTGGTGCTGGTGCCACAACACTGCAACCCCTCACAGATACTGTACTTGGAGCACAGCAGTCACACCTGTTGCGAAGCATCTTTTTAAAAAATTGTAATTACACGCCCCTGTTATACAGGGGCTGAAAAATTGTGCCTTAGGCACTGGTGCTGGTGCCACAACACTGCAACCCCTCACAGATACTGTACTCTGAGCACAGCAATGAGACCTGTTGCAAAGCATTGCCTAAAAATTGTAATTACACGCCCCAACAGGGGCTGAAAAATTGTGCCTTAGGCACTGGTGCTGGTGCCACAACACTGCAACCCCTCACAGATACTGTACTCTGAGCACAGCAGTCACACCTGTTGCGAAGCATCTTTTTAAAAAATTGTAATTACACGCCCCTGTTATACAGGGGCTGAAAAATTGTGCCTTAGGCACTGGTGTGGTGGCATGGATCATTGAGGAGGAGGAAGAGGATAGTCAGTGAACATAACAGGACAGTCACTCAGCATCAGCATAGACAGTCTTGAAGGGATGTGACATTATAAATTATTCCGTTATATCCGCTTCAGGTGTCTGGTAGCAGGTGGTGATCCAAGACTGATTCATTTTTATGAAGGTCAGTCGCTCAACCGAGTCGGTGGACAGGCGCACCCTATGATCGGTGACAAATCCTCCAGCAGCACTGAATGTGCGTTCGGAAAGAACGCTGGATGCAGGACAGGCCAGTAGCTCAATTGCATACTGTGCAAGCTCTGGCCAGTGATCCATCCTCAGGACCCAGTAAGCCAGAGGATTTTCGGTGGGAAAGGTGTCCAAGTCTGACCTTGCCCCTAGGTATTCCTGCACCATGTATATCAGACGCTGGCGATGGTTGCTGGAACCGATCATACCTTGGGGCTGCGGACTAAAAAATTGTCTGAACGCATCGGTCAGACGTCCACCTTCCCCACCGCTCCTTCTGCTACTGACCGAAGCCTCAGCAACTCGTCGTCCAGGACCAGGAGTTTGTAACCTCCCAGTTTCTGGGAACGCGTTGCACAGACCTTTCTGCAAGGCCTCCCTGAGATGTCTCATCCTCTGCTCCCTCTGCGACGGCAAGATAAGGTCCGCAACCTTACCCCTGTACCGTGGATCAAGGAGAGTGGCCAGCCAGTAATGGTCACTCTCCTTGATCCGAAGAACACGAGGATCCTTCCGCAGGCTTTGCAGGATCAGGGAGGCCATGCAGCGTAGGTTAGCTGAGGCATTCGGTCCGGAGTCTTCTGGGTCACTGAGGATGACATGATCGCCAGCCACCTCCTCCCAGCCACGTACAAGTCCACTGGTTTGTTGGGACTGTACATCATCCCTAAAAGACTGCTGCTGCTGATGCTGAGTGCCAGGCTCCACCTCCATGCTCACACAATCCTCCTCCTCCTCCTCCTCCTCCTCCTCTTCCTGTGTGATGGGTGGGACAGAAGGAACATTGTCTGGATAAAGGGGGCCTTGAGAGACAAGGAAGTCCTCCTCTTCCTGCCTCTGTTCTGCCTCAAGTGCCCTGTCCATTATCCCACGCAGCGTATGCTCCAACAGGTGGACAAGAGGTACAGTGTCACTGATGCATGCACTGTCACTGCTCACCATCCTCGTGGCCTCCTCAAATGGTGAGAGGACAGTGCATGCATCCCTGATCATGCTCCACTGGCGTGGGGAAAAAAAGCCAAGCTCCCCTGACCCTGTCCTGGTGCCGTAGTCGCAAAGGTACTCATTGATGGCCCTCTGCTGCGTGTGCAGTCGCTGCAGCATGGCCAACGTTGAGTTCCACCTGGTGGGCATGTCACATATTAGGCGGTTCTTGGGCAGGTTCAGCTCCTTTTGCAGCTCAGTCAGCCAAGCACTGGCATTATAAGATCGGCGGAAATGCACACAGACTTTCCTGGCCTGCCTCAGGACATCCTGTAAGCCTGGGAACCTGCCCAAGAACCGCTGCACCACCAGGTTGAGGACGTGAGCCATACAGGGCACATGGGTGAGCTGCCCCTGTCGCAGGGCGGAGAGGAGGTTGGTGCCATTATCAGAAACGACCATTCCTGGCTTAAGCTGGCGTGGCGTCAACCACCTCTCGGCCTGCCCCTGCAGAGCTGCCAGAACCTCTGGCCCAGTGTGGCTCCTGTCCCCCAAACACACCAGCGCAAGCACGGCATGGCATCTTTTTGCCTGCGTACTCGCGTAGCCCCTTGTACGCCTACGGAGCACCGCTGGTTCCGAGGACAGAGCACTCGAAGAGGACATGGAGGAAGAAGAAGAGGAGGGGGTGGAGGAGAGAGGTGTGTCACAACCAGTAGTAGCATTTTGGAGGCGTGGTGGCGGAACAACCTCCAACACTACTGCACCTTGTCCTGCATCCCTCCCAGCTACCAATAGAGTGACCCAATGGGCCGTGAAAGAAAGATAACGTCCCTGTCCATGCCTGCTGGACCATGAGTCAGCGGTAATATGCACCTTACCGCTGACCGCCCTGTCCAGCGAGGCATGGACATTGCCTTCCACATGCCAGTAGAGAGACGGAATTGCCTTCCGTGAGAAAAAGTGGCGTTTGGGAACCTGCCACTGAGGAACCGCACATTGAACAAACTCACGGAAGGGGGCCGAGTCTATCAACTGAAAAGGCAGCAGTTGAAGTGCTAGCAATTTAGCCAAGCTAGCATTCAACCGCTGGGCATGTGGATGGCTGGGAGTATACTTCTTTCGACGGTCCAGCAGCTGGGGCAGGGAAATTTGCCTGCTACAATCGGACGTCGGTGTACTGCAAGTACTTGGTTGTGACACACCTAATTCTACACCTTCAGTCCTCTCAGAGCAGCTTTCAGAGAGGACTGAAGATATAGTGGGGATGGAGATCCCAGCTGATGAGGAGCAAGGAGAGGTCCGCTTTGTTCTTTGGTGTGGGTCTTTTATGTGTGCTTGCCAACGAGCTGCATGGCAGGTCGACATATGTCTGCTCATGCTTGTGGTGCCCAAGCGGCTGATGTTTTGGCCACGCGAGATACGCTTGAGACAAATATTGCAAATAGCAGTGGTGCGATCTGATGCACTCGTCTCAAAAAAGGCCCACACCAAAGAACTTTTGTGATAACGTGCAGAGGCAGCGCCCTGCACAGGCGGAGCTCTGCGGTGTGGTACAGTTGCTGTGCTGGCCTCTAGCTGGCCTCCAGGGGGCATCCTGCCTCGTTGGACATGTGACGCTGCATCCTCCTCCTCCTCCTCCTCTCTCCCTTCAGGCACCCACGTGGAGTCAGTGACCTCATCATCCCCTCCCTCTTCACCACTAGAGCAAACCTGGCAGTAAGCTGCAGCTGGTGGAACACTACTGCCAGATTGCTGTCCTTCAGCATCCCCTTTCTCTGCGCGCACACTACTGACTTCCTCAAGCTGGGTATCATCATCCGAGCCTTCGAATCGTTGGGCATCCTCCTGGAGCATGTACCCAACACTGTGCTCAAACAGTTCGGGGGACTCCTCAGGAGGACATGGTGGGTCTAGGGAAGGGGTGGCTGATGATGCCATTGAGTACGCGTTGGCAGCTGCTCTGCCAGTACCCTGAGCCTGGGTGAGAGAGGATGAGGAGGATGAGGAGGGCTTGGTCATCCATTCTACCAAGCCTTCGGCATGATGCGGCTCCACATGTCCAGCTGCCGAAAACAAAGACAAGCGTGTCCCATGGCCAAGTGCTGATGACGATGCACGACCACGTCCACGGCCAGCACTGTTGTCTCTAGAAACAGAGCCTGCCTGCCCTGTGTTCTTGCCTCGGCACGCTCTGCCTCTCCTTGGCGGTCTTCCAGCCATTGTAGTCGGTAGTGTATATAGTATAAAAAATAGAACTCCTATGTGTGCTCACAACACACTGTAGGTCCTATGGGTGCTGACACTAACACACTATAGGTACTATGTGTGCTGCTGACAAGAAAATATAGGAGCTCTGTTTGCTGCCACTAACACACTAGAAGTCCTATGGGTGCTGCTGAGAAGAAAATATAGGAGCTCTGTTTGCTGCCACTAACACACTAGAAGTCCTATGGGTGCTGCTGAGAAGAAAATATAGGAGCTCTGTTTGCTGCCACTAACACACTAGAAGTCCTATGGGTGCTGCTGAGAAGAAAATATAGGAGCTCTGTGTGATGCCACTAACACACTAGAAGTCCTATGGGTGCTGCTGAGAAGAAAATATAGGAGCTCTGTTTGCTGCCACTAACACACTAGAAGTCCTATGGGTGATGCTGAGAAGAAAATATAGGAGCTCTGTTTGCTGCCACTAACACACTAGAAGTCCTATGGGTGCTGCTGAGAAGAAAATATAGGAGCTCTGTGTGATGCCACTAACACACTAGAAGTCCTATGGGTGCTGCTGAGAAGAAAATATAGGAGCTCTGTTTGCTGCCACTAACACACTAGAAGTCCTATGGGTGCTGCTGAGAAGAAAATATAGGAGCTCTGTTTGCTGCCACTAACACACTAGAAGTCCTATGGGTGCTGCTGAGAAGAAAATATAGGAGCTCTGTGTGATGCCACTAACACACTAGAAGTCCTATGGGTGCTGCTGAGAAGAAAATATAGGAGCTCTGTTTGCTGCCACTAACACACTAGAAGTCCTATGGGTGCTGCTG